>CM033691.1:38775748-39335037 GCA_019514585.1 Dendrobium officinale | reverse complement strand
CCTTCAGGTTCATCTCCTTCAGGCTCCTTGGATTCTTCATAGTAGACTACCCAAATGGATAAGATGCCACTTTCTTTGAGTGGAAGGCCATTCTTTCCTCTTTGGGTAGGAAAAAAGTGATCCAAATTTGGATCTCCAAATAGAAAAGGGCTACTCTCCTAAGGGGTGTCCTTTTCTCTTTGGAGTCCAAGCTTTAGACCTATGTATCCCAATTCAAAACTCCACTTTCACAACATTTTACACTTGCTTAAATTACATTTGTATAAAATTAAAATTCTAGACTCTCCTGCAGGGTTATCCTAAATAATTAATAAATCACAATATATTCTCAAGCAATTATATATGTGTAGAAAAATAAATAAACACACTGGCCACGCTCTTTTTATTATTTGAGGGCTTTAGCAGCTGAAGCAACTGTGGAAGCATTTATAATAATTACAAATTTTTATTGACTTAGCCCCCCCCCCCCCCCATTATTGCCCTGCATGAGTGTGGCCACCTACAGAAAACTGTGTGAACATCCAGATCATACCTAACCAAAGGATAATCTAATCGCCAAACACATCAACCATCCACAGAGTGCAGTAAAAAAGTAAGCAGACACAACAAAACAATTTCATCCACAACATGCATTAAAAACCACAAAAAATCTGGCACACAGCAGTAAAGTAAACACCGGCCTAACCTAGATCTAGAGTTGATTGTCCTCTAAAATCATCTAAAGTCTGTGTAAAAGGTCGTGTGGCTGGAGTTGATCCTAAAGTGGGTGATTAGTTAAAGTTATCTAAAATTCTGGGTTTGGTAAGGCTTAAAAGGGGGATTTATGTTAAGGTTTAAATATTAATATATTAAGAATTTTAATTAAATATATTTTAAGAGTTAATTGATCACTATCTTTGTTTCACACCGAGGCCATGAAGTTTATTTCACCTTCCTTGGGGCTAAGTTAATAGCCTCGTAGGCTTGGGTTACCTAGTAGAAATCAGGGTTGATTAAGTTAATTTAAGTTGGTTGGAATTAAAATAGTGAATTAATATAAAAAGGAGTTGGTTAATGATTTTAATGGGTTGGTTGAGAATTTTATTAATCAAGTTAGAAGATTCTTGAGTTTGGATGAATTATTAGATTTTGGGAAATTATCTAGATATATTAACTAAGGGGTCAAAAGTTGATTTTTAAAGTTAGAGATAATCTTAAGGATTTAATATTTTTAATAAATACTAGACCTTATTATGAGTTATTAGACATATGGCACACTCAATTTGGAGTTTTCTAAGAAAAGTTATGATTTTTAGAAGTTTTGACCCGATTTTGACCGAGGCTTAACCAAGATGTTGACTTTTTGATTTTGACCAGATTTTGGGGGTTTGACATTTTTAGAAAATACTAGGTTTTAATTAGAGTCATTAGCCACTGTGTTTGATTGATTTGGATTTTTTTATAATTAATAATGAATTTTATAATTTTTGGGTATTTATTAGAAATATTTAATTACCTTAATTAAGAAGCCTTTTATATAGTTTGCATCCGAATGAATCCTAAACTTCTTGAAATCAACCTAAAGATCAGAGATGATCTTAGGGGAGATGAACAAGTGTTTAAACATTTTTGAGATTTTTAATAATTTTTAATTAATTAAAATTGATTAAACATTGATTTTGATTAAAATTGAATAAAAAAGGATTTTAAAGCCAAACTAAGGAGAATTAAATTTTCACTAATTAAGGGATCACTTAGGGTCAGTTAGAAGTATTTTAGGGAATCTTAAGGATTAATATTAATTTATTAGAATTTTATTAAGTTTAAGGGGTGATTCTAAGAGGGAATGTTATGGCTCCTATTTAGTTGACCCAATTGGCTCCAAACCTGATGAAATTTGGACCATGGAATCACCTAATCCCAAGGCCTAAACACGCCAAACTTGGGCTCAAATGGAATACTCTAAGGTGGATAACCAAGCCACCTAAGGTGATCTCTAAGTCACCTCTAAAAAATTCTAGGAAGCTATCCTAAGCTTGTATTGGGGCAAAATCACTGTCTCTAAACTCCCTGTACAACACATCATCAGCACACAAAAAATTAAATCCTAATTCTCATTGGAAAGATTGTAATCCCATTTTGAATTTAAGGGTCAACCCATGACCCTTGAATCCAAAATTAGGGAATAATGCCCTTAAACATTTCAAACAGGGGAGATAAAATTTGGACATGTGAAAGACATGCCCAAATTCATTCTTCCAAAATTCCAGATCCTAGGGAATTAACTTTAAGCAGTAAATTAAATAATTAAAATAACACTAATACTAGAATTAAACTCAACACAGATGCAATCAGGACCTAGGATCATAGGGTTTTTGTAGGTCTCCCTAAGACCTTTCCAATGAGCCTAAGAACATCTAATTTGGTCAACTGTGCAGGGAGATATCAATTTCTGAAGATCCCATGAATTTTTTGTTAAATTAAATCCAACCATTACACAGTCAGCCGGCGCTTTACACGCGGTACATCATGATTGGCGGGGCAATCATTGGCGCTGACTGGGTAATGGTCGGATTAATCGTAGCCGTCGGATGGAAGATCGAACGGCTATGATTAACGATGCTCCAAGACTGCGGGATCTAATCCGTGCCGTTGATTGGAATCAATGGTTAGGATTTTATCATCAACCTCCCGCACGAACCCGAGACCGTGAAGCTTCCCTGGCATGATCCGGGTGATCCCGCCAGCGAACTTTGATGAAATTTCACAGAGAGGATCAGGACAGAGAAAACTTTCAATCCAACGGTGGAAATTCATTGGGGTGAAGGTTTTCTTCACACTTGATCGGACTAACGAGTTAGGGAGCTCAGGATAGAGGAATTACCATAGAGAAAGACTCAACGGATGAGCTTCTCTATCAGGAAGCTTCAGGGGATGATAGTGAGAAAATCTCCTTCAGATGTCAGGACCGGAGGATGGCCGGAGGTATGACTTCAAGTAGGACACGAAAAGCATTTGCCGAAGTTTGCTCGAACGGGTCGAAGGAATGGCTTAGGAAGCTGTGGAATAGCATTGGGAAGATGAGGGAGCTCTGGGGATTGATTTTGAATGCCTGGGATCGAATGATGGCCTCTGGGGAGCACGACCCTATTTAGCCACCTCCTACGAGCTTGGACTGTCGGGATTGAGCTAGAGGGGCTTCAAATTGATGCCAGGTGGAAGGGGACATCATCCCAAAGAACTCATGAGCGTCAAGACGACGAGCCATAGCTTTTGGAAGGCTTTGGGTCAGGATCGATTAGGGGGGACCACCAGAGCTTGTTCTCCATTGGTTCTTGTTAAGATAGTTTCTATTTGCATGCTTTACATTTTTGCAACTTATGAAGTTTTGATGATTCCAAACATTATTGTTCAAATGTGTAGTTATCTCCTGACAATTTTGGAAGAATTATATTTGCTCTTGTGTGTACTAACATTTCAGGGAAAATAAACTCCAGATTACGATGACTTCAAATTGAATTCAGCATGAGATACTCTGTAATATTTGAAGCTTGCACTTTTCTTTGAAATAAAAAAATTGAAAGGGAGTGATTGTAACTTGAGTGAATAAAAATATACACACACACATGAGGAGATCATATAAAATTTATATTGATCGTACAGGACGATATACGTTCGTACTGGACGATCAGACAGTTATCTCCTATAGAGCATATGGAACGAATAGGAACTTGCTCCGAAAAATTTTTCTAAGTCCTATTCGTCCAGGAAGAAATAAATTATCATCCAGGACGATTGGCTCTCTGAAAAATTTTCATCCAGACAAAATTACATTATCGTCCTTGGCGACTGGTTCTCTGGAAATATTTCGTCCAGACGAAATTAAAAATCGTCCAGGACGACCGGGTCTCTGGAAAATTTTCGTCCAGATGAAATTTATTTATCGTCCGTGGCGATTGGTCCTCTGGAAAATTTTCATCCAGACGAAGTAAAGAATCGTCCAGGACGATCGGTCCTCTGTAAAAATTTCGTCCAGACGAATAAATTTTCGTCCAAACGATTAACCGACTTAGGACAATTTTCAGCAGTTTCTAGAACCGACCTTGTAATAACCGTTCGTACTGGACGAACCTAGTTCGTACAGGACGATCATCTATACGAAGACATTTTGTACACATATTCAAATAGGGTCGTTCCAGAACATTTAAGTAAAATTGTCCAGGATGATCCACGATCGTACAGGACGATCCACTACGTACATCATTGAATACTTGCAGTTATTGGGCGGTTTTTCTTGTCTTTTGTATAAATAGTCCAAATTAGACTGTCACCCAATCTTTTTGTCATTTGATCTTCGTGCCTCTTGAGAGAATAGCCAAGGAGAGAGTGGAAGAGTGCATTCAAGGGAGGATTCCTACCATTGGAGCGAGAAGGCTTCACTTGGAGTTCAAAGGTAAGAGTCTCTACTTGTGAATTGGGATTACTTCACTCTTTTCCTTCTTCCTTCTAGATTCTTGTGAGAAGATCTATCAAGGAGATCCGGTTCTCTGCCGACACTTAGAGAGTGTGAACAGACGAAGGGTTCTCTGCCCACACTAGGAGAGTGTGAACAGCCGAAGGGTTCTCTGCCCACACTAGGAGAGTGTGAAAGGACGGAAGGGTTCTTTGTGCACACTAGGAGAGTGTGAAAGGATGGACGATTCTCATCCAACACTGGGGATAGTGTGAAAGGACGGACGGTTGTCTGCCAACACTGGGGATAGTGTGAAAGGACGGACGGTTCTCTGCCAACACTGGGAATTGTGTGAAAGGTCGGACGGTTCTCTGCCAACAATGGGAATTATGTAAAAAGACGGTCGGTTCTCTGCCGCACCGGGGAGTGGTGAAAAGAGTGTGTTGTAAAGGCTTTTCCGCCTTAATGTGGGTGCAAAAGGAGAGTCACTATTGGTATTAGTGCAATACTCAGAGGGTGCCTCTAGGGAGTGGATGTAGGTCTGGTTATAGACTGAACCACTATAAATCTGGTGTCATTTACTTTACTGTTTTTACGTTTCCGCACTTTATATTTTAGTTTTAAAAAACTCTGTGGTTGAAAAACATTTTTCTACAAAATTTAAAAGAAATTTTATTTCGGTTCAATAATTTTCAAAAAGGGGATTTAAATTTTTTAAACGACCAATTCACCCCCCTCTTGGTAGCCTTGGGACATTCACTTAGGCTTAACAACCTAATTACTAGACTCAACAAGTGGTATCAGAGCTTCGTTTCAAAATCATAAGTTTGAACTACTTTTTGATTAACGTAGATGGCTACTTTCGGAAATCGAAACACACCTGAGGGTTACTCTATCACTTGACCTCCACTGTTTGACAATATTCCTTTTGATTTTTGGAAAACACGCATGTCTACTTTCTTACAGTCACTTGATTATCGCATGTGGATGCTAGTCCAGGATGGCTACACAAAACCAACTAGATTAGTTGATGGAGTAATGGTAGAAATACCTTTTACAGATTAGACTGTAGAAGAACGTGACTTAGCACAATTAAATGCTAAATGTTTAAATAGTTTCTTTTGTGCTTTAAAATCTGAAGACTACATACAGGTTTCCACTTGCAAAAGCGGAAAGAACATATGGGATAGATTTTGTATAACTTATGAAGGGACAAATGAGGTTAAACAATCAAGGCTCAATATCTTGTTACATGACTATGAATTGTTTCGCATGAAACCTAATGAATCTATTTCTGACATGTACACAAGATTTACACAAATTGTCACTTCTTTACATGCACTTGGTAGGGAATTAACTAATGCTGAAATGGTTAATAAAATTCTTCGTTGTTTACCTACAACTTATGATGCAAAAATTACTTCAATTACAGAGTCTAAAGATTTAAACATTTATTCTATTGACAATCTTCTTGGTTCACTCATTGCTTATGAGCAAGGAGTAAGTCAAAGGAAGATTGATGCAGGTGAACCACGAAAGGAGAAGAATATAGAACTAAAAGTGGAAGAGTTAGAGAGTGAACACTCACAACCTGAGGATGAAGATGATGTTGCACTGATGACTAGATAATTCAGAAGCTTTTTAAAAAGGAAGCAGAAGAAACGCCAGCAAGAATAGAAGTAAGTTTAACAGAAATGGCAAGGCTTATAATGAAGTGATTTGTTATGAATGCAGGAAACCAGGTCATATCAAGACTGATTGCCCAAAACTTAAAGCCACTCCTAGTAAGGAGAAGATTGAGGAGAAACCTATGGTAAAGAAGGGCAAGAAGAAATTTTCAAAGAGCTTTCTGGGCAGACTCAGCTTCATACTCATCTGAGATAGAAAAAGAAGAAGAAGCCACTAATCTTTGCTTAATGGCAGACAATGTGGATCATGCAGATCAAGAAGAGGATTGCTCTCACACAAGACCTCGTGGGAGCATATGGTACCTGGATAGCGGATGTTCAAAGCATATGACTGGAGATACTGCACAATTCATATCGCTAGAAGCCAGGAATGGAGGCAAGGTTACACTTGGAGATAACACCACAAAGAAAGTGGTTGGATCTGGTATGATTGGTAATTTCAAAAACTTATTTATAGATAACGTGTTATTGGTTGAAGGCTTAAAGCATAATTTGTTAAGTATAAGTCAGCTATGTGACAAGGGATATAATGTGAAATTTTTACCTACTAGCTGCATATTAAGCCTAAATGGGAAAGAAGTTTTAAATGGAAAAAGGGTAAACAATGTTTACATGGTAGATTTGAATTCATTTTATACTCCTATTGCTTTCTGTTTGAAAACTATTTCTGATGAATCTTGTCTTTGGCATAGGAGACTTTGTCATTCTAGTATGAAAAATCTTAGGAGAATTACCCAAAAGAATTTAGTAAGAGGTATACGAAAACTAGACTTTACTAAGGACCACCTTTGTAATGCATGTCAATTAGGAAAACAAGTGAAGTCCTCTTTTAAGTCCAATAATGATCTTAGAACTAGTAAACCATTGGAAATTCTTCACATGGATCTTTTTGGACCAGTAGGAACTGTAAGTCTAGGAGGGAAGGTATACGGATTTGTTATTGTGGATGATTTCTCAAGATTCACTTGGGTTAGATTTCTTTTTCATAAAAGTGAATCATTTGAGGAATTCAGAAATTTTTTAATTTGGATACAGAGAAAACAAGGATGTGAAATAATATCTTTACAAAGTGATCATGGAGGAGAATTTAAAAATGAAAGATTTGAAAATTTTTGTAAAGAAAAAGGTATTGATCACAATTTTCTGCACCTAGAACCCCTCAACAAAATGGGGTAGTTGAAAGGAAAAACAGAACATTAATAGAAGCCGCCAGAGCAATGTTGGCAGAATACTCACTTCCTAGATATTTTTGGGCTGAGGCGGTTAGCACTGCATGTTATGTTCTGAATAGGGTGAATGTGAGATCGAATTTAAATAAAACACCCTATGAGTTACTAAAAGGTAGAACACCAAATTTTTCTCATTTGCATGTTTTTGGTTGCAAGGTGTTCATTCATAACAATGGAAAATCTGCCTTAGGAAAATTTGATCCAAAATTAGATGAAGGAATTTTTGTTGGATATTCAAGTGTTGGAAAATCTTATAGATTATTCAACAAAAGAACTTTAGTTATTGAAGAAACCACACATGTTGTATTTGATGAATCTGGAAATTTAGAAGAGCAAAAAATTGTTGAAGAAGAAATTGAGGAAAACTCCCAAAAGATTGATAGATTAAATTTGGAAGAAAATGTAGAAGAAATTTTGGAAAGAGAAAACCCTTTGCCTAGAGATTTGAGATTTTCTAAAAACCACCCAAGAGAATTGATTATAGGAGAACCTAGTGAGGGTGTTAGAACTAGGCGTGGATTAAATAAGGAAGTCAATCATTCAGCCTTTATTTCAACCATAGAACCCACTAATATTGATCAGGCACTTTCTGATGAATTTTGGATATTGGCCATTCAAGAAGAGTTAAATCAATTTGTAAGAAATAAA
This sequence comes from Dendrobium officinale, assembly GCA_019514585.1. Lineage (NCBI taxonomy): Eukaryota > Viridiplantae > Streptophyta > Magnoliopsida > Asparagales > Orchidaceae > Dendrobium > Dendrobium officinale. The sequence continues at coordinate 39,327,040 of CM033691.1, read as the reverse complement.
GTTTGGGAATTAACTACAAGGCCAAAAGATCAAAGTGTTGTTGGAACTAAGTGGGTGTTCAAAAATAAAATGAATGACTCAGGAGTAGTCATTAGAAATAAGGCTAGATTAGTTGCTAAGGGGTATAATCAAAATGAAGGAATTGATTTTGAGGAGACCTTTGCCACTGTAGCAAGACTTGAAGCAATTAGGATTTTACTTGCCTTTGCCTGTTTTAAAAGTTTTAAATTGTTTCAAATGGATGTCAAAAGTGCCTTTTTGAATGGTGTTATTGAAGAAGATGTTTTTGTAGAACAACCTCCAGAATTTGAAAATTCAAAATACCCAAATCATGTTTTTAAGTTAAAAAAGATATTATATGGATTGAAACAGGCACCTAGGGCTTGGTATGAGAGATTGAGCACTTTCCTACTTGAAAGATCTTTTGAAAAATGAAGTGTGGATACAACTCTCTTCTTAAAGAAATTTGGAAAAGAAATACTCATTGTTCAAATTTATGTGGATGATATCATCTTTGGATCTTCAAATAAAAATCTTTGTGATGATTTTTCTAATACAATGAGTAGTGAATTTGAAATGAGTCTAATGGGAGATTTAAATTGCTTTCTAGGTTTTAGCATCAAGCAACTTGAGGAAGGGACATTTCTTAGTCAAACTAAATATATTAAAGACGTCCTCAAGAAATATGAAATGGACAATGCTAAACCTGTTAGTACACCAATGAGTTCCTCAATTCTATTGGATAAGGACCTTAAGGGAAAATCTATTGATCAAAAGAAATATAGAGGGATTATTGGATCTTTGCTTTACTTGACTGCTAGCCGACCAAATATTATGTTCAGTGTTTGCTTGTGTGCTAGATTTCAATCAGTTCCAAAAGAATCACATTTGACAGCAGTGAAAATGATTTTAAGATACTTACTAGGAACTCAAAACTTAGGAATTTGGTATCCTAAGTTTAGCTCTTCATTTGAAATTATTGGTTATTCAGATTCTGACTTTGCAAGCTATAGAGTGGATAGGAAAAGCACTTCTGGAACATATTAATTCATTGGAAATTCATTAGTTTCTTGGTCCAGTAGAAAACAAAATTTAGTAGCCCTATCTACTGCAGAAGCAGAATACATTGCATTAGGAAGTTGTGTGGCACAAGTACTTTGGTTAAAACAATAGTTGATTGATTTAGGATTATCTGTAGGCACTATTCCAATTTATTGTGACAATACTAGTGCTATTAGCATTTCCAAAAATCCTATTCAACATTCTAGAACCAAACACATTGATATAAGACATCATTTCATAAGGGATCATGTATCCAAAGGAGAAATTGAACTCACACATGTTTCAACTGAAAATCAACTTGCAGACATTTTTACAAAACCTTTAGCCCTTGATACCTTCAGTACTTTAAGAACAAGGCTTGGTGTTATTGATTTAAATGCCTAAACGAAATGTTTTTGCAACATTGATATTTATGTTTATGTTTTGTTTTTGATTTTGTGAAATTTTGAGTGTTTTGAATGAATTTGTTTTTGAATCTATTGTTTTGTTTTATGTTTTCTGTGTTTTTAAATGTTTAGTTTGATTTTCTCAAATTAAAATTCAAAATTCAAAAATTGGAGGAAATCGTCCGGGACGACTTTTGTTTCATACTGGACGATGTGAGAAAAATTGGTTTGCGCAAATTTTAACCGTTTTTAGAGCAGTTTTTAATTAGATCGTCTGTACGATCTGACGATCCTCCAAGACGAAATTTTTCTTTTTCTCAAACGTCGCGACGATTGAATGCAGCGGTTGAGTAGATAAGACAGTTTTAAATATGGATTTCGTCTGTACGAATTTTTGGTTCGTCCAGACGAACAAATGTCATTTCATTGTAGGGGATTTTCGTCCTGGACGAACGTATCATTTTTCTTTAAATATGAAGGCTTTCTAACTCAACAATCACACTTCCAAACTTCTCTTTCAATCCCTTTCTACTTCAAATTGTCAATGGCCTCCTCAAGTAAAAGACAAAAGGTGTTAGTGAAGAAGCCGAATAGGAATGCCTTAGAAAACTTCCTTTCTAAGGCGAATGAGGAATCCTTTCCTCGTTTTGCTTCCGCCAAAATAACTCCATCTCGCATCTTAATCCAAAGCGAGATAAATTTTAAGGTAATGCACTTTTTTGCCTCAACCCAATTCCATTTCATACTTTCTCTCGTCCACTTCTACAACAAGCAAACCTTCCACTATTTCCTAGCAAACATGAGTTTTAACTCGGACCACTCTTCCATTAGTTCCTTTGTTTTCAAGCAAAAAGTAGAAATCACCAAGCATGACATTGGTATATTTCTAAACTTAAGAATTGAAGGATATAAAGCCCACACCCTAATGAGTGAAAACACTTTCAAATGGTATGATGTCAATAGGGTAATTAGAAAAAGTGGCCTAACCTATCATGTTGCTAGAGTATCCGGTATGACCAAGAATGCCCGTATCATCCAGCATATCCTTCGTTCTTCAATCATTCCTAAAGCTGGTGATAGGATCAATATTACCCCTCTCCTTTCTGTTCTAACCTTTTTAATTATGGATGGTCACCCTATCGACGAAGCCCAACTTATCATAGATCATATTTATGGACTTTCAGAAATAGGACATGCTGAACAGAAGAGAAAAAAGAATATTTCTTTGGGACATTTAATTACTTACATTTTGTAAAAGAAATATAATTTGGTGCATCCTGATGAAGAATATGAAGAGCCAGTTTACTATAATGATGCTTCCTTCAGATTGCTCTTCAAGGAGGAAAAGGAAAAAGAAAAAGCACATGGCAGTGCCTCAAAAGAAGAAGAAGAAGAAGGAGTGCAAACCTCTGCACCTCAGTCAGATTATCAGAATCTGATTGAGAGATTTGATAGATTAGAGACTCATGTTGATCAAAGGTTTGATCAATTTGATGCTCAACTTATGCAGCAGCAACAAGACATTGGTATCATTAGAAATGAAGTACATGAAATCAATACCAATGTAATGTTGATGGCCTCCTACTTCAACCTTTTCGGTGGCATTCCTCCTCCTCCTCCAGAACAGTAGAGATGAATTTCTGTGTCTTTGTTGTACTCGTGTTTTTATGTTTTGTTGTGTTAGTGTTTATGTTAAGTGTTTGTTTTTATATTTTTTTTTCTTTTAAGTTAAGTGTATTTTGTTAATTGTCTTTAGATATTATGAAATGTGTAATCCTTTCATTAATATCAATGCATTTCGTACTTGTTTCAAAGTTGATTTATTTTTGAAATGTGGTTAATTTTTATGAATTTCATTAGTATTATTTAATCTTCATAGTGCTTAAATTAGATTGTAATTTGAGATTATCTACATTAGAAAATCTAGTCTTTGCTAAATTTAAAAGTTATTTATAACTTGTTGTAATTAGAACTTTTAAATTCATGTCTATTCATTTAGACTACATAAAAGTTAATATTATTATTGTAATTTAGATGTTTTCTTATTTTGTATTTCCTTGCTCAAATAATATTTATGCACTTAGAAATATTTGAAATTTTAGATTATTAATTTTGGAAATAATTGGTCTCAATTACTCTTGAAAATTGTACAAAAAATATAAAAATCAAAAGGAATGTGCAAAGGTTCGCAAATATGAAAAAGAGGCACAAAATCAGCCCAATATCAAAAGATGCACAAAAATGTGCCCAAAAATTTTGAAAAAGATGCGCAAAGCGCCACATGTGGTAATTCTCTTCTTTCCAAATTCTTTCAATCTCTTAATTCAAATTGATCTTATGTTCATTTATATTCTATTGAACTTTGAAATATCAAATTTTTCTTCATCTCTCTTGTAATGATTTTCTATATTGGAATGTCTAAGTTGAATCATGTCTTTGCTGAATTTCTCTTACTTACAATGTTATATCACTTTTTAAATTTCATGAATTTCTATGATTGATCTAATGTTTTTAGTTTAAAATTACATACCTTGTGTCAATCACCATTAGATTAAATGTTCAAATGAATTTCATACAATTACTTATATTTCTCATCTATTTCTTCTTCACTTTTTGTTGTTGTCAAAAAGGGGGAGAAATCATTGTGTTTGTATGTTTTGTTTGTGTGTCTCTTTGAAAAATAAATTTTTCTTTTGTGTTTTATGGTTCAAATTGCCTCCTTATTTTCATGTATTCATAAATTCAGGGGGAGTTTAGGAGATAAGAGATTTGTTTAAATTGAAACCATACAAACAATAATTGTTTTGCCATCATCAAAAAGGGGGAGATTGTTAAGATAGTTGTTATTTGCATGCTTTATATTTTTACAACTTATGAAGTTTTGATGATTCCAAACATTATTGTTCAAATGTGTAATTATCTCCTGACAATTTTGGAAGAATTGTATTTGCTCTTGTGTGTACTAACATTTCAGGGAAAACGAACTCCAGATTACGATGACTTCAAATTGAATTCAGCATGAGATACTCTGTAATATTTGAAGCTTGCACTTTTTTTTGAAATAAAAAAATTGAAAGGGAGTGATTGTAACTTGAGTGAATAAAAACATACACACACACATGAGGAGATCATATAAAATTTATATTGATCGTACAGGACGATATACGTTTGTACTGGACGATCAGACAGTTATCTCATATAGAGCATATGGAACGAATAGGAACTTGCTCCGAAAATTTTTTCTAAGTCCTATTCGTCCAGGATGAAATAAATTATCGTCTAGGACGATTGGCTCTCTAAAAAATTTTCGTCCAGACGAAACTACATTATCGTCCGTGGCGACTGGTTCTCTGGAAATATTTCGTCCAAACGAAATTAAAAATCCTCCAGGACGATCGGGTCTCTGGAAAATTTTCGTCCAGACGAAATTTATTTATCGTCCGTGGCGATTGGTCCTCTGGAAAATTTTTGTCTAGACGAAGTAAAGAATCGTCCAGGATGATCGGTCCTCTGTAAAAATTTCGTCCAGACGAATAAATTTTTGTCCAAACGATTAACCGACTTAAGATAGTTTTCAGCAGTTTCTAGAACCGACCTTGTAATAACCGTTCGTACTGGACGAACCTAGTTCGTATAGGACGATCATCTGTACGAAGACATTTCGTACACATATGCAAATAGGGTCATTTCAGATCATTTAAGTAAAATTGTCCAGGACGATCCACGATCGTACAGGACGATCCACTGCGTATAGAATTGAATACTTGCAGTTATTGGGCGGTTTTTCTTGTCTTTTGTATAAATAGTCCAAATTAGACTGCCACCTAATCTTTTTGTCATTTGATCTTCGTGCCTCTTGAGAGAATAGCCAAGGAGAGAGTGGAAGAGAGCATTCAAGGGAGGATTCCTACCATTGGAGCGAGAAGGCTTCACTTGGAGTTCAAAGGTAAGAGTCTCTACTTGTGAATTGGGATTACTTCACTCTTTTCCTTCTTCCTTCTAGATTCTTGTGAGAAGATCTGTCAAGGAGATCCGGTTCTCTGCCGACACTTGGAGAGTGTGAACAGATGAAGGGTTCTCTGCCGACACTTGGAGAGTGTGAACAGACGAAGGGTTCTCTGCCCACACTAGGCGAGTGTGAACAGCCGAATGGTTCTCTGCCCACACTAGGAGAGTGTGAAAGGACGGAAGGGTTCTCTGCCCACACTAGGAGAGTGTGAAAGGACGGACGGTTCTCTGCCAACACTGGGGATAGTGTGAAAGGACGGACGGTTCTCTGCCAATACTGGGGATAGTGTGAAATAACAGACGGTTCTCTGCCAACATTGGGAATTGTGTGAAAGGATGAACTATTCTCTGCCAACACTGGGAATTATGTAAAAGGATGGACGGTTCTCTGCCGCACCGGGGAGTGGTGAAAAGAGTGTGTTGTAAAGGCTTCTCCGCCTTGCTGTGGGTGCAAAAGGAGAGTCACTATTGGTATTAGTGCAATACTCAGAGGGTGCCTCTGGGGAGTGGATGTTGGTCTGGTTATAGACCTAAACCCTAAACCTTTCCGTGATTGTCACTCGAGTTATTTTTTGAAGAGGTAGATACTAACAAACATCTAAGCACCAAAATCTTCTACCCTTAATCCAAGACCAGAAATTCACAAATGTTTTGGAGTTAATAACTCAATTAAGGTTCTTTGTAATTTTATTAATGGAAAGGTGTTTGCAATTAAATTTTAGAATATGAAGCATAGATTTAAGGATAATTTTCTTTAAAAGTATGACAGATCCATTGCCAATAACAATAGAAAGAGATCCATCTGCAATTATGATAGTGGGTTTTCCATACTATGATTTTTCACATGCTATGATTTATTCTCATGAAAAATCATAGTACCACCAATCACGTGAACAAAAGCCGCTAAGTCGAAAATCTATGACCTTGCTTTTCTAGATGAAACAATGACTGTCCAGAGAGTTACCTTTTAAACTACCGAAGTTGAGCTCACCACAGATTGATAATCTACATGGTTTGTTAAGACTTTGGTGGTTGCTAAAATAATTTTTTGAGATATTTCAGTTTTAAAAAACTCTGTGGTTGAAAAACATTTTTCTACAAAATTTAAAAGAAATTTTATTTCGGTTCAATAATTTTCAAAAATGCGATTTAAAATTTTTAAACTACCAATTCACCCCCCTCTTGGTAGCCTTGGGACATTCACTTAGGCTTAACAACCTAATTACTAGACTTAACAGTTCTGATCGTCGCCGGCCGGGGTTTGGGTCAGGTTGACTTGGGAAGAAGGATATGGACATGCTGGAGTCGAGGGTGAGCTCAATTGGGCCTAGGGAGCTCCAATTTGATCGGGTGGCTCAGTTGGACCCAAATCTGCTCTGTTTGGGTCGAATTGGACTCGAACTAGGTCAGACTAGTCCCTGGGCTTGATGTGGGAGATAGGTGCGGGTCTGGTCCACCCAATGCAAGTGACAATTGGGTTTAATTTGATCTAGGTTTAAGGATGGCTCGGGTTGATCCAAATTTTCTTGGTTCGGGTCGATTTGGGCTCAACCCAGGCTAGGCCAGACCCATGGCTTGATGTGGGAGGTGGGTATGGGTTTAGTCCACCCAATGCAAGTGGCAATTGGGTTCAATTTGATCTAGGTTCAAAAATGGCTTGGGTTGATATGGTTTTGGCTACTTTGAGCTAGCCTAAAACTTGACCCAAGTCAACTCAAAGAATGTGCTGGCTGGAGGAAGTGTATTGGACATAGGGCCACTTAATAGAGGTGATGATCAAGTTCAATTTGGCTTAGGGCAAGGATTGGCTCAATCCCAAGTGATTTTTGCCACTTTGGGTTAGCCTAACTCTTGACCTAAGTGGACCCAGAGGCTGGGCTAGGGAGGTGTATTGAGTCAAGGGGGATCCAATGACACCTTGATTTAGGTTCAATTTGATTAAGGTTAAGAGATGGTTCAAAGGAGGACTCTCTTTGGTCACTTGGGTCAAGCCAAAAGGCTAACCCAAGTGAGCCCAAGGCTTGGGTCTCCAAGAGGGGTCTCTTGGGTGCCCAAGGAGTCACCCCTTGAGTTCAAATAGATTTGGAATGATCTTGGTCAAATGGGTTAGGTGGAATAAGTTGTATGTATCATTTGGTCAACTTAATAAACTTGGTCAACCAAGTTGACCTAAGGCTAGAAGTTGGGTCCCTTGAAATCCATTTGATCATATGAGTCTAAATAATGGATGAAGCATCAAAGTGTGGAAAGGTCATTGAGGTCAAAATGACCATTTTGACCCTTAAGGGACATTAAGGTCAAAATGGGTTGAATTGGCCAACCAAGTTGACCCATTATTGGAATTGAGTCCAAGGGGTTCCAAAGGTCAATTGGAAACGTTTGAGAAAGGTTTCAAAGATTGATGATCAAGTCAAATTAATTCTAGGCCAAAAGTCCAAAAATCCCCTTAAAGGACATTTTGTTCATTTTGGCCCTGAGTCAATTCGGGCCCAAATTGAATCTAGAAAGATGTAGACTATTGTTCAACAAGTCAAAATCAAGGTATTAGAGATAATCAAATAGTTTTGAGGGGGGCTCCAAGATCAAATTCCACTAGGTGAAGGGTTATGTGTCATTGTTTGTAAATATTTGAAGGTTTTGCAACCTTTGGAATTGGATTAAGTTTATAAAGTTAAAGTCCTCCAAATGAGCTCAAATTTCAAGGGTTGACACTAGAGACATGTCACATCAATATGTATTTGACAGACCCTGAATCAGATGTCAATTGACTGGGTTTCAAGGTGATGAAAAAATCACCCAGAAAGGGTTTTGGAACCTAAGTCCTTAACCCTGGGATTCTGGGTTTGGATTGAGTTAAGATCTGGATTGAGCCTTAAAAGTTCATTAGGGATGTTAGGCCCTATGAACTAGTCCCGAGGCTAACTAAGAGGGGGGGTGAATTGGTATTTTTAAAAAAAATTCTTTAAAACCAAGAACAAATATCACAAACCAAAGTCACCACGAAAAAACAAGCGTGGAAAATTGAAGTGAGGAAGTAGTAAAAAGAACACAAGGGTTTATAGTAGTTCGGTCAACTTGACCTACATCCACTCCCCGGAGGCGCCCTCCGAGTATTGCATTACCAACGTGACTCTCGTTTAACCCCCACAGCTAGGCGGAGAAGCCCTTACAAAACACCTCCTTTTTGCCACCCCTGATAAGGCAGAGAACCCAACTCCTTTTGCTTCCTCCTGAAGCAGGCAGAGAACCTTGATCGATCATTGAAGCTTGGCTCTCCCAACCCTTCCAAGGACAAGAGACTCTAGGAAAGAAGAAGTGGAATAATGCTTGGAACAACCCTTGTGATCCTCTCTCTCTATCCTTTAGGTTTTCTTAGGTCAAGACAGCAGCCAAAAGATATTCAAAAATGTTGAACAAGAGCTCTAAAATAGAAGAGCTTTAAATGAGCTCAATAATTGCAAGTTGCCAACTTTATCATCCAAGATGATAATAATATTGTCCTGTATGATTAGTTCAAAATACAGACGATCGGCCAGAACATCGCCCTGAAGATGATCTGGATGTTTGAAAATTGGCTTGATCGTCCAGGCCGATCTCACAATAGTCCTGGATGATTAGTTCAAATCAGAGTAAAATCGTCTAGAGCATTGCCCAGAATTCAAGCTGTCTGATCCTGATCAGCCAGAAGCAACTAAGGGTTTTTGAATATATCGTTCTGGCCTATCCTGCGATCTTCTAGGACGATGTGATCGTATCAGTCATCCTTAATTGCCGGATCAATTAAGGCATAATTATGCCATATCGTCCGAGCAGATCTCACGATCGTCTTGGCCGATTCCCAAAAATACAGAATACCTAAATTGATCATGGCAGTTATTTCTTTCTGTATTGAGCATATCGTCTTGGCCGATACAAGTATCGTTCAAGCTGATAAGTTAATTATGGCTACATTAACTAAGAAATCCTGATTAAAACTTCTATTTTGAACTCGATCGTCCAAGACGATAATAATATCGTCCGGGATGATATGAGTAAAAACAGAAATTCTAAATCTCTAAAGTGTGTATGTGTAGGGTTACTTAACATCAGTCACTTTAAATATTTATAATTGACTCAAGAAAGGAAAAACGGAAAATTACAGACTGACTTAGACCTAGTCTACCCATTCTTGAGCTGGCTCCATTTGTCGTCAGATCTTTTGGCCCTGAAACATCAGTAGAGGAAGGTAGTCAAAGTGTTTGCTAACATCAAAATCATAATATATGAAACCAAGTTTGCAACAATCTCCCCCTTTTTTATGATGGCAAACAATATGATGATTATAGCAGTGTAATTCAAGAATTTAGAATAAAAATAAGTACATGTACCAACTAATAAGTACAAACATAATCATCAAGTACAAACATATTACTCCCCCATTTGACATCTCAAAAAGGAGGAGGGAACTAAAAAGAAACTAAAGCAGAAAAAGTACAAAAAGAAGGAAAGCAACTACAGAAAATAAAATCTAAGACTAGAAAAATGAGGGTCCCTGATCATCAGACGGAGGAGGTGGTGGGTGAAAAGGTCTAATACCGGATATGAGAGATGGATAGGGTTGATGATTCTGGAGACAGTAATCTCACACTCTTTATATCGATGGTAAACAGCTTCATCTTTTGCCTCTCTGAAATGAGGGTCAATCCTAGCCCTTGAAGTGCTCCTAGAAGTTTGTCGGACTCACTTCCCACCAGCCATAGCAAGAAAATAGTAAGCAATAACGAGAGAAGAAGAAGCTTGAGGTTAAAACAATGGCTGGAAAGGCCTAAATTTAAAGAAATGGCCACATCGTCCAGGACGATCGTAGAATCATTCAAGATGATATGGTTCAATTATTGCGTACAAGCCGATTGGTCAAAAAAGCGGTTCGATCATCCGGGCTGATCAGATATTGTCCAGGACGATTAGACATAGGTGATCGTCCCGTGGAGTCAAGCCGGATGACCGTTGAAAAGCATATTGTCCGGGCCGATTAGGTGTATCGTCTAGGACGATGCGTAATAATTGACTGTACCGGCCAAAATTAAAATGTTTTAAATCTGTGCCACGTGTATGTTCTAGGACGAACAGTGGCTCGGCCAGGACGATTGTCCAATAATGGATCATCCGGGGCCAATTTTAAGGATGTTAAACATACTAACACGTGGATCGTCCAGGACGATCTAGTGTATCAGCCAGGACGATGACCATAAATGCATCAGCCAGGATAAAAATTATATTGGCCAAGACAATCAAGATGATTGTAGCAGAGAACGATCATATCATCCAGGATGATATTGGATCGGCCAGGACGATGATTTGCAGCAAGCTCAGAAAAGGTCAGCATATGGAATTTTGAATAGAAATTATCATATCATCCAGGATAATAGAGATTTCATCCAGGACGATGTGATAATAATTGAAAACCAAAGGAAAAATGGAGATGATCAGAAAAAACCCCAAAACAAAATAAATAAGAAAAATTTAAAAATAGTAATGAAAAACAAGCAAAGGAAAACTGAAATTTTTGTTGTTGTTGTTTTTTTTTTAACAAAGCATCCATATGACAAATTTTCCATTAAATTTTAGAGATTCAAAAGATCAATGAGCTAACAATGTCACAATCTGAAAATGGTAGAATATATGATCCTATTAATCTCTAGCTCGAACTTCTTTTAGGGTAAAAATTGTCTTTTAAGAATAAAAGGACAAACTCAGAATAACTTAATTGGGTAAAAAGATGATCCGTTCAAAACTTGGTTACAAAGAAAATATCTCATAAATAATGTACCAAAGTAATTTGTCTCAATCATGGAATTTGAAATCAAGCCTTTGAAAATATCAAATAACTCATGAGTTCTTCTAAGTTTTAAAAGTTTTGAAAAGAGAAAATAGCTTGCATTTTGTGGGCTCATTTTTTGCCTCTTGATACTTTGATTGGCTCTTTGAGCATCTTTTGATTTTTGTTACACTTTTGTGTATACTCTTTTTATTTCAATTTGACGTCTTTGCCACTCCCCCCCCCCTTTTTTTTGCAAGCTAAATTCTTTTTTATAATCTCTTAAAAATAATTCTTAGTTGTGAGTATATCTTCCAGATATTAGAGAATAGGAGCTCTCTCTCTAACATAAGAATAAACTAGTCATGAAACACAATCAAAATCACATGATATACGCAATGGCAAGATTTCAATTAACTTGAAAGATATATAAAAACTTTCAACATTATATATAGGATAGATCATTGTAGCAAGAAAAAAGGGATCTTATTTTCACAAATCATTTGTTGAAAGAGATAGACTTTTGTTTGGAGAAGAAAATTATACCTACTAAAAGAGGTTAGAAAGAGGGAAACTATCAACGGTGTTTCTCCCTTTAACTGATCTAGAGATTCTAATCATTGGCTTTAAATCTCCAAAGTCCAAAGGTTAGAAAAATCATCATATAGAAAACCAAAAGAAAGTCAAACAACTAAAACAACAAAAAAGCTAGAACGAAAAATAAACAAAAACAATCATTTTAAATAACAAAGCATTTCAAGAAATTATGAAGCAGCAAGTTTAAGCAATTATGAGTTGCGAGTCTCTGTTTGTCCAAGTATCCTATGCTTCTCACGAGGTCTTTTGTGAGAACAATCCTGCAAGAATCAACAACTGTCAGATTTAGAAACCCAAATAGGTTTGGATCCCTTCTCATGAAAAGTAGAATGTAATGCATGTGTGTTATATTATGAAACATGCAATTTTGGTCTCCATACCCAATGCATTCTATGGTGAACTATGCAAGTGTGTGAGATGTGTCCTAGCATGCCACATGAAAAACATCTAACTCTAGGAAAATGATTTCTTAAATGGTTTGGGTTATTTTGCCTCTTCCTATGTCTTGACTTTAGATCAAAAGAGGGTGTCATCCAATATCCCTTAAGTGAGTTCAATTCATTTTTAAGCCTCAAGTTTGTACTTTTAAGATATCATTTTCAATTCTTAAATTTTGCTTTCTCTCTTCAGATTTCTTAAAATTAAATTCAAGTGAGGTGTGTGAAACTTTTAATACATCATGCTCATTAATTAATTATGAATGTTTTTTGTTTAAATCATCAAATTCATCAAGTAGAGCCATGTGATTTGAATAAATTGTAGAATGATCTTTGAGAATAATCTCATGCTCTTTTTGTAAATTTAAAAGTTTCAACTTCAAACTAGCATGAGTTTTCTTAAGTTTTTTGTATGATGCATGAATTTTCTCATAAATTTCAAACAATTGATCATAAGTTGGTTTACATACCTCTTCTTCATCACTTTGATCAAGTTGATCTTCTGCCATTAAGCAAAAATTTGTTATTTCATCTTCAAGTTCAGTCTCCGATGAATCAGTTGCAGAATCCGCCCAAAATGCCTTTTGAAATCACTTTTTGTCTTTCCTGAGCTTGGGTTTTTCCTCACCCTTTTCTTTTCTTGTGTGAGCTTGAAGTGTAGGACAATCCGCTCTTACATATCCAGGCTTCATGTATTCAAAATAAACAACATCAGAAGATCCTTTACAATATTTGTTATCCTTATCTTTTCTCCAATTTTGATGATGCTTGTGCTTCTTCCTTAGAAAGTTTTTGAACTGCCTTATGATTAAGGCAATGTCATCTCTCTCAAACCCGGAAGAATCAGAATTTGTGTTGTTGTCCTTTAATGCCAGAGTTTTCTCTTTCTTTTTCTCACCTGCATCAAGATTTCTTTGATTCACCCCTTGCTCATAAGCAATGAGTGAGCCAAGTAAGTTATAAATCTAATAGATGTTTAAATCCTTAGATTTAGTTATAGCAGTGATTTTATCATCAAAAGAGGAAGGCAAGCATCTTAAGATTTTGTTCACCTTTTCATAGTTTGAAAGTTCTCTTCCTAAGGCATGCAAAGAAGTTACAATTTGAGTAAACTGTGTATACATATCAGAAATTATTTCAGAAGATTTCATACGAAAAAGTTCATAGTCATACAAGAGAACAAATCAAACGAGATTGTTTCACTTCATTGGTTTCTTCATAAGTAATGCACAACCTATCCCAAATATCTTTTCCAGTAGAGCAAGTAGAAACACACATGTAATCCTCAGACTTTAAAGAACAGAAAAAATAGTTCAAACACTTTGCATTCAAATGAGCTAAATCTCTTTCATCGAAAGTCCATTCACTAAAAGCAACTTCAGTTTTAATTTAGTTAATTTTATGAGAAGGTGGAGAATATCCTTCTTTGATAAGCATCCACATACGATAATCAGTTGATTGCAGAAAAGTAAACATATGGATTTTCCAAAAATCAAAATGAAGGTTGTCAAACAAAGGAGGTAATGTAATAGAATATCCTTCAGTTGTATTACGATTCCTAAAGTTAGCCATGGATCAAAATTCAAAAAGTTTTTAAACTCAGTTTTTATGAATCCCGTTCTGATACCACTTGAAAGTTTGTTAGGGATGTTAGGCCCTATGAACTAGTCCCGAGGCTAACCAAGAGGGGGGTGAATTGATATTTTTAAAAAATTCTTTAAAACCAAGAACAAATATCACAATCCAAAGTCACCACATAAAAACAAGTGCAGAAAATTAAAGTGCGGAAGAAGTAAAAAAGAACACAAGGGTTTACAGTGGTTCGGTCAACTTGACCTACGTCCACTCCCCGGAGGCACCCTCCGAGTATTGCACTACCGTGACTCTCCTTTAGCCCCCACAGCTAGGCGGAGAAGCCCTTACAAAAACACCTCCTTTTTTTCCACCCCCGACAAGGCAAAGAACCCAACTCCTTTTGCTTCCTCCTGAAACAAGCAGAGAACCTCAATCGATCGCTGAAGCTTACCTCTCCCAACCCTTCCAAGGATAAGAGACTCTAGGGAAGAAGAAGTGGAATAATGCTTGGAGCAACCCTTGTGAACTCCCTCACATGCTCCCCCTTACAAGATCCTCTCTCTCTCCCTCTCTCTCTCTCTCCTTTAGGTTTTCTCAGGTCAAGACAGCAGCCAAAAGATGTTTAAAAATGTTAAACAAGAGCTCTTAAATATAAGAGCTTCAAAGGAGCTCAATAATTAAAAGTTGCCGACTTTATTGTCCAGGACGATAATAATATCGTCCTGTATTATTAGTTCAAAACACAGACGATCGGCTAGAACATCACCCTAAAAATGATCTGGATGATTAAAAATTGGCTTGATCGTCCAAGCCGATCTCATGATCATCCCGAACGATTAGTTCAAATCAGAGGAAAATCGTCCAGAGCATCGCCTTGAATTTGAGCTGTCCGATTCTGATCGGCCAGGAGAAACTAAGGGTTTTGGTATATATCATCCTGGCCAATCCTACCATCATCCAGGACGATGTGATCATATCAATCATCCTTAATTGCTTCCTTAATTGTCAAATCAATTTAGGCATAATTGTGCCATATCGTCCGGGCCAATCTCACAATTGTCCTGGCCGATTTCCAAAAATACAGAATACCTAAATTGATCATGGCGATTATTTCTTTCTATATTGAGCATATCGTCCTGGCCGATATAAGCATCGTCCAGGCCGATAAGTTAATTACGGTTGCCTTAACTAAGAAATCCTAATTAAAACTTATTTTTTGAACTCGATCGTCCAGGATGATAATAATATTGTTCAGGACGAAGTGAGTAAAAACAAAAATCTAAATCTCTCAAGTGTGTGTGTGTGTGTGTAGGGTTACTTAACATCAGTCACTTTAAATATTTACAAAATACTCAAGAAAGGGAAAAAGGAAAATTACAGACTGACTCAGACCTAGTCTACCCAATCTTGAGCTGGCTCTATTTGTTGTCAAATCTTTTGGTCCTGAAATGTCAGTAGAGGAAGGCAGTCAAAGTGTTTGCTAACATCAAAATCACAATCTATGAAACCAAGTTAGGATTAGGCCTAAGGGCTAGGAACTAGGAAGATCCTAGGATCTAGAACTCAGAGAGGAGTTAAGAGTGACCTCATACAAAAATGAGGTCAACAGATGCACTAGGGAAGGTGAAAGGAATTCATGGTTCTCATCTATCTCTTGGAGGGAGAAAAATTAGTCAAGGTTCTCTACCTGTGAAAGAATTTTTGGTCCCTTCCCGCACCGGGTTGGTGGAAATATTTTGTAAGGGCTTCTCTATCTTGTATGAGGGTAAATGAAGAGACACTAAAAGGTTTTAGTTCAATACTTAGAGGGATTCCTTCGAGGAGTGGACGTAGGTCAGTTTGGCTGAAACCACTATAAATCTGATATGTCCTATCCTTATATTATTTTCACATTTATTTTTCTTATAATTAATTGTGTTGGTGAAAATATTGATTTGTTATTTTTTTTATGAATTTATATTTTTGCATCAACTTATAAAAAGATTTTTTTTTCTTCATCATTAAATAATTTTTAAAATACTAATTCACCCCCCTCGTGGTTAGCCTCGGGACTAGTTCTTTAGAGTTTTATAAACTTCTTGAACTTTCAAGTGGTATTAGAGTACTTTCAAGTGGTATCAGAGTGGAATTCAAAAATAATATTTTAAAAAACTTAAAAAAATAATCTATGGCTAACTTTGGAAATCAAAACATTATAGAAGGATATTCAATCATACGATCACCTTTATTTAAAAATATTTCTTTTGATTTTTTGAAAATTTGGCATGTCCACTTTCTTGGAATCAATTGATTATCAATTGTGGCATATGATTCAAACTAGTTATTTTGTACTGTCATGTGTTATAGATGGAGTCAAAATAAATATTCTTTTTACTAAATGGAATAGAGAAGAAAAAATTAATATTCAATTGAATGATAAAGACTTGAATTATTTTTTTTGTGCTTTGAATTCTAAAGATTATTTGAGAATCTCAACTTATATTTCTGACAAAGAAATTTGAGTTAGATTATGCACTACATATGAAGGCACTAATGAAGTCAAGCAATCTAAGTTAAATATTTTAATTCATGATTATGAACTTTTTTGCATGAAATCTTATGAGATGATCTTAGACACGTATGCTAGTTTACTCAAATTATGACATCATTACATGCTTTTAGTAAAGAAATTTCAAACTTTGAAAAAGTCAACAAAATTCTATATTATCTTCTTGATAAATTTCATGCTAAAGTCACTACTATTTTTGGATCAAAAGGCTTGAATGATTATTCTATTTATAATCTGATTGGCTCACTCATTACTCATGAGCCAAGTGTGAGTCAAAGACTTATTGATGTAGATGAAATTATAGTGCTAAAACTTGGAGACATAAATGAAAGCGGCTTAATAGATGCTGATAATAAATAGAAAGCATCAATTAAAAATAAATTTAAAAATATACTAAAGCACAAGCATCAATATAAAAAAGAAGGAATAAAGTTAAAAATAGTAAGAATTTTAAGATCTGTTATGATGTTATTTATTTTTGGTGTGAAAAATTCATACATATAAAAAATGAGTGCCCTAACTTAAAAAAAGTCTTCCTGCAATTTAAAAGAGTAAAAATAAGCCAATTATAATAAAAGCAAATGATAAAAACTAAAAGATCACCTAGGCAGATCTAGCTTCTGAATCATTAGACCATGGGAAAAATAATGAGGTATGAAATTTTATTTGTATGTTTATGTTTTGTAATTAATGCATGCGTATATATTTTTATTTTATTTTGTTTATTATAAATATTTTATGTATTATTTTTTATGTTTTTTATTTGTAATCATTTTATTCTATTTTTTATATATATTTTTGTGATTTATCATTGATCAACGCATACAAATCACATTTCATATTATATTTTCATAAGAGAATCAATTCAATTCACTCAAATATTTCTTGAATGAAAATTTTACCTCCTTTTTATCTAAAAATTTTAAGTAAGCGATGATTGATTTTTCTAAAGTACTAAAGGAAGGAGATTCAAGAATATGTCTCTCCTTCTCATTTAGTTAATCAGGTTAATACTCTTTTTGAATAAAAAACAATATCAATTTAAGAATTACACTTTTGAAATTAAATCTTTTTTATCATCCTACATTTCTTTTATCTCATATAAATCTTTTGTAAGCTGATGAATTTACTTCATAATTTTTATTATCAAGTTATTTATTTTTATCATTGGATCAAGTTTGCTTCGAGTCTTTAAAGAATAAGAAATGAAGTAAAAATACAAAAATAAAAAGAGGCACAAAATGAGCTTAAAATAAAAATATGCATAATGTACGCCAAAATTGAAAGATGCATTAATGTGTATCAAAAATAAAAAGATGCACAAAGTGCACCCAAAAAGTGATAAAGAGGCACAAAATAAGCTCACAATAAGTTAACTTTCCTTTGTAATTTTAAATCTTAGAAACTTATGTGTCTAAATGATACTTTTGATACTTGAGATTGAAAATCATGATTCTTGACTCATCATTTTTGCATAGATTTTCTATTAGATTTGTTTCATATGAAAAGATTGAAAAAGATATTTTTTCTTCTCTAGTTCTTTTTTTGAATTAGTTTTTTTGTTAAAAATGACTTTAACATGTAAGGAGCTTGTGCGAGAGTTAATAAAATTCAAATTTTCAACCTTTTTGAATGTTAGTGAGGTTAATTGTTTTTTATTATATTTATGAATAAAATCAAAAGAAAACTTTCTCATTTTAAGAAAAATTATTGAAATTAATTAATTCTTCTTAATCATCACCACAATTTATACCTGATCAAGGTATATATAATTTTTTGCTTATTATGTGTATTCCATTTAGTTTTTTCTATGTTTCTCTTCTTTTTTTTTTATAATGTAAAAGGGGGTGAATGTATTTGGTTGGTTGTATTTATATTTAAATTTCATATATTCATCGTGTATTTATATAAATTTATTTGTTATTTAGGTTCTAAAAGCTTTTTATTTATTTCTATGTAATTTTTTTTTAAATTTCCCTGATTTTTAATATAATTATCTTAGTGAGGGGAAGATTAGGAGAAAATATTTTTAATTTTATAAATTCAACCAGTAATACTTGATATCATCAGAAAGGGGAGATTATACAACTTAAGTTCATAAGTTTATATTTTCAATGATAACATATATTATGGCTCACATTCTTATATCTAATTGTATTAATAATATATATTTATTTATGTATGTACTAATATTTTAGGAATATCATGCATCATCCAATGAAGAAGCAAGGCTCAAGATTGGATAAAATAGGATATATTGTAATTATTTTTGTAATATTAATTTATTTATTTTGATTTCTTGAGTCAAGTCTTGTAAGGGTGTATGCTTGCTTAGTAACTATGCACATACCCACTCAGGGAGAGTGAGATTGAGTTAAAATTAGAAGTTCAATTTTTAAACTAATCATATTATACAGTTAGCTCATCTAACTAATTGTACTAAATGATCTAGATCATCTAAGATGATCAATTATGATCATGAAAATAATCTACTAATCATAATTTATGTAAAATTTTGAATTTCATATTTTGGTCTAATCATTCAGGATGATATGCATCGTACTGGATGATCTATAAAAATCATGCCTAAATTTATCATGTGATTAATCAATCGAATATGTTTAATTTTGATATTATAATTATAATGTATGATTCACCTCCTACTGTATGATAACCCATGTAATTTTGGTCATCCCATGTTTCATCCTAGATGAATTACATTTTGGTTGAACTAATTATCCCAGATAATCTCATAATTATACTGGATGATCTGCATAAATACTTGAACTAATCATACATGATAATGCTGATTGTACTAGCTAAAAGGAATATTTTATACTAATCATATAGGATAGTCTAAGGATCATATTGTATGATCTTTATTGGCTAAATTGACTTTCAAAGGGTTTTCAAAGCCCTCTTTTTAAGGTTTCTCAAGGAACTTGGTAAGTGTCTTTCACATCTAGTATGTCTTCATTCATTTGGAGAAACAATAAAGAGAGAACTTGAAAGAGAGAGAGGAAAGGGTGGAGTTTAAGAGGGAGAATATACTTGGAGGGGGTTTCAAGGGAGTGTGGAGGAGATTTCACATGGTTGCTCTGACAAGCTTGCGCCATAAAACCATCAGATTCACGGTTCATCTTTAGGGAAGTTTTGGAAAGAAGAATATCTCTTTACTGTCAAAGGATCCGGCTACTCTACCGCATTAGGGAAGGTGAAAGGGATTCGTTGTTATCTAACATCTCCTAGAGATAGAAAAAGTAGTCAATGTTCTCTAAATATGAAAGGCATTTCGGTCCTCTATCACAACGGGTTGGTGGAAAGATTTTCAAAGGGCTTCTTCGCCTTATTATGGGGGTAAAAGGAGAGACACTAAAAGATTTTAGTGCAATACTTAGAGTGTTCCTCTAGGGAGTGGACGTAGATCAGGTTGAACCGAACCACTATAAATCTGATGTGGTATTTTCTTTTATTATTTTTGTATTCATTTTTCTTTTGATTAACTACATGGGTGAAAATGTTGATTTATCTTTTTATTGTGAATTTAATTTATTTCCACATCAAGTTATAAAAGGATTTTTTCTTCATCATTGAAAATTTTTTTATATACCAATTCATCCCCCTTTTGGTTAGCTTCGAGACTAATACTTTAGGATTTTACAACCCTCATGAACTTTCAAGTTGTATCATAGCACTTTATGTTGAGTCTAGTAAATAGGTTGTTAGACCTAAGTTAATGTCCCAAGGCTACCAAGAGGGGGGGTGAATTGGTAGTTAAAAAAAAAATTTAATCCCTCTTTTTAAAATGAGTTAAACCGAAATGAAAATTTTCTTTTAAGTTTTTGTAGAAATTGTTTTGCAACCACAGAGTTTTTAAAGCTAAAAATAAAATGCGGAAAAGTAAAAACAATAAAGTAAATGACACCAGATTTATATTGGTTCGGTCTAAACAAGACCTACATCTACTCCCCAGAGGCACCCTCTGAGTATTACACTAATACCAATAGTGACTCTCCTTTTGCACCCACAGCAAGGCGGAGAAGCCTTTACAAAACACTCTTTTCACCACTACCCGGTGCGGCAGAGAACCGTTCATCCTTTCACACAATTTCCAGTGTTGGCAGAGAACCGTCATCCTTTCACACTCTCCTAGTGTGGGCAGAGAACCCTTCGGCTATTCACACTCTCCAAGTGTAGGCAGCGAATCCTTCGGCTATTCACACTCTCCAAGTGTAGGCTGCGAACCCTTCGGCTATTCACACTCTCCAAGTATAGGCAGCGAACCCTTCGTCTGTTCGCACTCTCCAAGTGTCTACAAAGAACCGGATCTCCTTGACAGATCTTCTCACAAGAATCTAGAAGGAAGAAAGAAAAGAGAGAAGTAATCCCAATTCACAAGTAGAGATTCTTACCTTTGAACTCTAAGTAAAGCCTTCACGCTCCAGTGGTAGGAATCCTCCTTTGAATGCACTCTCACACTCTCTCCTTGGCTATTCTCTCAAGAGGCACGAAGATCAAATGACAAAAAGATTGGGTGGCAGTCTAATTTGGACTATTTATACAAAAGACAAGAAAAACCGTCCAAAAACTGCAAGTTTTCAATTTTGTACGCAGTGGATTGTCCTGTAAGATCGTGGATCGTCCTGGACGATTTTACTTAAAAGCCTTGAAACGAACCTCTTTGTATATGTGTACGAAATATTTTCGTACAAGCTGATCGTCCGGTACGAACTAAGTTCATCCGGTACGAACTAAGTTCGTCCAGTACTAACTAAGTTCGTCCGGTACGAACTAAGTTCGTCCGGTACGAACGGTTATTTCGAGGTAGGTTCAAAAACTGCAGAAAACTGTTCTAAGTCGGTTAATCGTCTGGATGAAAATCTTATTCGTCTGGACGAAATTTTTACAGAGAACCGATCGTCCTGGGCGATAATTAATTTCGTCCGGACAAAAATTTTATAGAGAACAGATCGTCATGTATGATAATTTAATTTTGTCTGGACGAAAATCTTACAGAGACCAGATCGTCCTGTACGATATTTAATTTCGACTGGACAAAAATTTTACAGAGAGCAAATCGTCATGTACGATAATTTAATTTTGTCTGGATGAAAATCTTACAGAGAATAAATCATCCCGGATGATTTTTAATTTCGTCCTGGATGAATAGGACTTAGAAAAATTTTTTTAAGCCAGTTCCTATTCGTTCCATGTGCTCAATAGGAGATAACTGTCTGATCATCCTATATGAACTGATATCGTCCCGTACGATCAATATAAATTTTATATGATCTCCTTATGTGTGTGTATGTTTTCATTCACTCAAATTACAATCACTCCCTTTCAATTTTATTTCAAAGAAAAGTACAAGCTTCAAATTCACAAAGTATCTCATGCTGAATTTGATTTGAAGTCTTCGTAGTCTGGAGTTCAATTTTCCTGAAATATTAGTACACACAAGAGCAAATACAAATCTTCTAAATTGTTAGGAGATAACTACACATTTGAACAATAATGTTTGGAATCATCAAAACTATACAAGTTGCAAAAATGTAAAGCATGCAAATAGCAACTATCTTAACAATCTCCCCCTTTTTGATGATGGCAAAACAATTATTATTTGTATGGTTTCAATTTAAACAAATCTCTTAAACTCCCCCTGAATTGATGAATACATGAAAATAAGGAGGTATTTTGAACCAAAGAACATAATTTTTGTTTTTGAAAAAAATTTTAACAAAAAATTAAAAAAGACCAAGATTAAAAAAGACCAAGACAAGACTTGACAAGACCACAAGTCAAAAGACAAAATCAAAATACAAGCATACAAACACACAATAATTTCTCTCCCTTTTTGACAACAACAAAAATTGAAGAAGAAATAGACAAGAAATGTAAGTAATTATATGAAATTCATTTGAAAATTTAATCTAAATAGTGATTCACATTAGATATGCAATCTAAAACTAATAACATTAGATAAATCA
Organism: Dendrobium officinale; assembly: GCA_019514585.1. Classification (NCBI taxonomy): domain Eukaryota; kingdom Viridiplantae; phylum Streptophyta; class Magnoliopsida; order Asparagales; family Orchidaceae; genus Dendrobium; species Dendrobium officinale. Next base: position 39,304,643 of record CM033691.1, on the reverse strand, counting down.
TAGAAATTCATAGAATTTAAGAAGTGATATAACATTGTAAGTAAGAAGAATTTTTCAAAGACATGATTCAATTTAGACATTTGAATATAGAAAATCATTACAAGAGAGATGAATAAAAAATTCTATATTTCAAAATTCAATAGAATATAAATGAATATAAGATCAATTTGAATTAAGAGATTGAAAGAATTTTGAAAGAAGAGAATTACCATATGTGGCGCTTTGCACAACTTTTTCAAAATTTTGTCACATTTTGTGCATCTTTTTACATTGGGCTTATTTTGTGCCTCTTTTTCACATTTGCGAACCTTTGTGCATTCCTTTTGATTTTTGTACTCTTTGTACAAATTTCAAGAGTAATTAAAACCAATTCTTTCCAAGATCAATAATCTAAAATTTCAAATTTTTCTAAGTGCATAAATATCACTTGAGCAAAAAAATACAAAATAAGAAAACATCTAAATTGCAATAATAATATTAAATTTTATGTAGTCTAAATGAATAGACATGAGATTAAAAATTCTAATTATAATAAGTTATAAACAAATTTTAAATTTAGAAAGACTAGATTTTCTAATGAAATTAATTTCAAATTACAATCTAATTTAAGCACAATTAAGATTTAAAAAGACTAATGAAATTCATAAAAACTAAACACATTTCAAAAACAATCAAAATTTAAATCAACTATAATATATATTGATATTGATGAAAAAGATTACAAGATCATTTCATAATATCAATACAAAAACACAAAAATATCCATTCAACTGTCGCATTCAATCGTCCCGACGTTTGAGAGAAAAAAAACTTTCGTCCTGGATGATCAACAAATCGTACAGACGATCTACATTGAAAACTGCTCTCAAGACGTTTTATATCACGTAAATTGAATTTTACACACATCGTCCAGTACGAAAAAGTTCGTCCCGGACGATTTCCACATTTTTGGATTTTTTGAATTTTTATCAAACAAGAACAAACTAAACATACAAATCATAGAAAACAATGACAAATCCACAGACTCTAAAATGACATCACTCAAAAATAGTCAAAGATCACAAAAATAAAACAAAATAAACTATGAAAACATAAATATCAATGTTGCAAAAACATTTTTATTTAAGCATTCAAATCAATTACACCAAGCCTTGTTCTTAATGTACTGAAGGTATCAAAGGCTAAAGGTTTTGTAAAAATGTCTGCAAGTTGATTTTTAGTTGAAACATGAGTAAGTTCAATTTCTCCTTTGGATACATGATCCCTTATGAAATGATGCCTTATGTCAATGTGTTTGGTTCTAAAATGTTGAATAGGATTTTTGGAAATGCAAATAGCACTAGTATTATCACAATAAATTAGAAAGTGTCTATAGTTAATCCTAAATCAATCAACTGTTATTTTAATCAAAGTACTTGTGCCACACAACTTTCTAATGCAATGTATTCTACTTCTACAGTAGATAGGGCCACTGAAATTTTTTTTTCTACTAGACCAAGAAACTAATGATTTTCAAAGAATTGACATGTTCCAGAGTGTTTTTCCTATCCACTCTACAGCCTGCAAAGTCAAAATCTGAATAACCAATAATTTCAAATGAAGAGCTAAACTTAGGATACCAAATTCCTAAGTTCTGAGTTCCTAGTAAGTATCTTAATATCCTTTTCACTACTGTCAAATGTGATTTTTTTGGATCTGATTGAAATCTAGCACATAAGCAAACACTGAACATAATATCTGGTCGGCTAGCAGTCAAGTAAAGTAAAGATCCAATTATCCCTCTAAATTTCTTTTGATCAACAGATTTTCCCTTAAGATCCTTATCCAACTGAACTGAGGAACTCATTGGTGTACTAACAGGTTTAGCATTGTCCATTTCATATTTTTTGAGGATGTCCTTAATATATTTAGTTTGACTAAGAAATATACCCTCCTCAAGTTGCTTAATGCTAAAACCTAGAAAGTAATTTACATCTCCTATTAGACTCATTTCAAATTCACTAGAAAAATCATCACAAAGATTTTTATTTGAAGATCCAAAAATGATATCATCCACATAAATTTGAACAATGAGTATATCCTTTCCAAATTTCTTTAGAAAGAGAGTTATATCCACACTTCCTTTTTCAAAAGATCTTTCAAGTAGGAAAGAGAGTTATATCCACACTTCCTTTTTTAAAAGATCTTTCAAGTAGGAAGGTGCTCAACCTCTCATTCAAAGCCCTAGGTGCCTGTTTCAATCCATATAATGCATTTTTTAACTTGAAAACATGATTTTGGTATTTTGAATTTTCAAAGCCTGGAGGTTGTTCTACAAAAACATCTTCTTCAATTACCCCATTTAAAAAGGCACTTTTGACATCCATTTGAAACAATTTAAAAACTTTAAAACATGCAAAGGCAAGTAAAACCCTAATTGCTTCAAGTGTAGCTACAGGGGCAAAAATCTCCTCAAAATCAATTCCTTCAATTTGATTATACCCCTTAGCAACTAATCTAGCCTTATTTTCTAATGACTACTCCTGAGTCATTCATTTTATTTTTGAACACCCACTTGGTTCCAACAATACTTTGATCTTTTGGCCTTGAAGTTAATTCCCAAACTTTATTTCTTACAAATTGATTCAACTCTTCTTGCTTGGCCAATATCCAAAATTCATCAAAAAGTGTTTGATCAATATTACTGGGTTCTATTATTGAAATAAAGGCTGAATGATTGACTTCCTTATTTAATCCACGCCTAGTTCTAACACCCTCACTAGGTTCACCTATAATCAATTCTCTTGGATGATTTTTAGAAAATCTCAAATCTCTAGGCAAAGGATTTTCTCTTTCCAAATTCTCTTCTACATTTTCTTCCAAATTTATTCTATCAATCTTTTGGGAGTTTTCCTCAATCTCATCTTCAACAACATTTGGCTCTTCCAAATTTCCAGATTCATCAAATACAACATGTATGGTTTTTCAATGACTAAAGTTCTTTTGTTGAATACCCTATAAGATTTTCCAACACTTGAATATCCAACAAAAATTCATCTGATTTTGGATCAAATTTTTCTAAGGCAGATTTTCCATTATTATGAATGAACACCTTGCAACCAAAAACATGCAAATGAGACAAGTTGGGTGTTCTACCTTTTAGTAACTCATAGGGTATTTTATTTAAATTTGATCTCACATTCACCTTATTCAGAACATAGCATGCAGTGCTAACCTCCTCAGCCCAAAAATATCTAGGAAGTGAGTATTCTGCCAACATTGCTCGGGCGGCTTCAATTAATGTTCTGTTTGTCCTCTCAACTACCCCATTTTGTTGAGGGGTTCTAGGTGCAGAAAAATTGTGATCAATCCCTTTTTCTTTACAAAAATTTTCAAATCTTTCATTTTTAAATTCTCCTCCATGATCACTTTGTATAAAAATTATTTCAATCCCTAGTTTTCTTTGAATCCAAGTTGAAAAATTTCTGAATTTCTCAAATGATTCACTCTTATGAAAAAGAAATCTAACCCAAGTGAATCTTGAGAAATCATCCACTATAACAAATCCGTATATCTTTCCTCCTAGACTTACAGTTCCTATTGGTCCAAAAAGAACCATGCGAAGAATTTCCAAATGTTTACTAGTCCTAAGATCATTATTGGACTTAAAAGTGGACTTCACTTGTTTTCCTAATTGACATGCATCACAAAGGTGGTCCTTAGTAAATTTTAGTTTTGGTATACCTCTCACTAAGTTCTTTTGGATAGTTCTCCTAAGATTTTTCATACTAGAATGATAAAGTCTCCTATGCCAAAGCCATGATTCATCAGAAACAATTTTCAAACAAAAAGTAGTAGGAGATTGAATTGAATTTAAATCTAGCATGTAAATATTATTTACCCTTTTTCCATTTAAAACTTCTTTCCCATTTAGGCTTAATATGCAGCTAGTATGTAAAAATTTAACATTATAGCCCTTATCACATAGCTGACTTATACTTAACAAATTATGCTTTAAGCCTTCAACCAATAACACATTGTCTATGAAAAAGTTTTTTCAAATTTCCAATCATACCTGATCCAACCACTTTCTTTGTGGTATTATCTCCAAGTGTAACCTTGCCTCCACTCCTGGCTTCCAGCGTTATGAATTGAGCAGTATCTCCAGTCATATGCTTTGAACATCTACTGTCCAGGTACCATATGCTCCCACGAGGTCTTGTGTGAGAGCAATCCTGCAAAACTCTCAAATGTTAGACCTGGGAACCCAAACAAGTTTGGGTTCACCTTTTAGCAATTTATAATCATATGCATGTATGATATGTCTAGGTTTATGCATCTTAGGTCTCCACACCAAATTAGATTACATCTTCAAAGTACAGGTGTGAGCTATATGTCCTAAAAATCCAAAATTATTACATTTAACATTAGGAAAAATATTCCTAAGTTTTCTTCCATTTGATTATCTTCTAAGGGATTTCATGAATTTAGGATAATATTTAGGATTTGTAAAATCTTCAATTTTGGGGGGTATCCTATTATCCTCAAGAGATCTTATTGTCAATTTATAAAATGAATTCATTTCTTCCAAGAGTCGATTTTTATAACTGATTCGATATGTTTTCCTCTCAGATTCATCCTTAAATTTTTTAAAATCTCTTTCAAGATCAGCATATGATGATTTTAGATTTTTAAAATTCTTATTCAAGTCATCATATTCATCAAGTAGTTTCATGTGGTTGTCATCTATTAATGCATGATCTTTCCTAAGGATTTCATGTTCAGTCTTAAGCTCTTCCAGTTCTAAACTTAAACTAGCATGCATCTTTTTCATTTTCCTATATGCATCATGCATGTGTTCAGAAACTTCAAACAAATCATCATAGGTTAAGTCACATACCTCTTCTTGATCTGATTGATCAACATTGTCTGCCATCAAGCAAAGGTTGGTGACTTCTTCTTCTTTTTCAGTCTCAGATGAGTTTAAAGCTGAGTCCTCCGAGAAAGCTCTTTGAAACTTCTTCTTGCCCTTCTTTACCATTGGTTTCTCCTCTACCTTCTTCTTGCTAGGAGTGGCTTTGAGTTTTGGGCAATCAGTCTTAATATGACCTAGTTTCCTGCATTCATAACAAATCACTTCATTAGAAACCTTGTCATTTCTGTTAAACTTACCTCTATTCCATTGCTGGCGTCTCTTCTGCTTCCTCTTTAAAAAGCTTCTGAATTGTCTAGTCATCAATGCAATATCATCTTCATCCTCAGGTTGTGAGTGTTCACTCTCTGACTCTTCCACCTTTAGTGCAATATTCTTCTCCTTTCATGGTTCACCTACATCAATCTTTCTTTGACTTACTCTTTGCTCATAAGCAATGAGTGAACCAAGAAGATTGTCAATAGAGTAAATGTTAAGATCTTTAGAATCTGTAATTATAGTAATTTTAGCATCATAAGCAGTAGGTAAACATCGAAGAATCTTATTAACCATTTCAGCATTAGTTAATTCCCTACCAAGTGCATGCAAAGAAGTGACAATTTGTGTGAATCTTGTGAACATGTCAGAAATAGATTCATTAGGTTTCATGCGAAACAATTCATAGTCATGTAATAAGATATTGAGTCTTGATTGCTTAACCTCATTTGTCCCTTCATATGTTATACAAAGTCTATCCCATATGTCCTTTCCGCTTTTCCAAGTGGAAACCCGCATGTAGTCTTCAGATTTTAAAGCACAAAAGAAACTATTTAAATATTTGGCATTGAATTGTGCTAAGTCACGTTCTTCTATAGTCCAATCTGCAAAAGGTGTTTCTACCCTAACTCCATCAACTAATCTAGCTGGTTTTGTGTAACCTTCCTGGACTAGGATCCACATAAGATAATCAAGTGACTGTAAGAAAGTAGACATGCGTGTTTTCCAAAAATCAAAAGGTATATTGTCAAACAGTGGAGGTCTAGTAATAGAGTAACCCTCAGGTGTGTTTCAGTTTTCGAATGTAGCCATCTATGTTAATCAAAAAATAGTTCAAACTTATGATTTTGAAACGAAGCTCTAATACCACTTGTTGAGTCTAGTAAATAGGTTGTTAGACCTAAGTTAGTGTCCCAAGGCTACCAAGAGGGGGGGTGAATTGGTAGTTTAAAAAAAAAAAAAATTTAATCCCTCTTTTTAAAATGAGTTAAACAGAAATGAAAATTTTCTTTTAAGTTTTTGTAGAAATCATTTTTCAACCACAGAGTTTTTAAAGCTAAAAATAAAATGCGGAAAAGTAAAAACAGTAAAGTAAATGACATCAGATTTATAGTGGTTCAGTCTAAACCAGACCTACATCCACTCCCCAGAGGCACCCTCTGAGTATTGCACTAATACTAATAGCGACTCTCCTTTTGCACCCACAGCAAGGCGGAGAAGCCTTTACAAAACACTCTTTTCACCACTACCCGGTGCGGCAGAGAATCGTTCGTCCTTTCACACAATCCCCAGTGTTGGTAGAGAACCGTCGTCCTTTCACACTCTCCTAGTGTGGGCAGAGAACCCTTCGGCTGTTCACACTCTCCAAGTTTAGGCAGCGAACCCTTCAGCTAATCACACTCTCCAAGTGTAGGCTGCGAACCCTTCGACTATTCACACTCTCCAAGTGTAGGCAGTGAACCCTTCTTCTGTTCACACTCTCCAAGTGTCGGTAGAGAACCGGATCTCCTTGACAGATCTTCTCACAAGAATCTAGAAGGAAGAAAGAAAAGAGTGAAGTAATCCCAATTCACAAGTAGAGATTCTTACCTTTGAACTCCAAGTGAAGCCTTCACGCTCCAGTGGTAGGAATCCTCCTTTGAATGCACTCTCACACTCTCTCCTTGGCTATTCTCTCAAGAGGCACAAAGATCAAATGACAAAAAGATTGGGTGGCAGTCTAATTTGGACTATTTATACAAAAGACAAGAAAAACTGCCCAAAAACTGCAAGTTTTCAATTCTGTACGCAGTGGATCGTCCTGTACGATCGTGGATCATCCTAGATGATTTTACTTAAAAGTCTTAAAACGAACCTCTTTGTATATGTGTACGAAATATTTTCGTACAAGCTGATCATCCCGTACGAACTAAGTTCGTCCGGTACGAACGGTTATTACTAGGTAGGTTCAAAAACTGCAGAAAACCGTTCTAAGTCGGTTAATTGTCTGGACGAAAATCTTATTCATCTGGATAAAATTTTTACAGATAACCGATCATCCTGGACGATAATTAATTTCGTCTGGAAGAAAATTTTACAGAGAACAGATCGTCATGTACGATAATTTAATTTCATCTGGACAAAAATCTTACAGAGACTAGATCGTCCTGTACGATATTTAATTTCGTCTGGACGAAAATTTTATAGAGAGCAAATCGTCATGTACGATAATTTAATTTCGTCTGGACAAAAATCTTACAGAGAACAAATCGTCCCGGATGATTTTTAATTTCGTCCTGGACGAATATGACTTAGAAAAATGTTTTCAAGCCAATTCATATTCGTTCCATGTGCTCAATAGGAGATAACTGTCTGATCGTCCTGTACAAACTGATATCATACCGTACGATCAGTATAAATTTTATATGATCTCCTTTTGTGTGTGTTTGTGTTTTTATTCACTCAAATTACAATCACTCCCTTTCAATTTTATTTCAAAGAAAAGTACAAGCTTCAAATTCACAAAGTATCTCATGCTAAATTTGATTTGAAGTCTTCGTAGTCTGGAGTTTGATTTTCCTGAAATGTTAGTACACACAAGAGCAAATACAAATCTTCTAAAATTGTTAGGAGATAACTACACATTTGAACAATAATATTTGAAATCATCAAAACTATACAAGTTGCAAAAATGTAAAGCATGCAAATAACAACTATCTTAACACTTTCAAATGGTTTTAGAGCGAGATTCAAAAATAAAGTATTAGAAAACTTTTAAAAAATGATCTATGGATAAGTTTTGAAATTTTAATATTATGGAAGGATATCCAGTCAAGCGATCACCTTTTTTGAAAATATTTCTTTTAATTTTTAGGAAATTTACATGTCTACTTTCATGCAATTAATTAATTATCAAATGTGTCATCTGATTAATTGGTTATTCTATACCGTCATGTGTTGTAGATGGAGTCAAAATAAATATTCCTTTTACTAAATGGAATACAAAATAAAAAATTAATGCTCAATTGAATACTAAATGCTTTAATTTCTTTTTGCTTTGAATTTTGAAGATTATATAAAAATCTCTACTTATACTTCTTGCAAGAAAATTTGGGATAGATTATGCAATTCATATGAAGGTACTATTGAAGTCAATCAATCTAAGTTAAATATTCTAAGGCATAATTATGAACTTTTTTGCATTAAATCTTATGAGATGATCTTAGATATGTATACTAGATTTACTCAAAGTATGACATCATTACATGCTTTAGGTAAAGAACTTTCAAACTTTAAAAAAGTTAATAAAATTTTATATTGTTTGCATGATAAATTTCATGCTAAACTCACTAGTATTTGTGAATAAAAAGATTTGATTGATTTTTCTAGTGATTATCTGATTGGCTCACTCATTGCTAAAAAGCAAAATATGAGTAAAACATTGTTGATGTAGGTGAAACTATAGTGCTAAAAGCTAACAATATGGATGAAAGCAGCTAAGTAGATATTGAGAGTAAAGCGATATCATCAATTACAATTAAATTTAAAAATCTACTATGCATAAGCATCAACACAATAAAAGTGGAATAAAGATAAAAATAGTAAGAATGTTAAGATTTCCTCTGATGTTATTTATTTTGGGAGTAGAAAATCTGGACTTATAAAAAATTAATGCCCTAATATAAAAACTTTTCCTACAAAGGAAAAAAGGTAAAAATAAGCCAAATGTAATTAGAACAAATTATAAAAATTAAAATATCTCCTAGGCAGACCTAGCTTTTGAATCATCAGACCACGAGTAAAATAATGTGGTATAAAGTTTTGTTTGTATGTTTATGTGTTGTAGTTAATGTATGTGTATATGTTCTTTATTTTATTTTGTTTATTATAAATGTTTTATGTGCTATTTTTGATATTTTTTGTTTGTAATCATTTTATTTTATTTTTAATGTATGTTTTTATGATTTATCTTTGATCAACCCACGCAAATCATATTTCACATTATATTTGTTTATGAGAATCAATTCACTTCTCTCAAATCTTTTTTTTTTTTAATGAAAATTTTACCTCTTTTTTTACCTAAAAACTTTAAGTGATGATTAATTTTTCTAATTTATTAAAGGAAGAAAATCCAGTATTATGTCTCTCCTTCTTATTTCCTTAATCTGGCTATTACACTTTTTGGATAAAATATTATATCAATTTAAGAATTGGACTTTTGAAATTAAATCTTTTTTATCATTCTATATTTCTTCTATCTCATATGAATCTTTTGCAAGTAGATGAATTCACTTAATAATTTTTTTAATCAAGCTATTTATTTTTTATTATTGGATCAATTTTAAAAAGAGTATTTAAATATTTAGAAAGGAAGTAAAATTACAAAAATGTAAAGAGGTACAAAATGAGACAAAATAAAAAGATGCATAATGTATACCAAAATTGAAAAATGAACAAGTGTATCAAAAATTAAAAGATACATAAAGTGAGCCAAAAATTGATAAAGAGTGACAAAATGAGCCCACAATAAGTTCACTTACCTTTTTTGTATTTTTAAATCTCAAAAAACTCATGTGTCCAAATGATACTTTCAATACTTGAGTTTAAAAATCATAATTCCTAACTCACCATTTTTGCATTGATATTCTATTAGACATGTTTCATGTAAGAAGATTGAAAAGATATTTTTTCTTCTTTAATTCTTTTTTTTAAATTAGATTTTTTGTTAATAAGGACTTTAACATGTAAGGAGCCTGAGCTAGGGTTGATAAAATTCAAAATTTTAACCTTTCTTAATCATAGTGCGGTCAATTCATTTCTTACTATATTTTTGAATTAAATCAAGAGGTAACTTTCTCATTTTAAGAAAATTTATTAAAATTAATTGATTCTTCTTAATCATCACCACCACTTATACATCATTAGGGTATGTATAATTTTTAGCTTATTATGTGTATTCCATTTTATTTTTTCCATGTTTATCTTCTTTTTGAGAATATCAAAGGGGGAGAATGTATTTAGTTAGTTGTATTTATATTTAAAATTCATATGTTTATCATGTATTTATATTTTTTAATCTATTATTTATGTTCTAAAAGTTATATATATATATATATATATATATATATATATATATATATATATATATATATATATATATATATATATATATATGCTAATTTTTAATATAATTATCTTAGTGAGGGGGATATTAGGAAAAAATATTTTTAATTTTATAAATTCATCCTATAATATTTTCCATCATAAAAAAGTGAGAGATCATTGCAAATCGAGCTCATGAGATTATATTTTTGATCATAAGAAAAATTGTGGCTCACATCCTTATATCTACTTGTATTTGTAATATATATTTCTTTGTGTGTGTACTAATATTTCATGAACATCATGCACCATCCAACAAAGATTTAAGGCTCAAGATTAGGACCAATAGGTTATGCTATAAATATTTTTGTAATATTTGTTAATGTATTTTTTATTTCTTTAGTCAAGTTGTGTAAGGGTGTATGCTTTCTTGGTGACTATGCACATACATACTCAATGGGAGTGGGATTGAACAAAACTAGAAGTTCAATTTTTGAATTAATTATATTATACAATTTATATCATACTATACGATCAACTCGTCTAACTAATCATACTGGATGATCTAGATCATCTAGGATGATCAATTATGATCATGAAAAAAGCTGCCAATCATAATTTAGGTAAGATTTTGAATTTCATATTTTGTTCTAATCATCCAGGATAATGTACATCGTATTGGACGATCTACAAAAATCATGCCTAAATTGCTCATATGATTAATCAATCAAATCTACCTAATTTTAATATTCTGATCGTACTGTACAATTCTCTTCACATGTTTTTGTCTTCCCATGTTTTATCCCAGAATAATAACATTTTGGTTGAACTAATCATCCTAGATGATCTCATAATCATATTGGATGATCTGTGCAAATACTTGAACTAATCGTATAAAATAATAGTGATCGTACTAGTTGAAAGGCCTATTTTATACTAATCATACAACAATCTAAGGATCGTACTATACAATCTTTATTAGTAATATTAAATTTCTAGGGGTTCTCAAAGCCCTTTATTTAATCTTTCTCAAGGCACTTGATAAGTGTCTTTGGCAGCTATTATGTCTTCATTATTCTAGAAATAACTTAAAGAGAGAACTTGAAAAGGAGAGAGGAAAGGGTGGAGTTTTGAGAGGGAGAAGATCCTTTAAGGGGGTTTCAAGGGAGTGTGGAGGGGATTTCACATGATTATTCTGGCAAGCTTGCACATTAGTACCATTAGATTCAGGGTTCATCATGAGGGAAGTTTTAAAAAGAAGATCTCCTTGTGTCAAAGGACCTCGCTACTCCAGAACACCGGAGAAGGTGAAAGAGATTAGTGGTTCTATGATATCTCCTGGAAGGGGAAAAAAGAGTCAAGGTTCTCTGCCTGTGAAAGGAGTTTCAATTCTCTATCATACCAGGTTGGTGGAAAGATTTTATAAGGGCTTCTCCGCCTTATTGTGGGGAGTAAAAGGAGAGTCACTAAAAAGTTTTAGTGCAATACTCAAAGGGTGCCTCTATAGAGTGGATGTAGGTCAGGTTGGACTGAACCACTATAAATATGGTGTATTCTTTTCTTTTATTATTTTCATATTTATTTTTCTTGTAATCAACTGCATGGGTGAAAACATTGATTTGTATTTTTATTATGAATTTAATTCATTTTTGCATCAAGTTATAAAAATATTTTTTCTTCATCGGTAAAAAAATTTTAAATACCAATTCACCCCCCTCTTGGTCAACCTCAGGACTAGTTCTTTAAAGTTTCACAACCCTCATGAACTTTCAAGTGGTATCAAAAGTAATAAAGTTTGAGCATATCTTTAATAATCAAAGAAAAAAAGGTATAGAGTTTTTAAGATTCTGGGAACTCGAAAACACTTTAACCTATTATATAGTTGAGATTTATAAGTTTTGATAAGGATTGAATTTATGACTTAAGTTTATAATTTATTAGATGCTCAAGAAAATCTTCCCAAAAGGAAATATAAAAATTATATGCTAATCTAGACTTATGTATACTTAGAGTGGACAGTCAACTAACCACATAAGTACATATTTTAGAAAAATATTTTTTAAGTTTAATGTATGTAGGGTAGATATCTCTTGTTTAACTAGAATCAAGTATTTATGTTTAGACTTTAAGTTAAAAATATGTCTAAGATTGAAATGCACCTAACCAATACAATTTGATGTGACTTTAGCCTAGACTCTAGGTCTTTTATAATTTTTACAAATTTTATTCTAAGTCTCAAATTTTTCTAAAGAAATTTGATAGTATAATAATCTTATAACCATTGGGAATACTATGGCAGCCTCCTCGCTTAGGCCCCTCTTTCTTTGCTAGTGACTTGTGTTCTGGACTAGTGTACATTACAAAAAACTAAAAATGCATGCATGTATATGGTAAAGGTATTTAGGTATACAATACCAATCCACATCATCCTAAATCTTATATATGTAACTTTATAATGGTATGTCTCTATACATTTCCAAAACCTTAGAAATAATCAAACCCCTAATGCAATGATCTATAATCCCACATGTATGTATGCATGATGTATGACGAAATGAATAAATAAAATTTAATATCCATTTACAAAAGAGTCGAAGTATAACTGAGGGTTTATTATAAAAGACAAGGTGGTCAGGCTCCACTATAATAAGCCTGAATATATATACATATGAAATAATATAGACTTAAATATAGTTGCTTATTTAGACTTCAAATCCTCTGTCTCCTATATCTTCTCTAAAATTTCAAAAGTTAATATCTGCCAAAGGAAGTGGAATTATTCTCTTTCCGAGTCCTACAAATGTATAATATGTAAGCACCTTTAAAATCATTATAAGTCTTTTAATATTTATAACTTTATGAATCTATATAAAGAATCTATAATTTATATTAATATTGTCTCTTTACATTTACATTGATCTTATTTACATTCTACATAAACTCTTTGAACTAAATAAAACTAGTCTCTAACTAGACAACTGCAAATATATATGCTAACTAGCAAAGTAAAGTATAATGTAATAAAGTAAAGTGCATGTATAATATCCATAGTATAAGAAAGTAAATAGACAAAGTAATATACACTCGCCAAGCAAAGGTATCCAATCATAATAAATCTTAATGATCATTTCCCTAACCAATACTAGTGTCAGTTATCCTAAAAATAATCTAAAGTCTATACTAAGGTATGTGGCTTAGGTATGTATTAGGATTAATTAGTTATTTACATTATTTATAATTAATTTTATTTGTTAAATAGGCGAAAAGGATTTAGTACTTAAAATTTAAAAGATCCAATGCTTTATGTTTATTAAAATCTTTTAATTATTTAAGTTATTCATTTTTAAGTTTTAAAGAACACTGGTAATTAATGACTCCAAAGTGAGGTTTGAAGTCACTAATCAACAAGTTCTAAGGCTGATAACTGTAATGTTATTGTCCCACCTAAGGGATAGAGCAATTATATGGAATCCTTTAATTTTATTTAAGTATTTTACTTGATGATTAAATTAATTTTAAATTAAAGGATCATATTATTTAAGAACTTTAAAGTGCTTGAAATTATTAATTGAAAATTCTTATGCTTTCATAATAAAATGTATTTACTCGGCCCCTTAGGGATAAAGTAAGCACATAGATACTTTAATTTATTTAATATTTAATTATTTATGTTAATGAATGTGCTTATTTAATTATATTAAAATTTTTTATATTTTTTATTTAATTTAATTTGATTTAAATCATTTGAATTGTATTGAATGATCTCTCGTTTTAATTTTATTTAACTTTTTTATTATTTTAATTTATTTTTTTTTAATTTTATATAAATTTCTTTTATTTATTTATTTTTAATTTTATTTAGCTAAATTTGAACCAAGTTCGTATTGTACTATTAGTTAGAAAATTTTTCATCTTCATCGGAACGAAGAGGGACCTCACATTTTTGTACTCTTAATGGCATACGTACGATGACAACATCGTACGGTATGATCAATTCAAAAAAAGTTTAAGTTCATTGGGATGAAAAGGGACCCATCCAACTCATACACCAGATGGCCTTACGTAAGATGACGAAATCGTACAGTACAAACCATTCAAAAAATTTTCACATTTGTTGGGATGAAAAGGGACCCATCCAACTGGTACGCTAGATGCATATGATGATGAAAAGGGACCCATCTAACTCATATATTAGACAACATACGTATAATGATGACATCGTACAGCATGAACCGTTCAAAATTTTTTCAAGTTCATCAAGATGAAAAGGGACCCATCTAACTCATACTTTTGATGGCATAAGTATGTTGACGACATCATATAGTATGAACCGTTTAGAAATTTTTCAAGTTTATCAGGACAAAAAGAGACATGTCTAACTCGTACACTAGATGGCATATGTACGAATGGGATATCATATAGTACGATCCATACTTAGAAAAATTTTCTTCCTTCTATTCATTTGACTGCTCAAATGGGTAAATAACTGAACAAATTGTCCCGTATGAAATTACTTTGTATGGTATGATTAGTTTAAAAATTATAGATTTTAAACTCTCCCCCGATGTGTGTGTGCATAGTTACTCAATAACAATCACATTCTCTTATACTCAAAAAAATGAAAAATATAGACTTCATTTATAATAAACCCTAAACTGATCTAATTTGAAGTCTTCATCAATCCGGAGTATAATTTCCCTAAAATTTTAGTACACACGAACAACAAAAATAATGCATCCAAAATATGTTAGGAGAAATTATAATCGAAGTAATAATATTTAGAATCATAAAAAATATGCATGTTGCAAGAATATTAATAATAAAAAACTAAGTGGCAGCTATCTCAACAATCTCCCCCTTTTTTATGATGACAAAACAATTTATTATTTGAGTGAACTTGTATACCCTAAATTTCTCCTTAGCTCCCCCTAAAAGAATAAACATGTGAATATAGGAAAATTCCATGAAGAACATAAAAACCTTTTAAAAAAAAACATATAAGACACAAATAACAAAAAAATAACCAAACAATACAAACATACAAACACAACACAAATACAAGACAACACAAAAACAATATTACTCCCCCTTTTGACAACAACAAAAAGGGAATTAGAAGGTTGAAATGAAAGATATCATATGAGACACCATAATAATTGATCTTGAAAGAAATTGAAATAGAGTTGCAATAACAAAGTTAATTATCATTAGATGAAAAAGAAATATTCAAAGAATTTAAATTAAAGAACAACTTATATAAGAAAAATTTATCAAGGTTATGAAGCATTCAAGCAATTAGGTAAGGAGGATTATTGTAAAAGTGATGAAATGAAGATTAGTTAATTTTAATTTTCAAAATAAAATATAATTAAAATTAGATTGATTTGAAATAAAGATTAAATGATAGAGGAAAGAACATATTCAATTGCCAATATTATGCATCTTTTTAAATATTCGGGGCACACTTTGTGCATCTTTTTGTATTTAGGCTAATTTTGTGCATGTTTTTAATTTGTGAACCATTATGCATTCTTTCAATTTTGTACACATTATACAATTATTTTTAATATATATATATATATATATATATAAATTGGTCTTTTCAAAATAAATAATCTAAAAAATCAAATTTCTCTAATTACAAAAATAATTATATTGAAAGAGAAATAAAAATAAAAAATAATAAGACATAAATATTTCAATAATAATATTCAAATTATTTTTGCCTAAAAAGAACACGATATTGATATCCTTAGTTTGATCGAGTTATAAGTTAACTTAAAATTTTTGAAAAATTAGATTTCATAATGAAATTAATTTTATAATAAAAGTTAATTTATAACACTTTTAGATTAATTAAAATAGGATTATCATATAGGCAAACTCACATTTTAAATAAGGAATAAAAACAACTAATCAAAATAAGATTTTTTTTATTGATATCAAATAAAGATTGCATACATTAAAGCCCTTGATATCAATCATCATAGCTTCTGAAAAACATAACAACAACACAAACTAAAATAAGAACAAGTATAACAGAAAGAAACAAACACAATCATCATCACATCATCATCATATCAGGAAAGGATTGGTAAAGGAAACTACAAAGAAGTACATCTAAAAATTTAACAGACCCTAATTTGGAGGAGGTGGCTGGTTGAAGATAGAGAAATAGTTATTTATCATAGCTATATTAGTATTCACTGAGTCAAACTCACCTCAAATCCACCCCATATCTTACTAGTAGTGTGCATCCTGCTGGTTAAAGTGAGTCTGAATTTGATCAAAATGACTCTCTAACAGATCAAAGCATTGGACCATCTCCTGAAAGTCAGGTCCTTGAGTAGGTGCAGGTGCTCCCCCTTCTCCCTTAGTATCCTCACTTGTACTCTCATTCCTTCCAAAAAGAGATAAAAAAGAGGCATCAGTGAAGTATATTGGCATTTTAGTGGGAGGATTAGGATGAATTATATTGTACTTCTTTTCCAAAACATAAGTCACTAAATGGCCTAAAGAAACATTTTTCTTCCTCTTATGTGAAGCAAACCTAATTTTAGAAAGTTTGTGAATGTAATCCAGAATGAGTTGAACCTCATCAATTAGTTGTCTAGTCATGATCAAATAGGTAATAGTGGACAGAAGAAGAGTAATGTTTATGCGATCACCAGCCTTAGGAATGATTGAAGTTATAAGGACATGCTGGATGACCCTTGCATTCTAATTCAAAGTATATACTCTGGTTAAGTGAGAAACTTGTGTGACACTTCTAAGAGTCTTATTTATTTCAGACCAATTATAGTCAGATTTGGAGGTTAAAGTGTGTGCTCTTGTCCCATGAGTCCTCAAATGGAGAAAGGTTCCTAAGTTTTCCTTGGCTATATCTACCCTTTATTTCTTGACAAATGACGTTAACTTACTCTCATTTTTGCTAAATCTCATATTTGCAAGAAAGTAGAGAAGTTTCTCCCTATGATAAGTATAGGTCAAGGTTAGAATGAAGGAGAACTGGGTTGAAGTAAAGAGAGGCATGACAGAAAAGTGAATATCATCTTGAATAAGCAGTCTTGAAGGGGTGTTTTTTGCAGTTTAAACTTATAGAAGGAATCCTCATTTTCTTTAGACAAAAATTTTCATCACCACCACTGGAAAACAACCCCTTAGAAACTCTACCATGCTTGCTAGAACTTGCCATTCCTAAGATGAGAAGGATTTAAGGAGGCTATTAAAGAGAATGAAAATGAATTCTAAATTCCTACTATTTAAAGAAAAGAGACCTATCATACCGTATGAAAATGAATTCGTATGTACGATCTTGAGATCGTACGGGATGAAATAATTTTCATATGTACGAACGATAACATCCAAAACAAAACAACTTTTTGTAAACACATAATTTATGAGGAATTCGTTCGTACATATGTTTTGACCATATGATCATATAGATGAATAGGTGTTTGTCCGGGATGATAAGTTATTTAAGATCATTTTAATGACAATTAGGTTCATCCCCCATAGATAATGACATGTGGATCGTACAGGCAAAGTTTTAGTTGGTACGTATGATCAATTGTAATAATTGTTTCTACCCAGATAACTGTCAATATGCGTATAGATGAATGTATACAAATCATATAGGATGATGACAATATTGTATAATATGATCTACATTAAGAAAAATCAAAATTTATATATTCATTCAAAAATAACGATGGATATGCTACAGAACTTGTACGGTATGAAAATAAATTCGTGCAGTATGATTTAAACACTTAAAAAAATCACCATGAAAACTAGGAATGTTTTCTCAAATTCAATCAACCTATATGAGTGTTAAATGTCAAAATTTTAAAAACACTCAAAATGACAAACTAAAAACACAACTAAAACAAAAACAACACAAAAATAAAAATAAAACACATAAAAATATATCAAGTTTGTAGAAATTTTTTTTAAAGCATTAAGATCAATCACACCTAACCTTATTCTTAATCTGCTAAGCGTATCAAAGTCTAGTGGTTTTGTAAAAATATCTACAAGTTAATTTTTTGTTGAAATATGGTTCAATTTAATTTCTCCTTTGGATACAAGATCCCTAATGAAATGATGCTTTATGTCTATATGTTTGGTTCTAGAATGTTGAATAGGATTTTAAAATATAAATGGCACTAGTGTTATCGTAATAAATTAGAATTGTGCCTATAATAAATCCTAAATCAATGAATTGTTATTTCAACCAAAGAACTTATGCCACATAACTTCTAAGGCAATGTATTCAGCTTAAGCAGTAGATAGGGGTATGAAATTATGTTTTCTACTAGATTAAGAAACTAAAGAATTTCCTATAAATTGATAAGTTCTAAATGTACTCTTTCGATTAACCCTACAACCTACAAAGTCTGAATCTGAATATTCAATAATTTCAAAAGAAGGGCTATACTTAGGATACTAAATCCCTAAGTTTGAAATTCCCAAAAGATATTTTCAAAATCCTATTTACTATTGTTAAATGTGATTCGTTTAGATCTGCTTGAAATATAATATATAAATAAATACTAAACATAATATTTGGGCTGCTAGCTATCAAATAAAGCAAAGATCGAATAATTTCTCTAAATTTCTTTTGATCAACAAATTTTTTCGTTGGGTCCTTATCCAATTAAACTGAGGAACTCATAGGTGTACTAACTAATTTAGAATTGTTCATTTCATACTTCTTGAGGATGTCCTTAATATACTTTGACTAACTAAGAAATATTCCCTCATCAATTTGCTTAATTCTAAAATTAAGAAAATAACTAAGATCTCCTATTAAGCTTATCTCAAATTCACTACTCATTATTTTAGAAAAAATATCATAAAGATTTTATTTATAGATCCAAAAATAATATTATCAACATAAATCTAAATAATGAGTATATCGTCTCCCAATTTCTTTAAAAATAAAGTTGTGTCCACACTTTGTTTTTTAAAAGATCTCTCAAATAGGAAAGTGATTATCCTCTCATACCAATCCCTAGGTGCCTATTTCAATCTGTATAATGCTTTTTTTAATTTAAAAATATAATTTGAAAATTTTGAATTTTCAAAACTTAGAGGTTGTTCAACATAAACATCCTCTTGTATCACCCATTCAAAAAGATACTATTAACATCCATTTGATACAATTTAAATCCTCTAAAATAGGTAAAGGTTAATAAAACCCTAATTGATTCAAGTCTTGTTACAGGGGCAAAAGTTTCCTCAAAATCAATCCTTTCAATTTGATTATACCCTTTAGCCACCATTCTTACCTTATTATTGACAACAACTCCTAAGTCATTTATTTTGTTTTTAAATATCCACTTAGTTTTAACTACACTTTAATCTTTTGGTCTTGTAATCAATTCTCAAACATCATTCCTTACAAACTGATTTAATTCTTCTTGCATTGTCAAAATCTAAAATTCATTTAAAAATGCATGATTTACATTTATGGGTTAAATCATTAAAATAAAGGAAGAATGATTGACTTATTTGCTAAGTTCACGCCTAATCCTAACACCCTCACTAGGTTCACCTAAAATCAATTTCGTAGGATGGTTTTTAAAAAATTTCAAATCTCTAGTCAATGGGTTTTCTATCTTCAAATTTTCTTCCAAATTAATCTTCTCAATCATTTTGGAGTTATTTTCTAAATCATCCTCTTCCAAACTTGGCTCTTCCAAAATGTTAGATTCATCAAATATAATATGTGTGGTCTTCTCAACCATCAAAGTTTTTTATTTAAATACTCTATATGATTTTCTAATACTAGAGTATCTAAGAAAAATTCTTTCATCTAATTTTGGATCAAATTTTCCTAAAAATAATTTTCCATTATTATATATGAACACCTTACATCCAAAAATATACAAATGTGACAAATTAGGTATTCTCCACTTAAGAAATTTATAGGGTGTTTTATTCAATTTTGATCTAATATTCACCCTATTTAGAACATAATATGCAGTACTAACCGCTTAAGCGCGAAAGTGTTTAGGAAGTTAATATTCAGCAAATATGGCTCTAGTGGCTTTAATTAATATTATGTTCTTTCTTTCGACTATCCCATTCTATTAAGGGGTCCTAGGTGCAAAAAAATTATAAGTTCTTTATAAAAATTCTCAATTTTTTTCATTTTCAAATTAACCTCTGTAATCACCTTAAATTATTAATATTTTAAACCCTAATTTCCTTTGTATCCAAGTTGAAAAATCTCTAAATTTCTTAAATGATTCATTCTTATAAAATAAGAATTTTATCCACATGAATCTTAAGAAATCATTAACTATCATAAATCTGTATACCTTCTCTCCTAGACAAACAGTGCTAATTTGTCCAAAAAGATTCATATGAATAATTTATAATGGTTTGCTAGTTCTAAGATCATTATTGGAATAAAATGAGGACTTCACCTATTTTCGTAATTAACATGCATCATAAAGGTGATCTTTAGTAAAGTCTAGTTTTAGTATACCTCTAACCAAATTCTTTTAGGTAATTTTTCTAAGGTTTTTCATGCTAGCGTGATAAAGTATCATATGCCATAATCAAGATTCATCAAAAAATATTTTTAAACAAAAAGCATTATGAGTTTTAATACAATTCAAATCTAGCATATAAATGTTGTTTACCCTAATTCCATATAATACATCGTTTCCATTTAGGCTTAATATGCAGCTAGTGGGAAAATATTTAATATTATACCCTTCATCACATAGCTAGCTAATACTTAACAAATTATGTTTTAAGCCTTCAACAAGTAATACATTTTCTATGAAAAAATTTAGTAAGTTTTTGATCATACATGTGCTAACCACTTTCCTAGTGGTATTATCTCCCAGTGTAACCTTACCTCTATTCTTGGCTTCTAGTGATATGAATTGTTTAGTATCTTCAGTCATATGCTTTGAGAAACCATTGTCCAGGCACCAAATGCTCTCACGAGGTCTTGTATGAGAGCGTTCCTACAAGACAATGAACCCAAATAGGTTTGGGTTCTCCTTTTCATAATAAAAAACTAGATGCACATATGATATGACTTAGTTTATACATTTTAGTTCTCAACACTAAATAATTTTTTCTATCTAAAGTACATGTGTGTGAAATATATCCAATCATCCCACATGTAAAACATTTAATTCCAAGAACTTTGTCTCTTCCTAGGTTTTAAAAATTTTGACCTCAAAATAGGATTAGTTAAATCTTCAAGTGTAGGAGTTTCCTACTATTCTCGATAGCTTTTACTTTCAACTTAAGAAAAGTGTTTACATCTTCTAACACATTAATATCATATTTCAGATAGTGCTCTCTACTCTCAGATTCATCCCTAAAATTCTTAAATTCTTTTTCTAATTTAGTATAGGATGATTTTAAAAGATCATTCTATTTATTCAAATCATTGAATTAATCAAGTAAGCTCATATGATTGTTATTAATCAGTGAGTGATCTTTCCTAAGGGTTTTATGCTCTTTTTGTATTTTTTGCAATTCTAGGTTCAATACAAGTGTTGTCCATGATTTGATGCATTGGGTCTATGGGCTCATAATACAAGTGTTGGATTGATTTAATTTTACTTGAGATGAAAGTTGGCTCAAGAGAAACTCTATTTGGTAACATGGGTCAATCCATATAGCCAGTGCAAGTCATTTTTAAACTTAAGTCCACTAGTTTTTCAGCTTTGCTCCTCCTTGGTGATTCCTAGGTGATTTAGGGCTTGCTCTTAAGAGCTCTGGTTTTGATCTCCTGGCATTATTGTTTGGAGTTCATTTTTTTTTTTTTAATTTTTTTCTTGGTTCATCTTCATCTTTTTCATGTTTGAGGTTTTTTTCTCCATTTTTGGCTTCAAAAGATTACGACTCTATCATCTTCTAACCCCCCAATCTCTTTGATCCCTGATGACCGTTCTCAGTCCTTCAAGGATGTTGTATCTGGTTCTTCTTCTTCCGTGCCTATGATAAATTCTGTGCATACCTCCTTTTAGTGATGACCGGCTTTAATATTTGATGAGGCAGTTGTTTCTCAGTTGGATGCCCCCTTTGTGCTTACTCTTGTTGGTAAATTTCTTCTTCGTAGTCCAAGTATAGATGTTATCCAAAAATTATTTGTTAGCTTGAAACTTTTGGGTTCCTTTCAAGTGGGATTGTTGGATCCGTGCCACATTACAATCCAATTGATGAACGATCTTAACTATAGCCATATCTTCTTAAGAAGGTCATACTAAATTCAAGCTTGTCAAATGCATCTCCTCAAATGAACACTGAACTTTCATGTGAGGGAAGAATCTCCTATTTCTCCCGGGTGGATTTCCTTCCCTAATTTGAGACTTGACTTCTGCAACTCACAAATTTTATTTGGGATTACTTCTATTTTTGGTAGACCATACCAATGGATCAAGCCAATACCTCTATCTCTTTCCCTTTGGTGGATCGTGTTCTTATGGAACTTGATATTTCTAAGAAACACCCGAATGAAGTGTGGATAGGATCAGTGTCGAATGGTTACTTTCAAAAAGTGAAATTTGAAAACCATCCTATTTTTTGTTCTCATTGTAACATATATGGTCATGTTGTTAATGAATATTTCATGTTACACCCTCAACTTCATAAAGATAAAGCTGTTTCCAAACAAACTCAATGCAATGACATGCCTGCACTTGAGAATTAAAATATGCCTTATGTTGAGGTTGAAGGAAATAGTTCCAAATTTGGCAATGAACCTATACTAGTGTATACTGACTCATCCCCTATGCATTTTTCTTCATCTCCTATCATTATGAATGATCATCCATGTGTTCAGAACAATACTATTTGTAACATTGCTTGTTTATTTAATGAATGTGACAATTTGGAGGACCAAAAAGGCTTACTATTTATTCCTTTCAAAATAATGCTATCTCTGAATTGTCGATTATGGACTGTATGTTGAATACCAATAGATTGTGTAATATTGATGCCTCTCAATGTATTGTTCATGATCAGGGAACTACTTCTAGAAGTGAAAGGAATAGTAGAGAGCTTATGGGGCCAGACAATAACTTAAGGGTTAGTGAGATGGCTTTGGTTGTGAAAGAGAATATGGAATTTGGTTTGAATAATAATGTTAGTGTTGATGGAGATTTGTTGGAGGAAGGTGAACTTCCTCAAAAGGTAAATGAAAAGGATTTGAAAACTATTTGTAAGTCTCCATCTACCTCTCATTATCATAGTGATGCTTTACTGACACTGATGAGTTTGAATTTTCTACCAAATGCTTTGCTAAAGATGATAATGATACTAGTTTTATTAAAGTTCAATATAAGCGTGGTAGAAAGAGTAAGAATCTTATTTAACAATGGGCTAGAAACACCGATTCACAAGCTAGTCGTTAGATTTATTTTTATGTTTAAGTCTATTATTTGTAATGTTAGGGGTATTGGGTGTGTTCTTCTCATCTGTGTGTGAAGATTTTATGTCGTATCAATGATGTTTCTATTCTTATTTGACTTGAAGCTCTAGTTAATGTTTCTAATTTACTTAGTACTACTAAATTTTTAGGTTTTAAGCATGACACTGTGAATTCTACTAATAAAATTTGGTTATTCTTAAAAGATCCAGTCCGAATTAATATTATTTGCAACTTTACTAAAGTTTTACATTATAATATTGAAGTATTAAATTTAAATTTTTGTGCCTCCTTGTTTATTCTGCTTCTTCTCGTGGGACTAGAAAAATGCTTCGGGAATAGTTATCCAATTTTCACAGCATTTGATATTTGCCTTGTGATTTTAACACCATTTCTAATCCTTCAGACCATATTAAGGGGTCGACTCCTATTTTGTATGCTATGGAGGAGTTTAATAATATGATTATGGATTGTAATCTCATTGACATTGGCTTTTTAGGTAATATATTTACTTAAAATCGAGGTCAATTATGGCAAGGACTGGATCGTGTTTTATTCAATGATTATTGGCTTAATTCTTTTAGCTCTATTTCTGTTCAGCATCTTAAGCGTACTCTTTCTGATCATTCTCCTTTGTTACTTGCTCTTAATACTAGACATGTGAACACTTTTCCTCAATTTAGATTCCAAAATATGTGGTTACAACATGACTCTTTTCTGACTGTTATTTAGGATAATTGGGGTGCCTCTTTGCATCCTGATAACTCTATCATTGAAATAAACAAACACTGGTTTGAATTGAAAAGATTGAAATAACTTTTAAATTGGTGGAATCATAATATTTTTAAAAATATTTTTATTAATATCGTAAGTGTGGAAGATGTCGTTAACAATGCTGAGCTTAATTGTCAAGTTTCTCTTTTTGATGCTAACTTTGCTCTACTTAGAGAGGCTAAGGATTATCTCTTTAAATTACAAGCCCAAAAGGAAACTTTTTTGAAACAAAAAGCTATTGCTAAGCATCTGGTGGAAGGTGATAATGACACAAAGTATATTCATGCTTCGGTTAAAAGGAAACATGCTAGGAACGCCATTAACAAAATCAAATGTGAGGATGGTTATGTTAATAAGAATGCTGAGGAAATTACTTTGTTGGCTATTCAACACATTCAAAACTGGCTTAACAAGGACTTTACCCCTGGCATTATTGACAACCATGCTATTATTCTCAATCTCATCTCATATGAGGATAATGATTTTCTTTCAAAACCTCCTCCTTTAAACAAATTAAAAAAAAAAATTGTTTTTGATATGAATGGAGACTCTGTTGCTAGTTTGGATGGTTTTAATTCCAAACCTTTTCAAAATGCTTGGTGTACTTTTAATGATGATCTCTATGCTACAGTTATGGAGTTTTTTGCTGGTCATGTTATGCCTAAGTTTTTTTCTTCCACTTCTATTGTTCTTATCCCTAAGAATATGATGCTAGTAATTGGAATGACTTTGGACCTATTAGTCTTTTGCACTTTTTTTAGTAAGTTGGTTTCAAAAAATTTTATGAATCGTAATGGATTGATCTTAATTATTATTGCCAAAACATAATAATTGGAAAATAAATTCTTTTTACTAAATATCACCAACTTATATATATATATATATATATAATTAAAGGGGCAAGTGATTTATTTTGTTGATCACTTTGCGACCAATTTTTATTTTGGTCATTATAGGAAAAATGTAAAAAATAAATGTAATTACTAAATCACATCCAAATAAATATTTATTAGCGTCCAATAAAATGATCTTTAATATGCCCAATTTTAGTGACCAATACTAATTAGTGGTCTCTAATTTAGCAACAAAAAAAATTTTGGTTGCTAAAAGCCTTAGCGACGTGGCTACTGCGACAAATCAGTGACCCAAATATTTTTTGTCGCTATTTGTTTTAGCGGCCAAATTATCATTTTTAGCCACCAATTTTGTTGGTTGCTAATTATCTATTTTCTTATAGTGTGGATGTTCTCACTAGACATGTGTAAGAGGTTGTACCTTGGCGTATAGTTTTTATTGATGATATTCTTATTGTTGATAAGACTAGAGAGGGTCTTAAAGGTTAACTATAATTATGGAGGTCCAAAATGAAACAACTTTTTGTAAACACATAATTTATGAGGCATCCTTTCGTACAGATGTTTTGACCATATGATCATATAGATGAATAAGTGTTCGTCCAAGATGATAAGTTATTTAAGATCATTTTAATGACAATTTGGTTCATCCCCCATAGATAATGACATGTGGATTGTACAGACAAAGGTTTATTTGGTACGTACGATCAATTATAATAATTATTTCTACCCAGATAACCATCTATATGCATATAGATGAATGTATAAAAATCAAACGGGACAATGACAATATCGTATAGTATGATCTACATTAAGAAAAATCAAAATTTATATATTCACTCCAAAATAATGATGGATATGCTACAGAATTCATATGGTATGAAAATAAATTCGTACAGTATGATTTAAACACTTAGAAAAATTTGCATGAAAACTATAAATATTTTCTCAAATTCAATCAACCTATATGAGTGTTAAATGTCAAAATTTTAAAAACACTCAAAATGTCAAACTAAAAACACAACTACAACAAAAACAACACAAAAACAAAAATAAATCACAAAAAAATATATCAAGTTTGTAGAAGATTTTTTTTAAGCATTAAGATCAATCACACCTAACCTTATTCTTAATATGCTAAACGTATTAAAGTCTAGTGGTTTTGTAAAAATATCTACAAGTTAATTTTTTATTGAAATATGGTTCAATTTAATTTCTCCTTTGGATATAAGATCCCTAATGAAATGATGCCTTATGCCTATATATTTGGTTCTAGAATATTGAATAGGATTTTTAAAATATAAATGGCACTAGTATTATCATAATAAATTAAAATTGTGCCTATTGTAAATCCTAAATCAATGAACTATTATTTCATCCAAAGAACTTATACCACATAACTTCTTAAGGCAATGAATTCAGCTTCAGCAGTAGATAGGGGTATGAAATTATGTTTTCTACTAGACTAAGAAACTAAAGAATTTTCTATAAATTGATAAGTTCTAGATGTACTCTTTTGATTAACCCTACAACCTATAAAGTATGAATCTGAATATCCAATAATTTCAAAAGAAGAGCTGTACTTAGGATACTAAATGCCTAAGTTTTGAATTCTCAAAAGATATCTCAAAATCCTTTTTACTACTATCAAATGTGATTCTTTTAGATATGATTGAAATATAATATACAAATAATTACTAAACATAATATCTGGGCTCCTAGCTATCAAATAAAGTAAAGATCCAATAATTCCTCTAAATTTCTTTTGATCAACAAATTTTTCCTTTGGGTCATTATCCAATTGAACTGAGGAACTCATAGGTGTACTAACTCGTTTAATATTTTCCATTTCGTACTTCTTGAGGATGTCCTTAATATACTTTAACTGACTAAGAAATATTCCCTCATCAATTTGCTTAATTCTAAAATTAAGAAAATAACTAAGATCTCCCATTAAGCTCATCTTAAATTCACTATTCATTATTTAAAAAAAATATATCACAAAGATTTTTATTTGTAGATCTAAAAATGAAATCATCAACGTAAATGTGAATAATGAGTATATCGTCTCTCAATTTCTTTAAAAAGAAAGTGGTGTCCACACTTCATTTTTCAAAATATCTCACAAATAGGAAAGTGCTTTACCTCTCATACCAATCCCTAGGTGCCTATTTCAATCCGTATAATGCCTTTTTTAATTTAAAATATAATTTGGAAATTTTGAATTTTTAAAACTTAGAGGTTGTTCCCGTATAATGCATGATTTACATTTATGGGTTAAATCATTGAAATAAAGGAAGAATGATTGACTTCTTTGCTAAGTCCATGCCTAGTCCTAACACCCTCACTAGGTTCACCTAAAATCAATTTCATAGGATGGATTTTAGAAAATTTCAAATCTCTAGGAAAAGGGTTTTCCATCTCTAAATTTTCTTCCAAATTAATCTTCACAATCATTTTGGAGTTATTTTCTAAATCATCCTCTTCCAAACTTGTCTCTTCCAAAATGCTAGATTCATTAAATACAACATGTGTGGTCTTCTTAACTATCAAAGTATTTATTTAAATACTCTATATGATTTTCCAATACTAGAGTATCTAAGAAAAATTGTTTCATCTGATTTTGGATCAAATTTTCCTAAAAATAATTTTCCATTATTATATATGAACACCTTACATCCAAATACATGAAAATGTGAAAAATTAGGTGTTCTTCTCTTAAGAAGCTCATAGGGTGTTTTATTCAATTTTGATCTAATATTCACTCTATTTAGAACATAACATGTAGTACTAACCTCTTAAGTGCAAAAATATTTAGGAAGTGAATATTCTGTTAATATGGCTCTAGCAGCTTCAATTAATATTTTGTTCTTTCTTTTGACTATCCCATTATGTTGAGGGGTCCTAGGAGCAGAAAAATTGTGATCAATTTTAATTTCTTTATAAAAATTCTCAAATTTTTTCATTTTCAAATTCACCTTTGTGATCACTTTAAATTATTAAAATTTCACACCCTACTTTCCTCTGAATCCAATTTGAAAAATCTCTAAATTTCTTAAATGATTCATTCTTAGAAAATAAGAATTTAACCCACATGAATTGTAAGAAATCATCAACTATCACAAATACGTATACCTTCTCTCTTAGACTTACAATGCTAACCAATTCAAAAAGATCCATATGAATAATCTATAATGGTTTGCTAGTTCTAAGGTTATTATTGGAATAAAATAAGGACTTCACCTATTTTTTAATTAATATGCATCATAAAGGTGATCTTTAGTAAAGTCTAGTTTTGGTATACCTCTAACTAATTTCTTTTGGGTAATTTTCCTAAGGTTTTTCATGCTAGCGTTATAGAGTATCCTATGCCATAACAAAGATTCATCAAAAATTATTTTTAAACAAAAAGCATTAGAAGTTTAATATAATTCAAATCTAACATATAAATGTCATTTACCCTAATTCCATACAATACATTATTTCCATTTAGGCTTAATATGCAGCTAGTGGGATAAAATTTAACATTATGCCTTTTATCACATAGCTGGCTAATACTTAACAAATTATATTTTAAGCCTTCAACAAGTAATATATTTTCTATGAAAAAATTTAGATAAGTTTGTTATCATACATGTGTCAACCACTTTCCTAGTGGTATTATCTCCCAGTGTAACCTTGCCTCCATTCCTGGCTTCTAGTGATATGAATTGTTTAGTATCTCCAGTCATATGCTTTGAGCAACCACTGTCTAGGCACCAAATGCTCTCATGAGAGCGTTCCTACAAGACAATGAACCCAAATAGGTTTGGGTTCTCCTTTTCATAATAAAAACCTAGATGCACATATGATATGACTTAGTTTATATATCTTAGTTCTCCACACTAAATAAGTTTTTCTATCTAAAATACAAGTGTGTGAAATATGTCCAATTATCCCACATGTAAAACATTTAATTCTAGGAAAAAGGTTTTTCGATCTCTGATATGAACTTTGTCTCTTCCTAGGTTTTAAAAATTTTGACCTCAAAATAGGATTAGTAAAATCTTCATGTGTAGGAGTTTCCTATTTTTCTCGAGAGCTTTTCTTTCAACTTAAGAAATGTGTTTACATCTTCTAACACATTAATTTCATATTTCAGATAGTGCTCTATATTCTCATATTCATCCCTAAAATCCTTAAATTCTTTTTCTAATTTAGTATAGGATTATTTTAAAAGATCATTCTATTTATTCAAATCATTGAATTCATCAAGTAACCTCATATGGTTGTTATTAATCAGTGTGTGATCTTTCCTAAGAGTTTCAGGCTCTTTTGTATTTTTTGCAATTCTAGGTTCAATCTAGCATGCATTTTCTTAAGTTCTCTATATATTGTATGTATTCTTTCAAAAACTTCAAGTAATTCATTATAGGTTAAGTCGCATACCTCTTCTTGATCTAACTGATTAAGATTATTGGCCATTAAACACAGGTTGGTGACTTCCTCCTCCTTTTCTATTTCTAATGAATCCAAAGTTGAGTCCAACCAAAAAGCTCTTTGAAACCTTTTCTTGCCCTTTCTGGCAATCACTTTCTCCTCCACCTTCTCTTTGCTAGGAGTGGTTTTGAGATTGGGGAACTCCAATTTTATATATTTAGGTTTCGTACATTCGTAGCAAATAACAACATTAGAAACCTTAATATTTTTTGTGGAACTTATCTATATTCAATAGTTGGCATCTCCTCTGCTTCCTTTTTTGAAAAACTCCTGAATTGCCTTATCACCAAGATAATATCATCCTCATCCTCAGGTTGTGACTGATCACTCTCCGAGTCATTCACTTTCAGTGCTATGTTCTTCTCCTTTTGCTATTCTCCTGCATCAATCTTTCTTTGACTTACTCCTTGCTCATAAGTAATTAGTGACTCAAGAAGATTATTAATAGAGTAAAGATTTAAATCCTTAGACTTTATAATAACAGTTATTTTATTATCATAAGCAGTAGGAAAATAATAAATAATTTTATTAACCATTTTAACATTCGTTAGTTCCCTATCTAATGCATGCAAATAAGTGATTATTTGAGTAAATCTTGTACATATGTCAGAAATAGTTTAGTTGGGTTTCATGCAAAATAATTCATAGTCATGTAATAAGATATTTAATCTAAATTATTTTACTTCATTAGTCCCTTCATAATCAATACAAAGTCTATCCCAAATATCTTTTCCACTTTTGCAAGTAGAAACTCACATGTAATCTTCTAACTTTAGTGAATAAAAGAAACTATTTAAGAATTTAGCATTTAACTATGCTAAGTCGTGTTCTTTTACAGTCCAGTCAGCAAAAGTTTTTTCAACTCTAATGCCATCTACAAGTCTAGTTGGCCTAGTATATCCTTACTGAACTAAAATCCACATGTGATAATCAAGTGATTGAAGAAAAGTTGACATGCGTGTTTTTCAAAAATTGAAAGGAATATTATTAAATAATGAAGGTCTAGTGATCGAATACACTTCACGTGTATTTTAATTTTCAAAAGTAGCCATTATTATTTTTAAAAAGTAGTCTAAACTTATAGTTTTAAAATAAATTCTTGATATCACTTGTTATTCTATATAGGTTGTTAAAACTAAGTTATTGTTCTAAGGCTAACCAAGAGGAGGGGTGAATTGATAATTTTAAAAACTCTCTTGGAGTTTGGATAGAAACCCATTTTAATGAATTTTCAAAAATAATTATCATTTTGAATATGCTTTTCAACCATAATAATAGAATTACATAAAATAAATACAGAAAATAAAAAATATAAAGATTTATAGTGGTTCAGTCAAACATGACCTACATCCACTCCCTGAATGCTCCCTCTTCAAGTATTGCACTATTACCAAAGTGACTCTCCTTTTGCCCCCACAATAAGGCAGAGAAGTCCTTACACAACTCTCTTCCACTAATCCCTGGTGCGGTAGAGAACTGTTGTATGTTCAAACACTCTAAGTGTTGACAAAGTACAATCATCCTTTCATATCCTCCAAGTGTCAGCAGAGTACCATCATCCTTTCACACCTTCCAAGTGTCGATAAAGTACCATCATTCTTTCACACCCTCAGGGTGTTAGCAGAGTACCATCTTCTTTTCACACCCTCCAAGTATCGGTAGAGTACCATCGTCCTTTCACACCCTCCAAGTGTCAACAGAGTATTCTCATCCTTTCACACCATCCAAGTGTCAGCAAAGTACCATCGTCTATTCACATCATCCAAGTGTCAATAGAGTACCGTCATCTTACTTCAAAGATCTTCCCTCAAGCAACTAGAAAGAATAAAGAAAGATTAAAACTAACAACAAAAGAGATTCTTACCTTCCAGTAACCTTATGAACCCTTCACACTTCTCTTACAAAAAATTTCTCTCAAACACTCTCCCAAATGCACTCTTTCACTTACTTTTGAAAAATTATGTATGACTCTTTTTTCACGTTAGTTTTAAAAGACCTTTTATATGAAAGACATGAAAAACCATCCAAAAAATTGAAATTTTTCTTTTTGAGTGTGTATGATCATATAGTACAATCATATGTTCAGACATATGAATAGTTCAAAAACTATTGCATACGAACCTATTGTAAATTTATATGAAATGATTTCATACACGATGATCATCCAGTACAAACAAAGGTCGTACTGTATAAATAGTTATAAAAATTTTCATCTTCGTCGGGACAAAGAGGGACTCCACATTTTTGTACTCTAAATGTCATACGTATGATGATGACATTGTATGGTATGATCAATTTAGAAAATTTTTAAGTTCGTTGAGAATAAAAGGGACCCGTCCAACTCATACACTAGACATCATAGGTATGATGACAACATCGTATAATACAAACTATTCAAAAATTTTTCTCACTCATTGGGATGAAAAGGGACCCATCTAACTTGTACACTAAATGGCGTAGGTATGATGATGACATCATATAGTATAAATTGTTCAGAAATTTTTCAAGTTCGTTAGAACAGAAAAGGGACCCGTCCAACTCGTACACTTGATGGCGTACGTATGATGATGACATCATATAGTACAAACTGTTCAAAAATGTTTCATGTTTATTTGAATGAAAAGGGACCCATCCAACTCGTACACTAGATTGTGTATATACAATGATGACATCATACAATATGAACCATTCATAAATTTTTTAAGTTCATCAAGATGAAAAGGGACCCATCTAACTCGTACACTAGATGGCGTATGTATGAATGGGATATCGTATAGTACAATCCATACTTAGAAAAAGTTTCTACCTTCTGTTCGTTTGACTACTCGAAGGGGAAAATAATTGAACAAATCATCCCATACAAAATTACTTCGTATAATACAATTAGTTTAAAAATTATAGATTTTAAACTCTTCCCCCCTGTGTGTGTGTGTATACACAGTAAATCAATTATAATCACTCTCTCGTACTTAATAAAATGAAAAATATAAACTTCTTTTATAATAAACCTTAAACTGATCTGATTTGATGTCTTCATCAATACGGAGTATGATTTCACTGAAATGTTAGTACACACAAATGACAAAAATAATGCATCCAAAATATATTAGGAGATTGTAATCAAAGCAATAATATTTAGAATCATCAAAAACATACTTGTTGCAAGAATATCAATAATCAAAAATTAAGTTACAACCATCTCAACAATAGTGAGTGAATTATTGGCTCAGATGTGTAGTATTCGAAAAGTCATGACTATGATTATCCATATATTACTCGAATTGAATCCAATGCCAACCTAAGAAAAGAGGAAATAAAATAAAATGTCAGACGATAAGACATAACACCCTAATCTAAAAAAGTGCATTTCTCCAAAAATATAACATCCCATCAAGTAAGGTTGCAATAAATAGGAAATGGTGAAAATAGGCTAATAGTAGGATGAAATATAGATAAAATATTCTACATTAACCCCTAAACTCCTATCAACTAACAATCATTGATTAAAACCATCCTGAAACATAACTCTTAACTAAACAATATAACCACTCAGCCCTCTCAGGATTAGAGGAGGAGAAGATGAGTAATATAGGTGAAAGAAGCCATTTTCCAGTAAGGTACAATCATTGTTGGACAAAGTTAAATCCAGACCAGTAGAAAACGAAGAAAGAGAAAAACCAAAATTGATATTGGCAATAATTTTTAGATTAAAAACAAAATAAACATAAGAAAAGGAGCCCAAACTAATCGTAGAACTCACGAACAAAAGGACCAAAAGTGCAACCCAAAAATCCCCATACAACTAGAACCAAAATGATACAACCAATTAAAACTAAATAGAACATATACATAAACCACACACCAAAACTCTAGAACCAAAATTATGCAGCCAATATAGCTAATAATAAAAATTGATTAGCTCATATAGAATAATAACATACAATGAAAAGAAAAAGACAACCAAACACCAAAAAAGCCAATCAAAGGTAAGCACAACTATACTAAAAAAAGATACAAAAAAGAACCATTAGGTGACTCAAACATAAGGCAATCCAGTATGGTCTAGCCTAACCAATTACTTCAATTTGTCTGGAAGAGAACATCCAACATATTCTCTAAAATCAATTAACGTGCAACCCAACTTAGCCAAATAATCAGTAACAACATTCCCTTCACAAAAAAAAAAAAAATTTTTGAGAAATAGAATAGGACATAAAAGAATTCCATTTCTTGATATCTCTTAACATATAGAAATTAGTTGGTTTGGACAACATGTTACCCTTAATATAATAAATAAGAAGGATAACATTAACTTAAATCCAAATTTTAGTGATACCTAAAGAGATACAAAATTGCAAATCATATTGAAGAGAAACTTGAGACTCTTGGGAAGACATTAAATTAAAAGAATAAAACCCATGCTTTTAGAATTTTGTGGTATTTATAGGCTATAGCTGAATGTATAAAGCTCTAAATTAGGAAGCTACTACCACCTAAGGCTCCCAATTTAGTTGGTGATGGTCCAATGAGGTCCAAGTATGTGTTCTTGAACAGATGAGTGCACATGGTCAGTTGTCAAGGTGTTAGGAGTAAACCAATTCTAATGGATGGTTACTTCTTAGTTTTGTTGGCCACTTTAGGCCTCTACCTTGCTTGGGTTCACTAGGAGAGGTGACTCGAAGGCTCTAGAATGAAATGCATAAGTTTAATTATTATGGTTTGGTGTATATTTAAAACTGGTCTATGGACATGTGATTTAAAAGACTTTGGGTAAGCCCAATTGGCTTACCCAGGTTAGCCATCGCATGGGTTGGCCATGATTGATGCATTGGGTCTATGGGCTCCTAATACAAGTGTTGGATTGATTTAATTTTAGTTGAGACGAAAGTTGGCTCAAGAAAAACCCTATTTGGTAACGTGGGTCAATCCATATAGCCAGTGCAAGTCATTTTTAAACATCAGTCCACTAGTTGTTGCGCTCTGCTCCTCCTTGGTGATTCCTAGGCGATTTAGGGCTTGCTCTTGAGAGCTCTAGTTTTGATATCCTGGAATTATTATTTGGAGTTCTTTTTTTTTATTTTTTTCTTTGTTCATCTTCATCTTTTTCATGGCTTTTGTTTGAGGTTTTTTTCTCCATTTTTAGCTTCAAAAGATGACGACTCTGTCGTCTTCTAACCCCCCCAATCCCTTCGATCCCTGATGACCGTTCTCAATCCTTCAAGGATGTTGTATCTAGTTCTTCTTCTTTCATGCCTAAGATCAATATTGTGCATACCTTCTTTAAGGGATGCCCAGCTTTTTAAGGCTCACCCAAGAAGGGAAAAGGGTGAGGCGAAACCTAAGTTCAGGAAGGACAAGAAACATATTCAAAAGGCTTTCTGGGCAGATTTTGTTTCTAACTCCTCTGAGACTGAAGCTGAAGAGGAAATTACAAACTTGTGTTTGATGGTTAATGAACATATTTGTAATTTTCACCAAGAAGAGGTATGTGAACTAACCTATGATAAATTATTTGAAGTTTTTAAGAAAATACATTTATCATATAGGTAACTTAAGAAATCGCATACTAGCCTAAAATTAGAATTTTAAACTTACAAAAAGAACATTAAGTTTTACTTAAATATTACACTACAGTTGATAGCAATCACATGAAACTAATAGATCAGTTTGATGAATTGAACAAGAAGTATGAATTGTTGAAATCATTCCACACTTAACTTGAAAATAACTTTAAAATATTTATGGATGATTCTAAGAATAAGGAGCACTATTTGAAAGTTGATCATACTATTTTAGAAAGTGTTAACTCTTACTTTAAACCTGAATTTAAAGCACTTGAGGAAAATAGGATTCCACCCACACCTAAATAATTTTTTAATCCATATCCAAAGCCAAAAGTTTTGAAACCTAGGAAGATGCATTATAACCCAAATAGATTAATAAACCCTTTTCCTGGTATTAAATTTTTTTCATGTGGCATGTTAGGACACATCTCCTATACTTGTACTGTGCGTCGTAGTATACATCAGGTGTGGAGACCCAAATTGCATGATTCATAGCATAACACACATGCATTGCATTCTTCTTTCTATAAGAAGGGACCCGAACTTGTTTGTGTTCCTAAATCAAACATTTAATAATTTTGTAAGTGTGCTCTCACATAAGTCCTTATGAGAGTGAAGTTACTAGATGCGCCAAGAGGGGGGATGAATTGCAAAAAACTTATTGCAATAAAAAATCCTAAACAAGAATTCTAATAATTTTTTTTGTTTTTAAATTTTTAACAAGAAAAATTTATCTAATACGGAAGCAATTATTTGAAAAACAATTTGCAACAATGAAATTCTTTTTCTTTCATAATTATCACCAAGCAAATATAATGAAAATAAAGTGCAAGCAAAAATAAAAAAGTGATAAGGAAAAAGCACACTAGAGTTTTATAGTGGTTCGGTCAAACCATGATTTACGTCCACTCCCCGTAGTCCTCCACTCCAGGAATTTCACTACAAAACTATAGTTCTTCTTTTTCCCCCTCGGCAAGGTGAAGAAGCCCTTACAAGACTCACTTTCACCAACCCAGCGTGGCGGAGTGCCAAGCACTTTTCTCACCCTCTTGGCGACGGCAGCGTACCTTCTCATTTTCCTCCCTCCTGGAGAAGGAAGAGTACCTTTAAGGACACGAATGTAGAAGAGTCTCCCCCTTAGAGAGCCTCCCATGAGTTCTTTTCGGGCCATAGGAGGAGCAAGATGCAGCAAGAATAGAGCAACCGTGTGATCTCCCTCACACTACTTCTCCCTCACCAAGCTCACCCTCTCCTTCCTCTTTCAAACCCCAAAAATTTCTAAAGAGCTCTCTCCCAAGGATTCCCTCTCTAATCATGTTCCCCTCTTTCTGTCACACTCAAAATCATTACTATTTTGATACTTAAAAATGGGCTCCAAAAGTCCCTGAAATTTTCAAAGTAGCCATTAATATTGTACAGTATGATTTACCATCGTACAGTATGATTGTATAAAAAGGCTTCATCCTGGTATGAAGGTTTAGGAACAGTTCAAAAACTTCTAAATATAGTCATACAGTATGATTTACAATCGTACTGTATGATATTCAACTCTTCTGTTCATACAGGACGATAGCCAGGACAATCAAAACTCATCTCTGTACATTATAGGATACGACCTACTTTGTACAGTACGAATAGTCAAAATCAAGGCATCATCCAGGATGAAGTCCGAGAATGATCTAAACTCATCTCTATACATCGTATGGTACGATATACATCATACAGTATGATTAGGCAAAAATAAGAGATTGACTAGGACGAAGTCCGAGATAATCAAAACTTGTCTCTATTCATCATATAGTACGAACATGTTCGTATAGTACGAGTACCAATCAGTGATTAAACCTTGATTTACTCTGCTAGTTATGGGTTAAATTAAGTAAGTATTCAAAATAAATCATACAGTATGAATTACTTTGTACAGTACGAACGACTAATAAACTTACTTAAACTAATCTGGCAGCTAGGGTTTTAGATTAGTAACACATCGTATAGTATGATACAAATCATACAGTACGACCTGTTCACAGAAATATGATTCACCCAGATCATATCTTATAGTACGATATAAATTCATACAATATGATCAACAAAAAATACTACATTTTTCTTTTAAAACCCTCTCCCCATGTGTGTGTGCATGATTGCTCGGATTTACATGCAGTTTGTGGCTAGACCGAAGAAAAGAGAAAATAAAATAAATTAAAAATTATAATGAAACAGACACACACTCCTACTATACCCAGTATTAAGTCTTCATATTGTCCTGAGTAACTTGTGATCTTCCTGAAATGTTAGTACTCACTAACAATAGTAGAAATCAAAGATATTTAATGAATAGTAGTTCAGGCGACATTATTTGTCATCATCAAAATCTCAAAATCGAGGTTATGAATTGCAACAAAGAGCATATTGTAACTGGATAGCAGATACTCACACCACATGACTGGAGATACCAATCAATTTATTTTACTAGAGGTCGGGGCTGGAGGCATGATCACTCTTGGAAACAACACCACCATGAAAGTGATGGGTGCAGGTATAATTGAAAACTCTAAGAACATTTTGATTAAAAATATTTTACTTGTTGATGGCTTGAAACACAATATGCTCAGCATTAGTTAGCTTTGTGATAAGGGCTTTATAATAAAATTATTGTCAAAAACATGCATCATTAGCTTGAATAATAACACTATTTTCTATGGAAAAAGGATTAATAATATTTACATGCTTGATTTAAATAACATTAAATGTGCTATTTTATTTTGCTTAAAAATTGTTGCTACTGAGTATTGGCTATGGCATAGGAGATTATGTCATGCCAGCATGAAAACCCTTAGGAGAGTAACACAAAAGGACCAATTAGATAAATAAGTCTAATCCTCTTTTTATTCTATTAATGATATTAACACCTCTTGACCTTTAGAATTCCTTCACATAGATTTATTGGGACCCATTAGCACTGCCAGCTTAGGAGGAAAAGTGTATGGATTTGTGATTGTTGATGACTAATTGAGGTTCACTTAGATTAGATTTTTGTCACATAAAGGTGAGTTTTTTGATGAATTTAAATTCTTCTCCACTTGGATTTTAAAAAAACTAGATTATAAGATCATGACCATACATAGTGACCATGGTGGAGAGTTTGAAAATGTGAGGTTTGGGACTTTCTATGAGGTGATAGAGATTAGTCACTACTTTTCAGCTCCTAGGACCCCTCAGTAGAATGGGATAGCTAAAAGGAAGAACATGACCTTAGTGGAAGTATTAGAGCCATGCTTGCTAAGTTCACTTCCAAACTACTTTCGGACTGAAGTGATGAACACATAATGTTATGTATTGAGTACGATGAATATTAGATCCAAATTGAATAAGATACCTTACGACATCATTAAGGGTAGGACACCCAACCTTTCTCACCTCGATGTCTTTGGCTGTAAGGTTTTCATTCTTAATAATGGGAAATCACTCTTAGGAAAAATTGACGCAAAATATGATGGAGTGTTCTTGGGATATTCATGTATGGGGAAATCCTTTAAAGTGTTTAATAAGAATACAATGGTGGTGAAGGAGACTACTCATATAGTGTTTTATGAATCTGATCTTAAAAAGTCTGGAGTAAAGGAAGAAGATGAAGCAGGAGAGATTACGCAAGGAGTAGAAACTAAAAATCAGGAGAAAATGATATAGAATCAAAACACTAATGGAGTAGGTGAGATTACCCAAGGAATATAAGCTGTAAATCTAGAGGAAAGGATAGAACCTCAAAACACTTTGCATAGAGATTAAAGATATTCTTCAAGTCATCCTAAAGAACTCATCTTAGGAGACCCTTCATAAGGTGTTAGAACTAGGCATGTACTTAGGAAGGAAGTAAACTACTTTGGATTTATCTCAATGATTGAACCCACAATTATCAATCAAGCCCTTTCTGATGAATGTGGATCTTAGTTACACAAGAAGAGCTTAATCAATTTATGAGGAATGATGACTGGGAGTTTGTAAAAAGACCTAAGAATCAAAGTGTAATAGAAAACAAATGGGTCTTGAAGAATAAAATGAATGATTTTAGTGTGGTAGTTTGGAATAAGATAAGATTGGTGGCTACGGGATACAACTAAATAGAAGGAATTAATTTTGAAGAGACATTTTCTCTTGTAGCTAAATTGGAAGTCATTAGAGTGCTACTAGCATTTGCCTGATATGAAGGATTTAAGCTTTTCCAAATGAATGTGAAGAGTGTCTTTTTAAATTAGGTAATAAAAGAATATTTGTTTGTAGAGCAACCGCCAGGTTTTAAGAATTCTCAATTTTCAAATCATTTTTACAAATTAGAAAAGGTCTTATATGGATTAAAACAGGCACCCATAGCTTGGTATGAGAGGATTAGCATATTCCTACTAGAGAGAGAGTTTATTAAGGGGAGCATAGACACAGTACCTTTTTTTAAGAATAGTAGGAGTTGAGTTACACATTATTTAGATCTATATTAATGATATACTTTTTGGATTTTTTGATAAAAAGTTATGTGATGATTTTTCTAAAATAATGAGTAAGGAATTTGAGTTGAGTATGAAGGAAGAATCATCCTACTTTTTGAGGTTTACCATAAGACAAATATATAATGAAATATGTTTTAATCAATTAAAATACATTAAGGATATCTTGAAGAAATAAGAAATGGATAAAGCAAAGCCAATAAACATTCCCACGAGCTCCAATGTACATTTAGATTAAGATTCAAATGGAAAATATGTTGATCAAAAGAAGTACAGAGGAATAAATGAATC
This sequence comes from Dendrobium officinale, assembly GCA_019514585.1. Lineage (NCBI taxonomy): Eukaryota > Viridiplantae > Streptophyta > Magnoliopsida > Asparagales > Orchidaceae > Dendrobium > Dendrobium officinale. Next base: position 39,264,528 of record CM033691.1, on the reverse strand, counting down.
GCTGCTTTACTTAAATGCTAGTTGACCTGATATAATATTTAGTGTTTTTCTTTGTGCTAGATTTTAAGCTGATCCTAAAGAATCTCACCTAACTGTAGTTAAGAGAATCCTTAGATATATCTTAGGAACACAAAACTTAAGAATTTGGTATCCTAGGCACATCACTTCTTTTGAAATTATTGAATTTTCTAATTTGGCAGGGTGTAGGATAGATAGAAATAGCACTTCTAAAAGTTGTCAATTCATAGGACAATCCTTAGTATCCTAGTCTAGTAAAAAGAAAAACTCTATTGTACTTTCCATTATTGAAGCTGAGTATATTACTTTAGGAAGTTCCGTGGCCCATCTCCTTTGGTTGAAGCAACAAATTTTTGATTTAGGGTTATTTGTAGGAATAATTTCAATTATATATGATAACACTAGTGATAGTTCGTTAGGGATGTTAAGACCTATAGAACTGGCCCAAGCTAACCAAGAGGGGGGATGAATTGGTATTTTTAAAAATTCTTTTTAACAAAAGCAATAAGATCACAAACCAAAACCAAATCACACCACAAGACAAAAATAATGTGGAAATTAAAGTGCGGATAACACAGAAATTTATAGTGGTTCGGTCAACTTGACCTACGTCCACTCCTTGGAGGCACCCTCCAAGTATTGCACTACAAAACGTGTCTCTCCTTTAGCCCCCACGGCTAGGCGGAGAAGCCCTCACAAAGAAGTCCTTTTTGCCACCCCGGCAAGGCAGAGAACCTATCTCCTTTTTCTTCCTCCTGAAGCTAGCAGAGAACCACAATCAAATGCTGACTCCTTACCTCTACCGACCCTTCCACAGACGAGAAACTCTAGAAGAAGAAGAAGCAGAGCGATCCTTGAAGCAACCCTTGTGAATCCCCTACAAGCTCCCCCTTACAAGATTCTCTCTCTCTCCCTCTCTCTCTTTCTCTCCTCAAGGCCTTCTCAAGTCAAGGCAGCAGCAAAAGATTGTTCAAAATATTGAACAAGAGCTCTTAAATAGAAGAGCTTCAAAGGAGCTCATTAATTGCAAGTTGCAAACAATATCGTCCAGGCCGATATGGACATCGTCCTGGCCGATCAGTATAAATCTCAGAAGATCGGCCAGAGCATCGCCCTGAATACAAACTAGATGATTTAAAATTGGCTTGATTGTCCAGGCCGATCTCACGATCCTCCCGGCCGATCAGTTCAAATCAGAGGAAAATTGTCCAGAGCATCGCCCTGAATTTGAGCTGGCCGATATTTATCGTCCAGAAGTGACTAAGGTTTTGGAATAGATCGTCCTGGCCGATCCTACGATCATCCAGAATGATATGATCGTATCAATCATCCATAATTACTCCCTTGATTTCCTGATCAATTAAGGCATAATTTGTGAATATCGTCCACGCCGATCAATGATTGTCCTATTAAAAAATACAGAATACCTTAATTGTCTATGGCGGCAACTTCTTTCTATTTTGAGCTTATCGTCCTGGCTGATACACGTATCGTCCAGAATAATCTGTTAATGACGGCTACCTTAATTAAGAATCCTTATTTAGATTTCTGTTTTAAGCCCGATCATCCATGATAATATAAATATCATCCTGGCCAATATGAGTAAAAATAGAAATTCTAAGTCTCTCAAGTTTGTGTGTGTAGGGTTACTTAGCATCAGTCTCTTTGATTATTAAAAATAGACTCAAGAAGAGAAAAAATAAAGTACAGACTGACTCAACCCTAAACCTACTCAATCTTAAACTGGCTTCGTTTGTTCGTCTGATCTTCGATTCCTGAAAAGTTAGAAGTAACAGGTGTTGAGTCTAGTAATTAGGTTGTTAAGCCAAAGTTAATGTCCCAAGGCTACCAAGAGGGGGGTGAATTGATAGTTTAAAAAAATTATAAACTCTCTTTTTAAAATTATGTTGAACTGAAATGAAAATGTTTCTTTTAAGTTTTTGTAGAAAAAGGTTTTCAACCACAGAGTTTTTAAGACTAAAATTAAAATGCAGAAATGTAAAAAAAACAGTAAAGTAAATGACACCAGATTCTTAGTGGTTCGGTCTAAAACCAGACCTACATCCACTCCCCAGAGGCACCCTTTGAGTATTGCACTAATACCAAAAGTGACTCTCTTTTTGCACCCACAGCAAGGCGGAGAAGCCTTTATAACACACTCTTTTCACCACTCACCGGTGCGGTAGAGAACCGTCATCCTTTTACACAATCCCCAGTATTGGTAGAGAACCGTCATCCTTTTACACAATCCCCAGTGTTGGCAGAGAACCGTCGTCCTTTTACATAATCCCTAGTGTTGGCAGAAAACCGTCATCCTTTTACACAAACCCTAGTGTTGGCAGAAAATCGTCATCCTTTTACACTCTCCTAGTGTGGGCAGAGAACCCTTCGGCTATTCACACTCTCCATGTGTAGGCAGCGAACCCTTCGTCTGTTCATACTCTTCAAGTGTCGGCAGAGAACCGGATCTCCTTGACAGATCTTCTCACAAGAATCTAAAAGGAAGAAGGAAAAGAGTGAAGTAATCCAAATTCACAAGTAGAGATTCTTACCTTTGAACTCCAAGTGAAGCCTTCACGCTCCTGTGGTAGGAATCCTCCCTTGAATGCACTCTTCCACTCTCTCCTTGGCTATTCTCCCAAGAGGCACGAAGATCAAATGACAAAAAGATTGGGTGGCAGTCTAATTTGGACTATATATACAAAAGACAAGAAAAACCGCCCAAAAACTGCAAGTTTACAATTCTGAACGCAGTAGATCGTCCCGTAATATCGTGGATCATCCTGGACGATTTTACTTAAACGATTTGAAATGACCCTATTAGTATTTGTATATGAAATGTCTTCGTACAGATGATCGTCCCGTACGAACAATATTCGTCCGGTACAAACAGTTATTACAAGGCCGATTCCAGAAACTGCTGAAAGTCGTTCTAAGTCGGTTAATCATCTGGACAAAAAATTTATTCGTCTGGACGAAAATTTTACAGAGGACCAATCGTCATTTACGATAATTAATTTCGTCTGGACAAAAATTTTACAGAGAACCAATCATCATGTACGATAATTAATTTTGTCTGGACAAAAATTTTACAGAGACCAGATCATCCTGGACGATAATTAATTTCGTCTGGACGAAAATTTTACAGAGGACCAATCGTCATGTACGATAATTAATTTCATCTGGACAAAAATTTTATAGAGACCAGATCGCCCTGGACGATTATTAATTTCATCTTGGACGAATAGGACTTAGAAAAATTTCTCAAGCCAGTTCCTATTTATTCCATGTGCTCAATAGAAGATAACTGTCTAATCGTCCCGTACGAACGGATATCATCCCGTCTGATCAGTATAAATTATATATGATCTCCTTATGTGTGTGTGTATGTTTTTATCCACTCAAATTACAATCACTCCCTTTCAATTTTAATTCAAAGAAAAGTACAAGCTTCAAATTTACAAAGTATTTCATGCTGAAATTGATTTGAAGTCTTCGCAGTCTGGAGTTTGATTTTTCTAAAATGTTAGTACACACAAGAGCAAATACAAATCTTCTAAAATTGTTAGGAGATAACTACATATTTGAATAATAATATTTGGAATCATCAAAACTACATAAGTTGTAAAAATGTAAAGCGTGCAAATAGCAACTAACTTAACAATCTCCCCCTTTTTTATGATGGAAAAACAATTATTGTTTGTATGATTTCAATTTAAACAAATCTCCTAAACTCCCCCTGAATTGATGTATACATGAAAATAAGGAGGCATTTGGAACAAACGCACACAGTTTTTTTTTTCAAAAAAAAAATTAACAAAAATAAAAAATCAAATCAAGACAAGACCACAAGCCAAAAGACACAATATCAAAATACAAGCAAAAACATACAAACACAATAATTTCTCCCCCTTTTTGACAACAATAAAAAGTGAAAAAGAAAAGAAAGAAAAAGAAATGTAAGTAATTATATGAAATTTATTTGAGAATTTAATCTAAAAGTGATTGACATAAGGTATGCAATCTAAAACTAATAACATTAGGTAAATTATAGAAATTCATAGAATTTAAGTAGTGATATAACATTGTAAGTAAGAAGAATTTATCAAAGACATGATTCAATTTAGACATGTGAATATAGAAAATCATTACAAGAGAGATGAATAAAAATTCTATATTTCAAAGTTCAATAGAATATAAATGAACATAAGATCAATTTGAATTAAGAGATTGAAAGAATTTGGAAAGAAGAGAATTACCACATGTGGCGCTTTGCGCATCTTTTTCAAATTTTTGTTTTTGCACATTTTTGTGCATCTTTTGACATTGTGTTAATTTTGTGCCTCTTTTTCTTATTTTGCGAACCTTTGCGCATTCCTTTTGATTTTTGTACTCCTAGTACAATTTTCAAGAGTAATTGAAACCAATTCTTTCCAAGATCAATAATCTAAAATTTCAAATTTTTCTAAGTGCATAAATATCACTTAAGCAAGGAAATATAAAATAAGAAAACATCTAAATTGTAATAATAATATTTACTTTTATATAGTCTAAATGAATAGACATGAGATTAAAAAATTCTAATTATGACAGGTTATAAACAAATTTTAAATTTAGAAAGACTAGATTTTCTAATGTAATTAATCTCAAATCATAATCTAATTTAAGCACAATTAAGATTAAAAATACTAATGAAATTCATAAAAACTAAACACATTTCAAAAACAGTTTAAAATAAAATCAACTATAACATATATTGATATTTATGAAAAGAATTACAAGTTCATTTCATAATATCAAAATAAAAAAAATACACTGAACTTTTAATAAAAACATACTAAAACAAATACTAAAATAAACACTAACACAACAAACATTAAAACAAACACAAGTACAACAAACATAAAGAAAATCATCTCTCATTCTCTATTCTTCTGGAGGAGGAGAAGGAATGCCACCAAATAGGTTGAAGTAGGAGGTCATCAACATAACATTGGTATTGATTTCATGAACTTCATTTCTGATACTACCAATGTCCTGTTGCTGCTGCAGAAGTTGAGCATCAATTTGATCAAATCTTTGATCAAAATGGTTCTCAAGTCTATCAAATTTCTCAACCAAAATCTGATAATCTGATTGAGGTGCAGATGGTTGCTCTCCTTCTTCTTCTTCTTCTTCAGAAGCACTGGCATGTGCTTTTCCTTTTTCCTCCTTGAAAATTGCTCTAAAAGAGGCATCATTATAGTAGACCGGCTCCTCATATTCATCATCAGGATGCACTAAGTTGTATTTCTTTTCCAAAATGTTTGTAACTAAGTGTCCTAATGAGATGTTCCTTTTTCTCTTCTATTCTGCATGCCCAATTTTTGAAAGCCCATAGAGATGGTCTAGGATAAGTTGGGCTTCATCGATAGGCTTACAATCCATAATCAAAAAGATTAGAACAGAAAGGAGTGGGGTAATATTGATCCTATCACCAGCTTTAGGAATGATTGAAGATTGAAGGATATGCTGGATGATTCGGGCATTTTTGGTCATAGCGGAGACTCTAGCAACATGATATGTTAGGCCGCTTTGTCTAATCACCCTATTGACATCATACCATTTGAAAGTGTCTTCACTCATTAGGGTGTGGGCTCTATAACCCTCAGTTCTTAAGTTCAGAAAGGCACCAATGTCGTGCTTAGTGATTTCAACTTTTTGTTTGAAAACATAAGAACTTATGCAGGTGTGGTCAGAATTAAAACTCATGTTGGCTAGGAAATAGAGAAAGGTTTGTTTGTTGTAAAGGTGGACGAGAGAAAGAATGAATTCAAACTGGGTGGAAGCAAAAAGGTGCATTACCTTAAAGTTAATCTCTCTTTGAATCAGAATGCGAGGGGGAGTTATTTTGGCAGAGGCAAAACAAGGAAAAGATTCCTCATTTGCTTTTGACAGGAAGTTTTCAGAGGCATTTCTGTGGGGTTTCTTTGCCAACACCTTTTGTCTCTTGCTTGAGGAGGCCATTGTCGATTTGAAGTCGAAAGGGATTGAAAGTGAAGTTTGGAGATGTGATTGTTAAGTTAGAAAGCCTTCATATTTAAAGAAAACAATACATTCGTCCTGGACGAAAACTGTTCATCCTGGACGAAAATCATCAATCGTATGGACGAAAATATTCCGTACAGACGATCAAATTTGTCTAAAATGTAACAGTTTTTTGTAATCAACACAATTTACGATGCATCCCTTCGTACAGGCTTTTTGACTTGACCAATCATACAGACGATCAAAAAGTTAATTCGTTTTAATATCTGTTGAAAACCGTCCCCTACAATGAAACGACGTATGTTCGTCTGGACGAATAAAAAGTTCGTACGGACGAACTTCACAATTATAATTGTCTTATCCATTCAACCGCTGCATTCAATCGTCTCAACGTTTCAGAGAAAAAAATTTCGTCCTGGACGATCATCAGATCGTACAAACGAACTAATTAAAAACTGCTCTCAAAACGGTTAAAATTCTCGCAAACTGAATTTTGCACACATCGTCCAGTACGAAAAAATTTGTCCTGGACGATTTCCACAATTTTTTTTGTTTTTTAAATTTTTATTGAAGAAAATCAAACAAAACATTCAAAACATAGAAAACAAAGACAAAACCATAGACTCTAAATTAAACACATTCAAAATACTCAAAAATCATAAAATTCATAACAAAACCAAAAACAAATAAACTAAGAAAACATAAATATCAATGTTGCAAAAATATTTTTATTTAATCATTCAAATCAATAACACCAAGCCTTGTTCTTAATGTACTGAAGGTATCAAAGGCTAAAGGTTTTGTAAAAATGTCTGCAAGTTGATTTTTAGTTGAAATATGTGAGAGTTCAATTTCTCCCTTGGATACCTGGTCCCTTATGAAATGATGCCTTATGTCAATGTGTTTGGTTCTAGAATGTTGAATAGGATTTTTCAAAATGCAAATAGCACTAGTATTATCACAATAAATTAGAATAGTGCATATAGTTAATCCTAAATCAATCAACTGTTCTTTTAACCAAAGTACTTGTGCCACACAACTTCCTAATGCAATGTATTCTGCTTCTGCAGTAGATAGGGCTACTGAATTTTATTTTCTACTGGACCAAGAAACTAATAAATTTCCAATAAATTGACATGTTCCAGAAGTGCTTTTCCTATCCACTCTACAGCCTGCAAAGTCAGAATCTGAATAACCAACAATTTCAAATGAAGAGCTAAACTTAGGATACCAAATTCCTAAGTTTTGAGTTTCCTAGTAAGTATCTTAAAATCCTTTTCACTCCTGTCAAATGTGATTATTTTGGATCTGATTGAAATCTAGCACATAAGCAAACATTGAACATAATATCTGGTCGGCTAGCAGTCAAGTAAAGCAAAGATCCAATAATCCCTCTATATTTTTTTTTATCAACAGATTTTCCCTTAAGGTCCTTATCTAACTGAACTGAGGAACTCATTGGTGTACTAACAGGTTTAGCATTGTCCATTTCATATTTCTTGAGGATGTCCTTAATATATTTAGTTTGACTAAGAAATGTTCATTCCTTAAGTTGCTTAATGCAAAAACCTAGAAAATAATTTAAATCTCCCATTAGACTCATTTCAAATTCACTACTCATTGTTTTAAAAAAATCATCATAAAGATTTTTATTTGAAGATCCAAATATGATATTATCTACATAAATTTGAACAATGAGTATATCTTTTCCAAATTTCTTTAAAAAGAGAGTTGTATCCACACTTCCTTTTTCAAAAAATCTTTCAAGTAGGAAGGTGCTCAACCTCTCATACCAAGCCCTAGGTGCTTGCTTCAATCCATATAATGCCTTTTTTAACTTAAAAACATGATTTGGGTATTTTGAATTTTCAAACCCTAGAGGTTGTTCGACAAAAACATCTTCTTCAATAACCCCATTCAAAAAGGCACTTTGGACATCCATTTGAAACAATTTAAAACCTTTAAAATAGGCAAAGGCAAGTAAAACCCTAATTGCTTCAAGTCTTGCTACAGGGGCAAAGGTCTCCTCAAAATCAATTCCTTCAATTTGATTATACCTCTTAGCAACTAATCTAGCCTTATTTCTAATGACTACTCCTGAGTCATTCATTTTATTTTTGAACACCCACTTGGTTCCAACAACACTTAGATCTTTTGGCCTTGAGGTTAATTCCTAAACTTTATTTCTTACAAATTGATTCAACTCTTCTTGCATGGCCAATATCCAAAATTCATTAGAAAGTGCTTGATCAATATTAGTGGGTTCTATTGTTGAAATAAAGGATGAATGATTGACTTCCTTGTTAAATCCACGCCTAGTTCTAACACCATCACTAGGTTCACCTATAATCAATTCTCTTGGGTGGGTTTTAGAAAATCTTAAATTTCTAGGCAAAGGGTTTTCTCTTTCCAAATTTTCTTCCATATTTTCTTCCAAATTTAATCTATCAATCTTTTGGGAGTTTTTCTCAATCTCTTCTTCAACAACATTTGGCTCTTCCAAATTTCCAGATTCATCAAATATAATATGTGTAGTTTCATCAATGACTAAAGTTCTTTTGTTGAATACCCTATAAGATTTTCCAACACTTGAATATCCAACAAAAATTCCTTCATCTGATTTTGGATCAAATTTTTCTAAGGCAGATTTTCCATTGTTATGTATGAACACCTTGCAACCAAAAACATGTAAATGTGATAAGTTAGGTGTTCTACCTTTTAGAAACTCAAAGGGTGTTTTATTTAAATTTGATCTCACATTCACCCTATTCAGAACATAACATGCAGTGCTAACCCGCCACAGCCCAAAAATATCTAGGAAGTGAGTATTCTGCCAACATTGCTCGGGCGGCTTCTATTAATGTTTTTTTTTCCTTTCAACTACTTCATTTTGTTGAGGGGTTCTAGGTGCAGAAAAATTGTGATCAATCCCCTTTTTCTTTACAAAAATTTTCAAATCTTTCATTTTTAAATTCTCCTCCATGATCACTTTGTAAAGAAATTATTTCACATCCTAGTTTTTTTCTTTGAATCCAAGTTAAAAAATTTCTAAATTCCTCAAATGATTCACTTTTATGAAAGAGAAATCTAACCCAGGTGAATCTTGAGAAATCATCCACTATAACAAATTCGTATATCTTCCCTCCTAGACTTACAGTTCCTACTGGTCCAAAATGATCCATGTGAAGAATTTCCAAAGGTTTACTGGTCCTAAGATCCTTATTGGACTTAAAAGAGGACTTCACTTATTTTCCTAATTGACATGCATCACAAAGATGGTCCTTAGTAAAGTCTAGTTTTGGTTTACCTCTCACTAAGTTCTTTTGGGTAATTCTCCTAAGATTTTTTTCATACTATAATGACAAAGCCATGATTCATTAGAAACAGTTTTTAAACAAAAAGCAGTAGGAGATAGAATAGAATTCAAATCTAGCATGTAAACATTGTTAACCCTTTTTCCATTTAAAACTTCTTTCCCATTTAGGCTTAATATGCAGCTAGTATGTAAAAATTTTATATTATAGCCCTTGTCACATAGCTGACTAATACTTAATAAATTATGTTTTAAGCCTTCAACCAATAAAACATTGTCTATAAAAAAGTTTTTGAAATTTCCAATCATACTTGATCCAACAACTTTCTTTGTGGTATTATCTCCAAGTGTAACCTTGCCTCCATTCCTGGCTTCCAGCGTTATGAATTGAGCAGTATCTCCAGTCATATGCTTTGAACATCCGCTGTCCATGTACCATATGCTCCCACGAGGTCTTTTGTAAGAGCAATCCTGCAAAACTCTCAAATGTTAGACCTGGGAACCCAAACAAGTTTGGGTTCACCTTTAAAGAAATTTATAATCAGATGCATGTATGATATGTCTAGGTTTATGCATCTTAGTTTTCCACACCAAATTAGATTTCGTCTTCAAAGTATAGGTGTGAGCTATATGTCCCAAAAATCCATAATTATTACATTTAACATTAGAAAAAATATTCCTATGTTTTCTTCCATATGATTGTCTTCTAAGGGATTTCATGAATTTAGGATAATATTTAGGATTTGTAAAATCTTCAAGTTTAGGGGGGTTCCTATTATCCTCGAGAGCTCTTATTATGAGTTTGTAAAATGAATTCATATCTTCCAAGATTCGATTGGTATAATTGATTCTATATGTCTTACTCTCAGATTCATCCTTAAAATTCTTAAATTCTTTTTCAAGATCAGCATAGGATGTTTTTAATTTTTTAAAATTTTTATTCAAGTCATCATATTCATCAAGTAGTTTCATGTGGTTTTCATCTATTAAAGCATGATCTTTCCTAAGGATTTCGTGTTCCTTCTTGAGCTCTTCCAGTTCTAAATTTACACTAGCATGCATCTTTTTCATTTTTTTATATGCATCATGCATGTGTTCAGAAACTTCAAATAATTCATCATAGGTTAAGTTACATACCTCTTCTTGATCTGAGTGATCTATGGTATTGTCTGCCATCAAGCAAAGATTGGTGACTTCTTCTTCTTTTTCAGTCTCAGATGAGTCTGAAGCTGAGTCTGCCCAGAAAGCTCTTTGAAATTTCTTCTTGCCCATCTTTACCATTGGTTTCTCCTCTACCTTCTCCTTGCTAGGAGTGGCTTTGAGTTTTGGGCAATCAGTCTTGATATGACCTGGTTTCCTGCATTCATAACAAATTACTTCATTAGAAATCTTGCCATTTCTGTTAAACTTACCTCTGTTCCATTGCTGGCGTCTCTTCTGCTTCCTCTTTAAAAAGCTTCTGAATTGTCTAGTCATCAGTGCAATATCATCTTCGTCATCAGGTTGTGAGTGTTCACTCTCTGACTCTTCCACCTTTAGTGCAATATTCTTCTCCTTTCGTGGTTCACCTGCATCAATCTTTCTTTGACTTACTCCTTGCTCATAAGCAATGAGTGAACCAAGAAGATTGTCAATAGAGTAAATGTTAAGATCTTTAGACTCTGTAATTGCAGTAATTTTAGCATCATAAGCAGTAGGTAAACATCGAAGAATTTTATTGACCATTTCAGCATTAGTTAATTCCCTACCAAGTGCATGCAAAGAAGTGAAAATTTGTGTAAATCTTGTGTACATGTCAGAAATAGATTCATTAGGTTTCATGTGAAACAATTCATAGTCATATAATAAGATATTGAGTCTTGATTGCTTAACCTCATTTGTCCCTTCATAAGTTATACAAAGTCTATCCCATATGTCCTTTCTGCTTTTCCAAGTGGAAACCCACATGTAGTCTTCAGATTTTAAAGCTTAAAAGAAACTATTTAAACATTTAGCATTTAATTGTACTAAGTCACGTTCTTCTATAGTCCAATTTGCATAAGGTGTATCTACCCTAACTCCATCAACTAATCTAGTTGGTTTTGTGTAACCTTCTTGGACTAGCATCCACATGCGATAATCAAGTGACTGTAAGAAAGTAGACATGCGTGTTTTCCAAAAATCAGAAGGAATATTGTCAAACAGTGGATGTTTAGTGATAGAGTAACCCTTAGGTGTGTTTTGGTTTCCAAATGTAGCCTCTACGTTAATCAAAAAGTAGTTCAAACTTATTATTTTGAAACGATGCTCTGATACCACTTGTTGAGTCTAGTAATTAGGTTGTTAAGCCTAAGTTAATGTCCCAAGGCTACCAAGAGGGGGGGTGAATTGGTAGTTTAAAAAAATTTTAAACCCTCTTTTTAAAATTATGTTGAACCGAAATGAAAATGTTTCTTTTAAGTTTTTATAGAAAAGGTTTTTCAACCACAGAGTTTTTAAGACTAAAATTAAAATGCGGAAATGTAAAAAAAAATAGTAAAGTAAATGACACCATATTTATAGTGGTTCAGTCTAAAACTAGACCTACATCCACTCCCCATAGGCACCCTCTGAGTATTGCACTAATACCAATAGTGACTCTCCTTTTGCACCCATAGCAAGGCGGAGAAGCCTTTACAACACACTCTTTTCACCACTCCCCGGTGTGGTAGAGAACCGTCATCCTTTTACACAATCCCCAGTGTTGGCAGAGAACCGTCATCCTTTTACACAATCCCCAATGTTGGCAGAGAACCGTCATCCTTTTACACAATCCCCAGTGTTGGCAGAGAACCGTCATCCTTTTACACAATCCCCAGTGTTGGTAGAGAACCATCATCCTTTTACACTCTCCTAGTGTGGGCAGAGAACCCTTCGGCTATTCACACTCTCCAAGTGTAGGCAGCGAACACTTCGTCTGTTCACACTCTCTAAGTGTCGGCAGAGAACCGGATCTCCTTGACAGATCTTCTCATAATAATCTAAAAGGAAAAAGAAAAAGAGTGAAGTAATACCAATTCACAAGTATAGATTCTTACCTTTGAACTCCAAGTGAAGCCTTCACGCTCCAGTGGTAGGAATCCTCCCTTGAATGCACTCTTCCACTCTCTCCTTGGCTATTCTCCCAAGAGGCACGAAGATTAAATGACAAAAAGATTGGGTGGCAGTCTAATTTGGACTATATATACAAAAGATAAGAAAAACCGCCCAAAAACTGCAAGTTTTCAATTCTGAACACAGTGGATTGTCCCGTACGATCGTGGATCATCCTGGACGATTTTACTTAAACGATTTGAAACGACCATATTTGTATATGTGTACGAAATGTCTTCGTACAGATGATCGTTCCGTACGAACAATATTCGTCCGGTACGAATGGTTATTACAAGGCCGTTCTAAAAACTGTTGAAAACCGTTCTAAGTTGGTTAATCGTCTGGACGAAAATTTTACAGAGGACCAATCGTCATGTACGATAATTAATTTCGTCTGGACGAAAATCTTACAGAGAACCAATCGTCATGTACGATAATTAATTTCGTCTGCACGAAAATTTTACAGAGACCAGATCGTCCTGGACGATAATTAATTTTGTCTAGATGAAAATTTTACAGAGGACCAATCGTCATGTACGATAATTAATTTCGTCTGGACAAAAATTTTACAGAGACCAGATCGACCTTGACGATTATTAATTTCGTCCTGGACGAATAGGACTTAGAAAAATTTCTCAAGCCAGTTCCATGTGCTCAATAGGAGATACTTGTCTGATCGTCCCGTACGAACGGATATCATCCCGTACGATCAGTATAAATTATATATGATCTCCTTATGTGTGTGTATGTTTTTATTTACTCAAATTACAATCACTCCCTTTCAATTTTGATTCAAAGAAAAGTACAAGCTTCAAATTTACAAAGTATTTCATGCTGAAATTGATTTGAAGTCGTCGCAGTCTGTAGTTTGATTTTCCTGAAATGTTAGTACACACAAGAGCAAATACTAATCTTCTAAAATTGTTAGGAGATAACTACATATTTGAACAATAATGTTTGGAATCATCAAAACTACATAAGTTGCAAAAATGTAAAGCGTGCAAATAGCAACTAACTTAACAACAGGCAGTCCAAGAGAATCAATAGTGTTTGTCAATCATCAAAACATAAGTCATGAAAATAGATTTACAACTATCTCCCCCTTTTGATGATGGAAAAACACTACGAACACGGTTAGCAATAAAATTTCAGGATCAACAAGTGTAAAAACATCATTAACTTCTCCCCCTTTTGACATATCAAAAAGGAGGAGGGAACACAAAAGACCAATAGCAAAAATTTTATTTAACCAAGGCATGAAAATGATGTATTATTACATGTGATTGATTTAAAAAAACTTGTGGGTTAATGAGTTAACAATCTCAACAATCCAAAGAGTGGTAGAATATCCGGCCATGGTTACCCTTTGCTCAGACGTTTTCTTAGGGTAGAATCGTCTTTTGAAATCAATGACCTAACTCAAATAATTAATTGGATATGAGAAAAGGAATCCATCCATCACTTGGTTTAAGAAAAAATATCTTTATAAAATAATGAACCAAAGTAAATCTGTCACGATCGCGAAACAATCGAAATCAAGCCTTTGAGAATCAAAACTTCTAAGTTCTAAAAGATTTAAAAAGAGATAATAGCTTGCTTTTGAATGGGCTCATTTTATGCCTCTTGTCAATTGAGTGGCGCTTTGCGCATCTTTTTATAGATTTTCAATTTTGGCATCTTTGCGCTTCTTTTGTTGGCATCATTGGCCATTTTTTTTTTTTGCAAGCTACATTCTCTTTTAAAACCTCTTAAAAAAATCTCTAGTTGTGAGTATATCTTCTTAGATATTAGAGAATAGGAGCTCTCTCTCTAACATAAGGAATAATTACCACAAGCAGAATCAATAATCAAAGACAAGAGTAACGATGGGTCTTGATGTGACAAAAAAACTTTAAACATTATAAATACAAGATAGATTTGTTTAAGAAAGCTTAAGAAAAATTCTTAATTTCATACACAATCTTTAATTTGAAATAGATTTTTGATTAGAAAAGAAAACTATGCCACTAAAATAGGTTAGAGAAAGAGACACAATCACAAAATATTTTTACCATCTAAGAGATTAAGAGATGAAAAACACATTGACTACAAATTTTCAAAAATAAGGGCATGAAAAATGTTATCATTTCAGCGATTATTTTGAAAAACTAAGTAAGAGAAAAAAAAAAGTAAAACACACCAAAAACTAAGAAAAAAAAAGCAAAAGAAAGTAACTAACAAATCAAGTTTCATGCATTTATGTCAATCACACCCAATCTGGTTCTTAAAGAACAGAAAGTGTCGAAGGCCAGTGGTTTAATAAAGATGTCAGCCAATTAATTTTCAGTTGTCACATGGTGTAACTCAATGTCTCCCTTAGTCACATGATCTCTAATGAAGTGATGCCTAATGTAAATGTGCTTAGTCCTTGAATGTTGGATAGGATTCTTAGAGATGCATGTGGAACTAGTGTTGTCACAAAAAATTGAGATGGTGCCTACATGTAATCCTAAATCCAATACCTGTTGTTTCAACCAAAGGACTTGGGCCACACAACTTTCAAGAGCAATGTACTCAGCTTCAGCAGTAGAAAGTGCAATAGAGTTTTGCTTCCTACTAGACCAAAGACTGTCCAATGAATTGACAAGTTCTTGAAGTGCTTTTTCTATCCACCTTGTGTCCTGAAAAATTAGAATAAAAAAAACTAATAATCTCAAAAGAAGTGTTGTGTCTTGGGTACCAAATCCCTAAGCCTTGGGTCCCCAAAAGGTATCTAAAAATTATCTTAACAGCAGTCAGGTGGGACTCCTTAGGGTCAGCTTGAAATCTAGCACAAAGGCAAACACTAAACATAATATCAGATCGGCTCGCAGTCAAGTAAAGTAAAGATCCAATCATGCCTCTATACTTCTTCTGATCAATAGACTTACCACTTGGGTTCTTATCCAATGGAGCAGAAGTCATGGGAGTGTTAATTGGCTTAGCTTTGTCAATCTCATACTTCTTCAAAATGTCCTTTATGTATTTTGTTTGATTTAAAAAGGTTCAATCCTCCAATTTTTTTATGCTAAACCCCAAAAAGTAGGACAACTCTCCCATCAAACTCATCTCAAACTCTCTGCTCATTATTTTAGAAAAATCATCACACAATTTTTTATTAGAAGATCCAAAAAGTATATCATCAACATAAATCTGAACAATGAGTAAATCATCTCCAACTCTCCTAGGAAAAAGGGTGGTGTCTACGCTCCCCTTGACAAATTCCCTCTCTAGTAAGAATGTGCTAAGCCTCTCATACCAAGCTCTTGGTGCCTGTTTTAACTCATACAAAGCCTTTTTTAATTTAAAAACATGATTTTGAAATTGGGAACTCTCAAAATCTGGGGGTTGCTCTACAAACACATCTGTTTTTATTTCCTCATTTAAAAAGACACTCTTGACATCCATTTGAAAAAGCTTAAATCCTTTATAACATGCAAAGGCTAATAGCACTCTAATGGCTTCCAATCTAGCTACAGGGGCAAAAGTCTCCTGAAAGTCTATCCCTTCTATTTGGTTATACCCCTTAGCCACTAATCTTGCTTTATTCCTAATCACCACTCCTGAATCATTCACCTTGTTCTTAAAGACCCATTTTGTCCCAACTAGACTTTGTCCCTTAGGTCTTTCTACAAGCTCCCAAACATCATTCCTTACAAATTTATTCAATTCTTCTTGCATTGCTAAAATCCAAAACTCATCAGTAAGGGCTTGGTTAATGGTGGTGGGTTCAGTCATTGAGATAAAGGCAGAGTGGTTCACCTCCTTCCTAAGTCTATGTCTAGTCTTAACTCCACTAGAAGGGTCTCCTAAGATCAAATCCTTGGGGTTACTTATAGAGTATCTGTAATCTCTAGGCAAAGTGTGAGAAGGTCCAAATCGTTCATCCAAATCAATATTTTTTACTCCTTGGGTGACTTCTCCTACTCCTTCATTACTTTGGTGTTCTACCCCCTTCCCCAAATTTTCTACTCCACTAGAAATCTCTCCAACCTCATCATCATTCTCAACTCCATGTTTCTTAGGATCAGACTCATCAAATACTACATGGGTTGTCTCTTCCACCATTAAAGTTCTCTTGTTAAACACCCTAAAAGACTTCCCAACACTAGAATATCCCAAGAATACTCCTTCATCAGATTTAGGATCAAATTTTCCCAAGTGAGACTTCCCATTGTTGTGAATAAAGACCTTACAACCAAAGACATGAAGGTGGGAAAGATTGGGTGTCCTACCCTTAAGGATTTTATAGGGTGTCTTTTCTAATTTGGCTCTAACATTCACCCTATTCAACACATAACAAGCTGTGTTAACTGCTTCAGCCCAAAAGTATTTTGGAAGTGAATACTCAGCAAGCATGGCTCTAGCAGCTTCCACCAAGGTCCGGTTCTTCCTTTCAGCTACCCCATTCTACTGAGGGGTCCTAGGAGTTGAAAAATTATAGCTAATCCCCTTGTCCTCATAAAAATCTCCAAATCTTTCATTCTCAAACTCTCCCCCATGATCACTATGGATTGTCAAAATCTCATAACCTAGCTTTTTCTGAATCCAAGTATAAAATGTTTTAAACTCCTCAAAAGACTCATTTTTATGAGAAAGAAATCTAGTCTAAGTGAACCTCGAGTAGTCATCAACAATCACAAATCCATAGACTTCCCTCCCAAGCTGGCAGTGCTAATGGGTCCAAACAAATCCATGTGAAGGACTTCTAAAGGTCTAGAGGTACTAATGTCCTTAATGGGGTGAAAGGTGGAGTGGACTTATTTTTCTAGTTGACAGGCATCACAAAGGTGATCTTTTGAAAACTTGAGTTTGGGGATACCTCTAACTAGGTCTTTTTGGGTCACTTTCCTAAGGGTTTTCATACTTGCATGACAAAGTCTCCGGTGCCACAAACATGAATCATCAATCACTATTTTTAAGCAAAATGAAGCAGCACATTCAATGTTATTTAAATCAAGCATGTAGACAATGTTGATCCTCTTTCCCTGCAAAATAGTGTTGTTACTTAAACTTACAAATTATGAATTTACAAAGAATTGCACGATGAAGCCTTTGTCACAGAGTTGACTGATGCTGAGTAAGTAGTGCTTCAATCCATCTACAAGCAAAACATTTTCAATCATAAGGTTCTTGGAATTACCAATTATACCTGCGCCTACCACCTTCTTGGTGGTGTTGTCTCCAAGAGTAACCTTGCCTCTAGTCCTGGACTCTAGTACAACAAACTGGTTGGCATCACCAATCATATGACGAGAGCATCCACTGTCCAGATACCACATACTCTCATGAGGCCTTTTGTGAGAGCCCTCCTATAAGATTACCAAATGTTAGATTTAGGAACCCAAACTGTTTTGGGTTCCTTCTTATGAAGAGTAGAATGCAATGCATGTGTGGTATGCTGTGGATCATGCACCTTAGGTCTCTACACCCAATATGTACTATGGTGAACTGTGCAAGTATGTGAGATGTGTCCTAGCATGCCACATGAAAAACATCTAACTCCAGAAAAGGGATTTTTTTAAGTGGTTTGAGTTATAATGCCTCTTCCTAGGTTTTGGCAATTGATCAAAAGTAGGTGTCATCCTAGTTTTCTTACATGTTTCTAATTTATTTTGAATCTTCAAATTTGTGCTTTTTAAGACCACATTTTCAATCCTCAAATTTTTCTCCATCTCTTTAGACTTCTTAAAATCAAATTCAAGTGATGTGTGTGAGACTTTTAATGCATAATGCTTTTCAACTAATTCATAATGATTTTTATTTAACTCATCAAATTCATCAAGTAAAGTCATGTGATTTGAATCAATCATTTGATGGTCTTTAGTCAAAATTTCATGCTCTTTTTGTAGGTTTAAAAATTCTAATTTCAAGCTAGCATGTGTTTTCTTTAATTTCCTATATGATGCATGAATTTTTTCTGAAACTTCAAGAAGTTGATCGTAGGAAAGTTCACATACCTCTTCTTGATCAGGATTGTCGTCTGCCATCAAGCATAATTTTAATGTCTCAACTTTTGGTTCTGTCTCCGATGAGTCTGATGCCGAATCTGCCCAAAATGCTTTTTGTACTCTCATCTTTTCCTTCCTTAGCTTAGGTTTCTCCTCACCCTTTCCTTTGCTTGAGTGATCTTTAAGTGTAGGGCAATCAGTTCTCACAAGTCCTGGTTTCCTGCTTTCATAACAAATGACATCAGAAGATCCTTTAGAATATTTATGATCCTTACCTTTTCTCCAATTATCCTTTTGCTTCTTCCTTAGAAAGCTTTTGAATTGCCTTGTGATGAAGGTAACTTCATCGCTTTTAGACCCGGAAGATTCAGAATCCGATTTGTGCGCCTTAAGTGCAACTATTTTCTCCTTCTTCTTCTCACCTGCATCAAGATTTCTTTGATTCACCCCTTGCTCGTAAGCAATGAGTGAGCCAAGTAAGTTATCAATAGAATAAGTGTTCAAATCCTTAGATTCAGTGATTGCAATGATTTTAGCATCATATGACGAAGGCAAGCATCTCAAAATCTTGTTTACTTTTTCATAGTTTGAAAGTTCTTTTCCTAATGCATGCAGTGAAGTAACTATCTGAGTAAACCTAGTATACATGTAAGAAATTGATTCATGAGGTTTCATGCAAAAAAGTTTGTAGTCATGCAAGAGAATATTAAAACGGGATTGTTTAACTTCATTAGTGCCTTTATAGGTGATACATAATTTGTCCCAAATTTCTTTACCAGTTTTGCAAATAAAGACACGCATGTAATTGTTGATGGAATTTTGAAAACAGGTTTTGAAAAATATTAGTTTTCTTTGGGAATTTTAAAATTGAGATTCAATTCTAATTCTAAAAGTCGAATCAACTCGTTTGAAAAAGTATATCGCCCTGAAGGACGAAAATAAAATTCCATAACAGTGTTCAGACTTAGAATTATGTAATTCGTCTTGGATATCATGGCTAGATTCTAAAGAGAACTTCACACAGCCCCGAGGGGACAAGGTAAAGTTCAACTAAATATCCAGTTGTGATATTCAAAGAGTATAATTTTTGAATTCATATCCAAAGCCTTATCAAAGAAGGATGTATCTCCCCAAAGGGAGATAACACCTCTCAATGATAATTCTTCTAATATGATAACGACAATCGTTCTTTAAACTTTTTCCCAGAGAAATCTAAGAAGATTTTTTTTAAAAAAAAGATTAATTTTGAAATCAGGTGTGTGTGGTTCCAAATCTCCTACGACCGCAAGCCCTCGTAGTTAATTACATCGTAGGGAGATAGAATCCCCTACGAAAACACTCTATTAAAATAAGAATGAAATTTTGTTAGATTTTCTAGGAGTGATATCAAAAAAATGAATAGGATTTTTGGAAAATCAAAAAGGAATGGATCAAGATTGAACATTTATTAACAGAATCAAGGGAAGAGGGGAAGGGGACACCTTGAGATTCCAGAACCATCTGGAAGTGTCCCAACTTAATCTACGTGTTGGACTTTATATTTTAGGATTGAAAGGAAACTTTAATTGAAGTTGAGCATTTTATTAGAAATTTGGGACTATATTCCCGAAATTTGGGGTCGTATAATCAAAGATCTGCACCGAATCCTAAATCTATTTTGGACACTGGACCACAGTCGTCCGAACCTAACTAATGCAGTGCAATGCCTAGACTTATCCCGGCCTGGATTGGGGAGTCAGCTAACCACCTAATTGATTTAAAAGAGATGAGTCCGGTCTTTTATGAAAGAGTGGTAGGGACGTTGTACTTAAAGTTTTGGAGAATCGGGGCCGACATCTAGAAATTTTTTCTAATTGGCCCCTTTGACTTATGTTGGGTGCTAAAATGCTAAAACTGATGCAATTAAAATTTTGACTCTTTTAATTTGTATCTAATGCAATGCATGCTGGTCGACAACTTCCAAATCAAATATGCTTGAAATTTTAAAAACAAGCTTATAAAATAATTTTTTAGAAGACTGGACTTCCCCAGGTCTGGCACCTCGTCCTCATAGGCCAGACTATCCGGACTCTACCCGCAGGCAGGGAAGGTTCTAAAGCAAGGAAAGAGTAATGCAGAAATATGCATGCGACCCTAAGGTCGATCCCCGGCTAATTCCCTAGATTCGTTATCTTTCTATGTTATTTAGAATCACTAAAATTTAAGACATTTAAGATTTTGAGTAGAAAACTTTCACACCCTCACGAGTCTCACGTATCCAAGCAAAAACAAAAGCGGCACACAATCGCCAAAAAACTAAGAAAAGCAGGCAATCCTAAAGGCAATCAATTCATCACATCAAATATAAATTAACTAATCAATAAATTTCCATAGGCAAAGTTGCCTTGCTTATTACAAACCAGAATTTTGCAGAAAGTAAAGTGGCCGGGCACCACTGACAACAACCCAGATTCTAAACCTAGTAATGACGCAAGTAGCTTTGAGTGGGATACTCTCAATCTTCAAATCTTCAATCTTGTTCTTCTTTGGACTCCTTTTCTTCAAACTCCTTGGATTCTTTGTGGTAAAACTACCCAAATGGATAAGAGGGCACTTCCCTTTTAAGGGGAAGGCCACTCTTTCCTCTTTGGGTATAGAAAAAGTGTGATCCAAATTTGGATTTCCAAATAGAAAAAAGAATACTTCCCAAAAGGGCATTCTTTCCTCTTTGGAATCCAAGCTTTGGACCTATGTATCCCAACTCAAAATTAACTTTCACAACACTTGATAATTATACAAATTACATTTATTTGAAAATAAAATCTAGACTCTCCTGCAAGGTTATCCTAAGCAGTTAATTAATCAAAGAAGACATATTCCCAAGCAGTTATATATGTGCAGAAAAGAAAGTAAAACACATTGGCCACGCTCTTTTTATTTGGGGGCTTTAGCAGCTGAAGCACCTGTGCAAGCATTTATAATAATTAATATTTTTTTATTGATTTAGCCCCCTTTTACTGCCCTGCATGAGCGTGGCCACCTGCAGAAAACTATATGAACATCCAGATCGTACCTAACCTAAGGGTAATCTAGTCACCAAACACATCAATCCATCCACATAGTGCAGAAAAGTAAGCATACACATCAAAGCAATTTCATCCACAACATGCAGTGAAAACTATGAAAAACCCAGCACACAGCAGTAAAGTAAACACCGGCCTAACCTAGATCTAGAGTTGGTTGTCCTAGCAAATCATCTAACGTGTGTGTAAAAGGTCGTGTGGCTGGGGTAAATCCTAAGTTGGGTGATTAATCAAAGTTGTCTAAAAGTCTTGGTATGTTAAGGCTTAAAAGGGGGATTTAAGTTAAACTTTAAGTATTAGTGAATTAGGAATTTTAATTAAATGTATTTTAAAAGTTAATTGATTACTACCTTTGTTTCACACCAAGGTCGTGATGTTTATTTCACCTTCCCTGGGGCTACGCTAATAGCCTCGTAGGCCTGGGTTACCCAGTAGCAATCAGGGTTAATTAAGTTATTTTAAATTGGTTGGAATTAAAGGAGTGAGTTAATATTAAGGGGAGTTGATTACTGATTTTAATGGGTTGGTTGAGAATTTTAATAACCTATTAAGAAAATTCTAGAATTTGGAGGAGTTAACAGATTTTGAAGGATTATCCGGATATGCTAACTAAGGGGTCAAAATTTAATTTTCACAACTAGAGTTAATCTTAAGGGTTTCAGATTTTTTAATAAATACTAGACCTAATTATGAGTTGTTAGACAGGTGGCACATTCAATTCTGAGTTTTCTATGAAAAGTAATGATTTTTAGAAGTTTTGGCCCGTTTTGACCTAAGGTCACCTAAGATGTTGAGTCCTTAATTTTGACCAAATTATGGAGGTTTAATATTTTTAGGGAATAATAGATTCTAATTGAATTCATTAGCCATTGAGTTTAATTAGTTTAAATTTTTCTATAATTAATAGTGAATTTTTAGAAGTTATACATATTCGTAGGGATTACCAAATTATTACAACTAAGGGGGCTGCTTAAGGATTTGAACCCAAATGAGTCCAAAACTCCTTGGGATCAATTCCAAAGGCCATAAATGACCTAAGGACAGATCAACAAGTGTTTAAAGCCCTTTTGGGATTTTTAATGTTTTTGGGATTAATTAAAATTGGTTAACCCTTGATTGTACCTAAGGACTAAACTAAGACAAATCTAGAAATCAATTTGAGAGAGTTTCAATTCTTATTTATTAGGGGATTAATTAGGAACAATTATAAACATTTTAATGGATTTTATAAGTTAAGGACAGTTCATTATCAATTGATTAGGGTTAATAGGCCATTTTAAGAAGGATTTTTTAGGCTCCTACTTGGGGAACCAAATGAACTCTAAATTTAATGAAATTTGGACCATAGGATCACCTGACCTAAGGACTAAACCCACCAAATTTAAGCTCAAATGGAGTACTCTAAGGTGGTTAACTAAACCACCCAAGGTGAGCTCTAAGTCACATTCAAATCACTATAGGGGTCTATCCTAAGCTTGGATTGGGGAAAAATCAGTGGCTCTACACTCCTTATCCTACACATCATCAGCACACCAAAAATCACACCCTAAATCCCATTGGATAGGTCTATACCCCATTTTGAATTTAAGGGTCAAACCATGACCCTTAAACTTAAAATTTGGGGAAAATGCCCTTGAACATCTTAAAATGGGGAGATAAAATTTGGACATGTCAAAAACATGTTCAATTTCAATCTCCCAAAATTCCAGGCCTGGTGGACTTGTATTTAAAGAGTAATTAAAGAAATTAATAAAATGCTCAAATTGAAATTAAGCCTAACACTGACCTAACCAGGGCCTGGAACCATAGGGTTTTTGTAGATCTCCCTGAGACCTTTCCAATGAGCCTAAGAACACCTAATTTGGACAAGTGTGGAGGGAGTTATGAATTTTTGAAGTTCCCTTGAATTTCTGGATTTATTAATTCGGCCATTACACAGTCAGCGCTCCCTTTACACGCGCCGCGCGCTGATTGGCTGGGCAATCATTGGCGCTAACTGTTAACGGTCGGATTAACCACAGCCGTCGGATGGCGGATCGAACGGCTGGGATCAAAGGCGCTCCGATACCGCGGGATCTAATCCGAGCCGTTGATCGAAATCAACGGCTGAGATTTCGTCTTCAACCTCCCGCACGTATCCGAGACCGCAAAGCTTCTTCGGCGTGATCCGGGCGATCCCGCTGACGAACTCCAATGAAATTTCATAGGGAGGATCAGGACAGTGGAAACCTTCAATCCAACGGTGGAAATCCGTTGGGGTGAAGGTTTCCTTCACACTTGACTGGACTACCTAGCTAGGGAGCTCGGGATGAAGGGATTACTGCAGAGAAGGTCTCAATGAATGAGCTTCTCTATCAGGAAGCTTCAGGGGACGATGGCGAACTGATCTCCTTCAGACGTCAGGACCGGAGGACGGCCGAAGGTGTGACTTCGAGCGGGACGCCGAAAGCTTTCACGGGCGCTTGCTCGAACGGACGAAGGGATCGATCTGGGAGCTCGAAGGGGAGAGTCTGGGAGGTCGAAGAAGCTCTGGGAAACGATTTCGAGTGAATGTGTCGATGCTTTTGGCGGTCTGGGGAGCTCGAGCCTATTCGGCCACCTTTCGCGAGCTTGGACGGCCGAGATTGAGCTGGAGGGGGCTCGGATTGCTGCCAGGTGGAAGATGGCGACGTCCTAGGGAGGTCGTGGGGATCAAACCGGTGGGCAGCAGCTTTGAACCAGGAGTTGTCTGGGGGGGACCACCGGAACTCGTTTTCCATTGGTTCCGACCGCCGCCGGCCATGGTTTGGGTCGGGTTGACTGGGGGAGGCCGATGGGGACATGCTGGAGTCAAGGGTGGAGTCAATTTGGCCTGGGAATGTCTGGATTGAACTGGTGGCTGGGTTAGACCCAAACCTGCTCGGTTCGAGTCAAATTGAGCTCGATCCAGGTCAGGTCAGACCCTGGGTTTGGTATGGGAGATAGGTCTGGGTCTGGTGCACCCAATGCAAGTGGCAATTGGATCCAATTTGGTCTGGGTTAAAAGATGGCTCGGGTTGATCCAAATCTGCTCGGTTCGGGTCGATTTGGGCTCAACCCAGGTCAGGCCAGACCCTGGGCTTGAGGTGGGAAGTGGGTCTGGGTCTGGTGGACCCAATGCAAGTGGCAATTGGGTCCAATTTGATCTGAGTTGGAAGATGGCTCGGGTCCATGTGTTTTTGGCTACTTTAGGTTAGCCTAAAACCTGACCCAGGTTAACCCAAAGCATGGGCTGGCTGGAGGAGGTGTGTTGGACCTAGGGCCACCTATGGGAGGTGTTGATCAAGTTCAATTGGGCTTAGGTAAAGAATTGGCTCAATCCCAAGTGATCTTGGGCACTTTGAGTTAGCCTAACTCTTGACCCAAGTTAGCCCAAGGGTTGGGCTGGTCAAGGAAGGTGCATTGGGTCAATGGGAACCCAATGACACCTTGATTTGGTTTCAATTTGATTAAGGTTAAGAGATGGCTCAAGGGAGGCCTCTCTTTGGTCACTTGGGTCAAGCTATATGGCTAACCCAAGTGAGCCCAAGGCTTGGGTCTCCAAGAGAGGTCTCTTGGGTACCCAAGGGGTCATCCCTTGCATTCAAAAGGACTTGGAATGGACTTGATTCAAAGATTTGAAAGGGAAGGGGTGTATGGGGGTTAATGGGTCAAACTTGGTTGACTTGGTCAACCAGGTTGACCCAAGGTCTGGGTTTGAGTTCAAAAAGTTGGGTTTGATATTTGAAACTTGTTGAAGTGGGTTTCAAAGAGTTTGGAGTTGATTTGAGTTGAAATGAGCATTTGATATCCCATAGGGGTATTTTCAAAAATGGGTCTGAAAAATGCAGTTTACTTCTCAATGGGTTACAATCAAGGGTCTGGAAGTGATTGGAGGCTTTCATAAGGGCTCTAAGATCAAAATCTTCAAGGTGTTAGGTCCAATGCATAGGCTGTAAATATTTGAAGGTTTTACAGCCTTTGGATTTTAATTCAGATTCTGGGGTTAGAGACCTCAGAATGGGATCAACATTGGAGGGTAACCTCTAGAGACGTGTCTTATCACTTTGCAAGTGATGGACCCTGAATCAGAGGCCATTTGACTGGGTTTTGAAATGTTTGAAAAGTCTTTGAAAAAGGTCTTTAGGACAGGGCCTTAAGACTTTGGATTTGAGTCTGGATTTCTGGATTTGGAATGGATTTTAAGTTTGAATGATTAATATTGAAGTATCCAAATCATTTACAATCATGTTGTGATTGTTAATGGATGGATAAGGTCAAAGCTAGATTAAAGGTGGGATCAAAGTCTAGGTTGAAGCTTGGATTCTCAAGTTGATTGGATCAAAGTTTGGACATGTTTGAAGCTTGAATTAATTTGGATTTGGATTGAATGAAGTTTGAGATTTGAATTGATCAAGGGTAGGGATTAACTTGAAGTTGGAGTTGATCAAAGGTAGGGATTGATTTAAGGTTGGAGTTGATTGAAAGGTTGATTTGAGTTGATCAAAGGTAGGGATTGATTTGAGTCTAGATTGGATCCTAGGATCTAGAGGGGTTCTAGGATCTAGGATCTAGAGGTGGGCTCTAGAATTTGGGATATAAAAGAATCCTAAGCTCTAGAGTAGGCCCTAAAGTCTGGCTCTAGGAAAGAAATTAATCTCTAGAGTAGGCCCTAAGGTCTGGCTCTAGGAAAAGAATCTTAAGCTCTAAAGTAGGCCCTAAGGTCTGGCTCTAGGAAAGAATCTTAAAGTCTAGAGTGGATCCTAGGATCTAGGATTGATCTGGAGTTTGGAAGGGCCTTAGTGACCTCATACAAAAATGAGGTCAACAAATGGACCCCCAATGTGTGTGGTAGAAGGAACTTCTGCTGGCACACATTGGCGTTGACCGAATAGAAGTAGAATCTTAAGAGTGTAAGGGAGGGCATCTCCCAACCTTAGGCCTATAGGATGCTAATAGAAGGCTTACACCTATTAGACAAGAGAACTGAACCAAAACCAAGGTAGGGAATACCTAACCTTGGGTCTAAGGAAGGGCATCACCCAACCTTAGGCCTATAGGATGCTGATAGAAGACTTACTCCAAATAGGCAGATTAACTGGGAAACCAAAGTAGGGAATACCTAGCTTTGGGTCTAAGGAAGGGCATCACCCAACCTTAGGTCTATAGGATGCTGATAGAAGACTTACTCCTAATGGACAGATTAACTGGGAAACCAAGGTAGGGAATACCTAACCTTGGGTCTAAGGAAGGGCATCATCACCAAACCTTAGGCCTATAGGATGCTGATAGAAGACTTACTCCAAATAGGCAGATTAACTGGAAACCAAAGTAGGGAATACCTAGCTTTGGGTCTAAGGAAGGGCATCACCCAAACCTTAGGTCCATAGGATGCTGATAGAAGACTTACTCCTAATGGACAGATTAACTGGAAACCAAGGTAGGGAATACCTAACCTTGGGTCTAAGGAAGGGCATCACCCAACCTTAGGCCTATAGGATGCTGATAGAAGAGACTTACTCCAAATAGACAGATTAACTGAAAACCAAAGTATTCAAATACCTAACTTTGGGTCTAAAGAAGGGCATCACCCAACCTTAGGTCCATAGGATGCTGATAGAAGACTTACTCCTAATGGACAGGATTAACTGGAAACCAAGGTAGGGAATACCTAACCTTGGGTCTAAGGAAGGGCATCACCCAACCTTAGGCCATAGGATGCTGATAGAAGACTTACTTGAATAGGCGGATTAACTAGACAAATTAGGATGGTGCCACGAAGGGCGTACTCCACCACTAGCGAATGGTCATGTGGGGAGGAAACTTGCTCCACACAGAGGACCGAAACTGGCAAACTAGGATGGTGCCACGAAGGGCGTACTCCACCACTAGCGAATGGTCATGTGGGGAGGAAACTTGCTCCACACAGAGGACCGAAACTGGCAAACTAGGATGGTGCACAACGAAGGGCGTACTCCACCACTAGCGAATGGTCTTGTGGGGAGGAAACTTGCTCCACACAGAGGACCGAAACTGGCAAACTAGGATGGTGCCACGAAGGGCGTACTCCACCACTAGCGAGTGTGAATCAGGATGGTGCCACGAAGGGCGTACTCCACCACTAATCCCCAAGTCAAATGCTAGGGTGGTGCCACGGAGGGCGTACTCCACCACTAGTAAGGTGCGATCCTAAGGGAGGGGACGGTCCGACCCTAGGAGGGGGCGAAGAGCGTTAAAAAGTAAAAGAATTTAAAAAGGAAAGAACTGGGTTGCGAATCAAGAAGGAAAATTTCATTAATTGACAAAATGAGCTACATCAAGCATAGTATTTCTTAAGGAAACGCCCATTGACAGGTAGCATTGGGTGATTGCCTTTACAATATACTAACTTATACGAGCCTCCTTCGTAGATAGTCTCTATGACGAAGGGTCCTTCGCAAGTGGGTTCAAATTTCCCTCCCAACTTTCGATGGGCTAAGATAGGCCTCCGAAGGACCAACACCAAGTCTCCTGCTTGGAAGGTCCTAGGTCGCACTAGCTTATCATGGGATTTAACCATATGGGACTTATATAACTCTAAACTCTGTTGAGCCTGGAGACGTCGCTCTTCAAGGCCTTCGAGTTCTTCCAACCGCAATTTTTCATTTTGTTCATTTGTAATCTGATTCTGAACTGCAATCCTGAGCGAAGGGATTTGTATTTCCAAGGATAGAACAGCCTCAGATCCAGACACTAGTGCAAACGGGGTGGATTGGGTCGGGGTTCTATAAGTGGTACGATAAGCCCACAAAGCTTCCACCAACCGCTCATCCCACTATCGTTTGTTATCATCAAGGGTCTTTTTAACAATTTGCACCAAGGATTTCTTGAAGGCCTCGGCTAATAATCCATTTGCCCGAGGGTAATAGATCGTCGAGTATCTCCAATCAATATTATGGCGTCTCACAAAACTGTTGATTTTTGTAGACTTGAATGCGGACCCATTATCGGATATGATTCTGCGGGGTACGCCGAATCGATATACGATATGGTCACGAAAGAATTTTAAGACATGGTGTGATGTTACGTTGCGTAGGGGAATTGCTTCCGCCCACTTTGAAAAGTAATCAGTCGCTGCTAATATGAAACGATGACCTCTCGCGGAGGGAGGGTCAATCGGCCCAATGATATCTGTGCCCCAACTCTCGAAGGGCCACGAGGCTATCGTAGGGTGTAACACATTAGGCGGCTGATGTAAAACCACACCATGGACCTGACATTGATGACAGTGCTTTGCAGTATTCATGCAATCGTCAATCATTGTAGGCCAGTAGTATCCAAGTCTTTTAATTTTCAATTTCATTTTTGGACCCGATTGATGTGCACCGCATAGTCCTGAATGAACCTCATTAACAATCTTCAGGGCTTCTCGCTGGTCCAAACAGCGCAGCCACATGTGATCGAAGGACCGACGGTATAACAAATTGTTGACCAGTGCATAAGATAGGGCACGTTTCTTAATCTGGTTGGAGAGTGATTTATCCTGGGGAAGCTTCCCTTCTTTAAGGTAGTCGATTAAGGGTCGTCTCCAATCGCCTTCTTCGTCGGTTGTTGAAGAGGCAGAAAGGATCTGAAGGGGAGTCTTACTAATGTGTTCCAAATCTATAAGAGAGAGGGCTTTACGACCCTGAATCTCTATAGGGATGGAATCCTCCTCAGGACATGCAAATTCTTTTGCAAGTTTTGCTAAGGCATCCGCTGCGGAGTTACTTCCACGGGGAACCCTATACAAAGTGGCGGTAAGAATTTGTTCCAACAAGTGAAGTGTGTACTGGTGGTATCTTAGTAGATTAGGATTCAAGACTTTATAAGTTCCAGCCACTTTGTTAATCACCAATTGGGAATCTCCAAAGATCTTAATCTCTTTAATTTCCATTAGAATTGCAAGTTCCAAACTGGTTATCAAAGCTTCGTATTCAGCTTCGTTATTTGTGTAGGGCTCCGATAAATGATAGGAAAAATGCATCATTCCTTTTTCTGGCGTTATAAAAATTAAACTGACTCCAGCCTTTCCAAGAATTATAGATTGTTGGGTTGCATTCCTACGGGAGGATGCTGCTCCATCAAAATACAATTCCCAGACGGCCTCGCCAGATTCCCTCAAACTCATGATTTGTTCGTCGGGTAGATCATCGTTCAGAGGCGAATCTGCCGGCAACGGGTGTGCTGCCAGAAAATTGGCGATGGCTTGTCCTTTTCACAGCACGAAGGGGAGTGAAAGTAATCTCAAATTGCAGTAATATCATAGACCAACGGGCTAAACGTCCTGACAACGTAGGTCGGGTCATAAGATATTGCAAAGGAATAACTCTTGAAATCAAAGTGATTGAGTGGGAGAGCATGTAGTGCCTCAGTTTCTGAGCTGCAAAAACTAAAGCAAGACAATGCTTCTCAATTGATGGGTATCGAATTTCAGTAGGAAGAAGTCTTCGACTAAGGTAATAGAGAGCATTCTCCTTCCCCTCGTCGTTGACTTGAGCCAACAGGGCGCCTAAAGACTCATCTAAGGCTGCAGTGTAGAGAATTAACGCTTTCCTGGAATTGGGGCTGCCAAAACTGGTGGATTAGAAAGGTATTGTTTAATGTTATCGAAAGCATTTTGGCACTTCTCGTCCCATACGAATTTAGTGTCTTTTTTTGCAAGGACAGAATAGGGTTGACATCTTCCGGAAAGATTAGAAATAAACCTCCTTATATACGCCAATCTATCTTGTAGAGACCTTAACTGGGTAAGGCTCTTAGGAGATGGCATATCTAAGATGGTTTCAATTTTAGTAGGGTCGATCTCTATTCCGTGGTGCCTCACTACGAATCCTAAGAATTTCCCTGAGGTGACGCCGAAGGCACACTTCAAGGGGTTCATTTTCAAATTGTAGTGGCGCAACCGCTCAAATACAACTCTTAAGTCATACACGTGAGCCTCTTTGACCTTGCTCTTGACAACTAAATCGTCAATATAACACTCAACTTGATTATGAATTAAGTCGTCAAAGATACGGGTCATGGCCCGTTGGTAGGTTGCCCCGGCATTCTTTAAGCCAAATGGCATCACCTTGTAACAAAAGATTCCAATAGGGGTTCTGAACGCAGTATTTCTCTCATCTTCTGGGGCCATCTTGATTTGGTTATAACCCGACGAGCCATCCATGAATGAGAAAATGGCATGTGAGGAGGCAATGTCCACCATGAGTTCTGGTATTGGTAGAGGGAACTCGTCCTTAGGACATGCCTTATTCAGATCCCTATAATCGACGCAAATCCGAATTTGACCGTTTTTCTTTCGGACCGGCACGACGCTGGCCACCCAAGAGGGGTATTGTTCCTCTCGAATAAACCCAGCTTCGGCCAATTTCTTAACTTCAGAAATGACTTGTTGCTCGATTTCCAAGCGCATGCGTCGAGGAGCTTGTTTGACAGGAATGGCATCGTGCCGAACTCCAAGTTTATGAACCGCTACCTCAGCAGGTAAACCTGGCATTTCGTCGTATGTCCAGGCAAAGCAATCCCTAAACTCAGACAAAAGTTGAATCAAATCTTTGGTTTCACCCTCGCTCAGTAGAGCACTTATAAAGATTGGACGGGGGTCATCATCGGTTCCCAGGTTAATTTCTTTTAATTCATCGACTGTTGATTTAATTTCTTCTTCTAATTCAGGGGGTGCATCCCGAACTTGAAGGTCATCGGGATCATCTAAAGTCTCCAAACAGAGCCCATCAAGAGCATAGAAAGGATCTGTAGGGACATTTGGCGATTCAAGATGGTAAGTTATCATTAGGCAATACTCATCGTCATCGAATGAACTAACAGTTCCAAAGCCGATACCACTTGTAGGATTATCCTTAATTTTTGCTTGCCAAATATTTTCATGGTATCTGGCCTGTCCCTTAGTCCATCGGTATGGTACAGGACCTTTAGAGAAAGTATTTTTCACACAAACAGGGAAGTAGTCGAAAGGTAATTCCATTAATTCATTAAAATCTGCCTCCTCAAGGGTTACATCACTTTTATCCCTTGCGGAGGAGGAGCCAGGAAAGAATTTCTGGACTTTCTTTACTTCGCCGTTCAAGTTGGGGGCCACTTTAACTTCTAACCCTGCAATCCTGCCAGCTGACAGTGGGGTCAGAGAAAGGGCCTCAATCCTTCTACTGAGCTTTTCGTACATTGTTAATTCAGGCTCGTCACTTTTCACCTTTACAATATCTTCCTCAATGTCACTGTCCTCCTCTAAGGTGAGATCAAATTTTGGAGAAGTATTTGTATTTTTATAATTGAGGGAGAAGGCAGCACCTTGGTCCTTGGACTCAATGTCGGAATCTGATTCCAAATCAATATATACAGGTGTTGTTCTCCTCTCTGATGAAGCACGGCCTCGACCTCGTGCCCTTAAGGCCATCCTCCCACCTCTTTGAGGTAATGTGTTTGGAGGCCTAAGGACAACGATGTCAGAGTCGTCTTCACTACTTAATTGTATCATTTCTTGATCAACAAACTTTTTTTTTTCTTTCTCTTGATTGGACTTTTGTCCAACCAACTTCTCCTCAATTTTGATCTCTAACTTAGAGCGGGACGAGGACCCTTTTGGAACAAAATATGTAGTATCTTCGTAGATCCCGATTTCTTGAATCGAAAATGGTTGCAGATCACCCTTAATCACGTGTTCAATGCCATCTCGTTGGTACATGATGCATTGGTGAAGGGTGCATGGAACCATTCTATATTCATGAATCCAAGGTCTACCTAAAAGGGCATTAAAGGACGTCGCCGAATCAATTATATGAAACTTAGCTTCAGTTTTCAAGTCTCCTATTTGTAAAGAGCAAGGTGATTGAACCTAAGCCCCTCTCGCCCTTTTCATTGAACCCACGAAGCACCAACCTATCGGTTGAGAGCTTGCTAGTATCAACTCTGAGGTATGCGAGGGTTTTTATGTTCATTATGTTGACCGATGCACCCGGATCAACGAGGACTCTTGATAACTTAAAATTTCCCACATCTACAGTAATGTAAAGGGGACGGTTATGGTCAGCAGTTCTCAAGAGCAAATCTTCATCTGAAAAGGTAACTCCAGGAACCTCTTTGAAGTAGAATGCCTCACCTTTTGAAGTTGCAGCCAACTGGGTTAAGCAAATCTCGGGGTCGAGAAGCGCTTTAATTAAAGACTCCCTCATTTCTTTGGAGAGAAGGAGGGCGTCATAAATACTTAATTTTGCTGGCAACTTCCTAAGGTGGGCCAAAATGTTGTAATCAACCTTAGGAACGACAGACTCAAAACCCGGAGGAATTAAAGGAAATTCTGATTGCTGAGGGGAATTTGGATTTAAATCTTCGAAGGGAATTTGCTTGCCTTTCTCCTGAGGGGGAAGCCTAGGGGGTAAGACTTTACCGCCACGGAGTTGCACCTGCTTGATATCTTCGGGAGGGCAAACTAGGGGAGTGTCTACGCACACCATAGGCGTTGGATCATCATTTCCCGAAAGCGAGTCAGAATCTGAAAGTTCTATCAAGATAGGATTTCCTTGAAAGTTGATTTGAGGGAAATCACTTTCTGATAAAGCTTCACATTCGACCTCTTCCTGAATAGCTGGTTCGGGAAGGTCAATTTCTTAGATATTAAGATTTTCTTCACCAGAACTTTGATCTAAAACAAGAGAGTCATCAACTTGCATTTCATTTCCATGGTTAATCATCAAGATAGAAGCAGAAGGATGTTTTTTATTCATCTTCTGACCCTTCGCCTTTGATGGGGCAAAGTAAAAGTCAGATAACAAAAGAGGGGAGAGGGTTTTAACACCCCCATCCGCCATCCTAATACATCTCTCATCTACACACTTCCTCTCTACAAAATCAACTTCCTTTTCTTTTAAACATTTGACAGTAGTTCCTGTGACTACTGGAGAGGAAAGTGGCTCAACAATCTCCTGCGAAACGTCGAGGTCAACCTTCCACGTCGGGGCCTGGGCTATCATAGTCAGCTGTTGAGAAAGATGAAAAGACTTGTTAATCGACTTTTTAAGTGCCCGGGACAAAGCAATGTCCCAACCATCTTCAACAAAATAAGAGGAGTTAAGAGGGTTACCTGAAATGGTTTTAATGGAAGCTTTCTCTGGATCGACCAAGTATTCCTTAGGAATTATGATGTTACCTTGGGTGTAGTTCCTCTCAAGCCAATCTTTGAACACAACACAATCTTCAAGAGGGTGACTAAGCATCCGGTGGTATGGACAATACTTGGGATCATCTTTCTTACTTTCATCTTCAGGCCTCCTGACCTCTGGCAGCTGAAAATCTAGTTTCTTTAACAGACTCTTGAAAATCCACTTAACTAATTCCCTCTTAAATGGATATGGTTTTGCCAATCTCTCTCTAAAAGGGACAAAGTTAGGGTCTCTGGTGTACTGAGGAGTGACCTGAAAGGGCTGTCTCTGAGCTGGCTGTGGTGGCGGTGGTGGAGGAACACTGGGCTGACTAGCCATTGGCCTTTTTCCCTTGTCGATTGCCGACACTACTGCCTTTTTCTCAAAAGTATTAACCAATCTAGGACCTTTCTTGTCTTCAGACTGCTCTCGTAGGAATGGCATCTTATGAGCCTCTTCCTGCAAATTGCTAGCCTTATTAAGAAGTTTTTCAAAAGTTTTAATGGTGAAACCCTTCAGGAGAAAAGCAACAGGGCCATGGATATTCTTAAGGAGGATCTCCACTGCATGTTGCTCTTGCAACTGGGGTTCACACTTCATCAAGAGGTTTCGCCACCTCAAGATGTACTCAACCAAAGTCTCTCCCGACTTTTGTTTCTCAACAACAAGATCGCCCACAGTAGTTCGTTGTTACGCTCCAAAAAATCTTTTAAGGAAAAGGTTTTCTAGATCGCTAAAGGTTTTTACTGAACCATTGGGCAGATCAGCGTACCACTCAAAAGCAATGTCGGATAGACTACTTATAAATTGGCGAAATAGTAGAGCATCTGACCCTCCCGCATTGCAATAACTTGCTCTGAAGTGGGCCAGATGCTGTATCGTGTTTTCTATTACAGTGAAAATTTTAAAAGTTGGTGGCACAAAGCCTTTTGGGTAAGGAACTGAATCATATTCTTCGGGGTAAGGTCTACCCTTTGGAATAGATGCGGTTCCTTGTAAAAAGGCTAAGGCCTCCCTTACCTGGTCCTCAATCAAATGCTTAATATCCTTTTGAGGCCGAGTTGGAGGAACAGGGGGAACTGTAGGTGCTGCTGGAGATGCCTCTGGTAGGCAAGGAGGAATCACTGGTGTTGACTCAGGAGGCTTGGGACCAGACTCTGTCTTCCTAACCCTTTCAACAATCTCTCGAGCCGTTTGTTGAATCTTAAGTGAATCCTGCTCTGACTTGTCAAATCTTTCTTGCATTTCTTTGACTTGTGACATCATAGTTGTCAACTGATTCTCCAAATCTTTAATATGCTCCTCACCCTTAGCCCTTACGGACTCATCTGAATCGGACCCAGCAACATGTGGATCATCATCTCTAGCAAGCCGACGCCTACCAGGTTCGGCCTCCTTGTTGGAACCTCTAGTTTTGACCATGGAGACGCTACCAACATAGTCATCTTCCTCTCCAAGGAGGTCATCCAGGTCTGGGTCAAAAGAAGCCATTCCCTCTTTATTTAACAGAATATTTCTTATTTCTTGAACTACCTCCTCGACCGGTCTATCCCCAATTGACTTAGGATCGAGGGGCAAGTATCCTTTATACTCAGCCATATCAAATAATTCTTCAGAATCCAGGAGGGCAATGATTTCTGTAAGTTTTGGGTTAGGATCTGATTGAGACTCTGTAACTAGCTCTTCTTCTATCTCAAGATCTAGGTCAATTCCTTCCTTCTCGACTGTCCCAAGATCGGTAGTCGGAAAAGTGGCATTCTCTACAGGGAGAGGGACACATACCTCAGGAGGTGAAGCAGGAGCTTGTAGAGAAATAGCTCCTACATCAGGTAAGGTAAGGTCCTCAGACACCTGTGTAGGAAGCCCAGGAATGACACATAAATCTATGCTATCAATAACCGGATCATCAATGTGAATCATAACTGAATCAGGAACTGGACTGGCTGCAAGAGAACTATCTACTGCAACAACTGGAGAACTAGGTTGAACATCCATCGACTCAATCAAAACTGGAGGAGGTTTAACTGGGACTCGTTGGAGTTGGAGAATGAACTTTGGGGTTCTTGGAGGCGGTGGTAAATTCTCCAACTTAGTCCTTTTTGGGACAAACTTCTTCTCAGGGGATTTGGGCCTCTTGCCCTTGGTATCCAGATGTTTTAGTGTTTCATTTCCCTTTGGTTTGACAACTACTGAGGCCAATCTTACAGCTTTGGAAGGGGGTATCGGGGGTCTACCAACAGAATGGCGGCCTCTCTTGGACCCAGTCAACACAATACCCTCCGTCTTACAAGAATGAGGGCGTGGCGCCCAGTGGTATCCATCAACCAGTACTGAAGTGGCGGGCTGTCTAACATACTTCTTATTTCTCCTGACAGGTTGTGGAGTCAGATTCTTCGCCTCAGACGCCTCTTCTTTTAACACTTGTTTTTGGAAGCGATGAGAGATCACTCCCTTCAACTGTTTCATGTACTGCTCCTTTATTTGCCTAGATTGTGCAGTACAGGTATGAATTATGTTTCTCAAAGCCCTTGTTTTCTGCAGATGCTTTTCTTTTGGAGTCTTTTTAGTCGAGTAGTCGATCGGGCATGGTGGGGAACGGGCTATCCTAGCTATCCTCTCCTCCCCTTGAGCAGAAGCTAAGGGGTAAAAGCGGCTCCCTTTCAAAAGGGGAGAGGAGGCAGGAATAGGTAGCTCCTCATCAGCCTCAGGCTCTACTTGAGCTAAAGTCTTAAAAGGCACAACTCTCTTTGCCTTAGAGATCTTCTTTCTAAGTCTCCTCAAATAGTTCTTCTTTTGATTCTTAGTAGAAAAGTTAAGTCCAGAACTAGATCCTTCCTCAAAAACAGATTTGACTTCAGTGGGAGGCTCAACAACTGGCTCAGACTATTTCTGGTCATCACTAATCACTGGCAAGGTAGGTGCAGATCCCACAATCAACTCAACCACTGGAGGAACTTCCTTACTGGCATCCAAACTAACAATCTGGTGTCCATCCATAGAGAGCTCAAGGGTACTGAATCCCATTCCAAAGATGATAGTGCTCCCTTGGTCATTAACAGTCGAGGACAACTCTCGGTCGAAAGAGAAGATCAATTGGCCAGCCGTTTGAATTTTCTGAAAGTTAAAGAGAGGGTCGAAATTAGATTTCTTTTAAGAGAAGTGGAAAAGAGTTTGCCATTTTGAAACTTAAGGCTTGTAGAATAGTCTCAACCTTCCAACACATGTTGGGTGGTAAAAAAAACACACCCAACACACGTTAGGAAGATAAAGAGACTAAATACATGCCGAAAGGAAGGTTTTCTCAAAAGGTCAACATATGTTAGCCCATAAGATGGTTGTATGGGGTAACATATGAAGGTTTGGAATTTGGAAAAAATTGTTATTATCTTGCTTTCCACATTTTGAAGGGAATTTGAATTTTGAATGATTTAAGATGGTTTTTTTTTTTTAATTTTTGTTTTTTTACAGAATCCAAAACACAACGGACAGAGTTTCCCCTTGCCCGAAGGCTTATGGAATTGTAAGAAAAAAAAAACCCAAGTAAAGTAAATAGTCT
Source organism: Dendrobium officinale (assembly GCA_019514585.1). NCBI lineage: Eukaryota > Viridiplantae > Streptophyta > Magnoliopsida > Asparagales > Orchidaceae > Dendrobium > Dendrobium officinale. The sequence continues at coordinate 39,227,302 of CM033691.1, read as the reverse complement.
AACCCTCCTCACTCCTACAAGTTCAAGGGGAGTAAAGGGTCAAGACTAAAATACTTCAAACTTTCTTAAAGCCAAAGATTTTTCAAACTCCTTTCAATCTTAAAAAAAAGGTTAGTATATTGAATGTGACATTTGTTAATCAAATTTTTTTTAAGAAAAAAGAATGTTTAGGGACCTGATTTGACACTGTCGCCTCATAGGAAATCCCAGGGCAGAAGGTCAAAATCAGGACGATCAAGTTAGCAAATAACAAATTTTGGGAGGTAAAACCTCTCTTTTAATGTTTTAAAATTGTTTTTTAGATTTTGGCCACACTCCCCCAAGGAAGAAATCGGTTGAGGGACCAACGGAAGGAAGGTAGTTAAGACTACCGATGAAACTAAAATTTCATTCTTATTAAAGATGGAGAGAGAGATTTGTCCCACCGGGCGTGCCATTTTTGTTGGTGGAATTTTGAAAAATAGGTTTTGAAAAAAAATATTAGTTTTTTCTTTGGGAATTTTAAAATTGAGATTGAATTCTAATTCTAGAAGTCGAATCAACTCGTTCGGAAAAAAGTATATCACCCCGAAGGACGAAAATAAAATTCCATAATGGTGTTCACACATAGAATTATGTAATTCTTCTTGGATATCATGGCTAGATTCTAAAGAGAACTTCACACGGCCCCGAGGGGACAAGGTAAAGTTCAACTAAATTTCCAGTTGTGATATTCAAAGAGTATGATTGTCGAATTCATATCCAAAGGCTTATCAAAGAAGGATGTATCTCCCCAAAGGGAGATAACACCTCTCAATGATAATTCTTCTAATATGATAACGACAATCATTCTTTAACTTTTTCCCAGAGAAATCTAAGAAGATTTTAAAAAAAAAAGATTAATTTTGAAATCAGGTGTGTGTGGTTCCAAATCTCTTACGAGCGCAAGCCCTCGTAGTTAATTACATCGTAGGGAGACAGAATCCCCTATGAAAACTCTCGACTAAAATAAGAATGAAATTTTGTTAGATTTTCTAGGAGTGATATCAAAAAAATGAATAGGATTTTTGAAAAATCAAAAGGGAATGGATCAAGATTGAATATTTATTAACATAATCAAGGGAAGAGGGGTAGGGGACACCTTGAGATTCCAGAATCATCCGGAAGTGTACCAACTTAATCTACGTGTTGGGCTTTATATTTTAGGATTGAAAGGAAACTTTAATTGAAGTTGAGCATTTTATTAGAAATTTGGGATTATATTCCCGAAATTTGGGGTCTTATAATCAAAGATCTGCCCCGGATCCTAAATCTAATTTGGACACTGGACCACAGTCGTCCGAACCTAACTAATGCAGTGCAATGCCTGGACTTACCCCGGCCTAGATTGGGGAGCCAGCTAACCACCTAATCGATTTAAAAGAGATGAGTCCGGTCTTTTATGAAAGAGTGGTAGGGACGTTGTACTTAAAGTTTTGGAGAGTCGGAGCCGACATCTAAAAATTTTCCTAATTGGCCCCTTCGGCTTAAGTTGGGTGCTAAAATGCTAAAACTGATGTAATTAAAATTTTGACTCTTTTAATTTGTATCTAATGCAATGCATGCTGGTCGACAACATCCAAATCAAATATACTTGAAATTTTAAAAACAGGCTTATAAAATAATTTTTTAGAAGACTGGACTTCCCCAGGACCGGCACCTCGTCCTCATAGGTCAGACTATCCGGACTCTACCCGCAGGCGGGGAAGGGTCTAAAACAAAGAGAGAATAATGCAGAAATATGCATGCGACCCCGGGGTCAATCCCCGGCTAATTCCCTAGAATTGTTATCTTTTTATGTTATTTAGACTCACTAAAATTTTAGACATTTAAGATTTTGAGTAGAAAACTTTCACACCCTCACGAGTCTCACGTATCCAGGCGAAAATAAAAGTGGCACACAATTGCCAAAAAACTAAGAAAAGCAGGCAGTCCTAAAGGCAATCAATTCATCACATCAAATATAAATTAACTAATTAATAAATGTCCATAGGCAAAGTTGCCTTGCTTATTATAAACTAGAATCTTGCATAAAGTAAAGTGGCCGGGCACCACTAATAACAACCCGGATTTTAAACCTAGTAATGACGCAAGTAGTTTTTTGAGGGGATACTCTCTCAATCTTCAGATCTTCAATCTTGTTCTTCTTTTGACTCCTTTTCTTCAAACTCCTTGGATTCTTCATGGTAAACTACCCAAATGGATAAGAGGGCACTACCCTTTTAAGGGGAAGGCCACTCTTTCCTCTTTGAGTATAGAAAAAGTGTGATCCAAATTTGGATTTCCAAATGGAAAAAGGAATACTTCCCAAAAGGGCATCCTTTCCTCTTTGGAATCCAAGCTTTGGACCTATGTATCCCAACTCAAAATTAACTTTCACAACACTTGATAATTATACAAATTACATTTATTTGAAAAATAAAATCTAGACTCTCCTGCAAGGTTATCCTAAGCAGTTAATTAATCAAAGAAGACATATTCCCAAGCAGTTATATATGTGCAGAAAAGAAAGTAAAACACACTGGCCACGCTCTTTTTATTTGGGGGCTTTAGCAGCTGAAGCACCTGTGCAAGCATTTATAAATAATTATTTTTTTTATTGATTTAGATTTATATATATATATATTTTTTTTTTACTGCCCTGCATGAGCGTGGCCACCTGCAGAAAAACTATGTGAACATCCAGATCGTACCTAACCTAAGGGTAATCTAGTCGCCAAACACATCAATCCATCCACAGAGTGCAGAAAAGTAAGCAGACACAACAAAGCAATTTCATCCACAACATGCAGTGAAAACTACGAAAAACCCGGCACATAGCAATAAAGTAAACACAGGCCTAACCTAGATCTAGAGTTGGTTGTCCTAGCAAACCATCTAAAGTGTGTGTAAAAAGGTCGTGTGGCTGGGGTAAATCCTAAGTTGGGTGATTAATCAAAGTTGTCTAAAGTTCTGGGTTTGTTAAGGCTTAAAAGGGGATTTGAGTTAAACTTTAAGTATTAGTGAATTAGGAATTTTAATTAAATATATTTTTAAAAGTTAATTGATTACTACCTTTGTTTCACATCGAGGCCGTGAAGTTTATTTCACCTTCCTTGGGGCTGGCTAAGCTAATAGCCTCGTAGGCCTCGGTTACCCAGTAGCAATCGAGGTTAATTAAGTTATTTTAAATTGGTTGGAATTAATGGAGTGAATTAATTTTAAGGGGAGTTGATTACTGATTTTAATGGGTTGGTTAAGAATTTTTTATAACCTATTAAGAAAATTCTGGAATTTGGAGGAGTTAACAGATTTTAAAGGATTATCCGGATATGCTAACTAAGGGGTCAAAATTTGATTTTCAAAACTAGAGATTAATCTTAAGGGTTTCAGATTTTTAATAAATACTAGACCTAATTATGAGTTGTTAGACAGGTGGCACATTCAATTTGGAGTTTTCTATCAAAAGTTATGATTTTTTAGAAGTTTTTGGCCCGTTTTGACCTAAGGTCACCTAAGATGTTGAGTCCTTGATTTTGACCAAATTATGGAGGTTTTAATATTTTTAGGGAATACTAGATTCTAATTGAAGTCATTAGCCATTGAGTTTGATTAGTATAAATTTTCCTATAATTAATAGTGAATTTTAGAAGTTATGCATATTCGTAGGGATTGCCAAATTATTACAACTAAGGGGCTGCTTAAGGATTTGAACCCAAATGAGTCCTAAACTCCTTGGGATCAATTCCAAAGGTCATAAATGACCTAAGGACAGATCAACAAGTGTTTAAAGCCCTTTTGGGATTTTCAATGTTTTTGGGATTAATAAAGCTGGTTAACCCTTGATTTTACCTAAAGACTAAACTAAGACAAATATAGAAATCAATTTAAGATATTTTCAATTCTTATTGATTAGGGGATTAATTAGGAACAATCATAAACATTTTAATGGATTTTATGATGTTAAAGACAATTCATTATCAATTAATTAGGGTTGATAGGCCATTTCTAAGAAGGATTTTTGAGGCTCCTACTTGGGGAACCAAATGAACTCCAAAATTGATGAAATTTGGACCATAGGATCACCTGACCCTAAGGACTAAACCCACCAAATTTAACTTCAAATGAGTACTCTAAGGTGGTTAACTAAACCACCCAAGGTGAGATCTAAGTCACCTTCAAATCACTATAGGGGTCTATCCTAAGCTTGGATTGGGGCAAAATCAGTGGCTCTACACTCCTTATCCTACACATCATCAGCACACCAAAAATCACACCCTAAATCCCATTGGATAGGTCTATACCCCATTTTGAATTTAAGGGTCAAACATGATCCTTAAACTTAAAATTTGGGGAAAATGCCCTTGAACATCTTAAAATGGGGAGATAAAATTTAGACATGTCAAAAACATGTTCAATTTCAATCTCCCAAAATTCCAGGCCTGGTGGACTTGTATTTAAAGAGTAATTAAAGAAATTAATAAAATGCTCAAATTGAAATTAAGCCTAACACTGACCTAACTAGGGCCTGAAATTATAAGGCTTTTGTAGATCTCCCTGAGACCTTTCCAATGAGCCTAAGAACACCTAATTTGTACAAGTGTGGAGGGAGTTATGAATTTTTTAAATTCCCTTGAATTTCTGGAATTATTAATTCAGCCATTACACAGTCAGCGCTCCCTTTACACGCGCCGCGCGCTGATTGGTTGGGCAATCATTGGCGCTAATTGTTAACGGTCGGATTAACCACTGCCGTCGGATGGTGGATCGGACAGCTGGGATCAAACATGCTCCGATACCGCGGGATCTAATCTGAGCCATTGATCGGAATCAACGGCTGAGATTTCGTCTTCAACCTCCCGCACGTATCCGAGACCGTAAAGCTTCTCCGATGTGATTCGAGCAATCCCACCGACGAACTCCGATGAAATTTCACAGGGAGGATCAGGGCAATGGAAACCTTCAATCCAACGGTGGAGATCCATTGGGGTGAAGGTTTCCTTCACACTTGACCGGACTACCTAGCTAGGGACCTCGGGATGAAGGGATTACCGCAGATAAGGTCTCAACGAATGAGCTTCTCTATCAAGAAGCTACAAGGGATGATGGCGAACTGATCTCCTTCAGACGTTGGGACCGGAGGATAGCCAGAGGTGTGACTTCGAGCGGGATGCCAAAAGCTTTCACGGGCGCTTGCCCGAAAGGATCAAGGGATCGATCTGGGAGCTCAAGGGGAGTGTCTGGGAGGTCGAAGAAGCTCTGGGAGATGATTTCGAGCGAATGAGGATTGCCCTTGCGGTCTCGGGAGCTCGAGCCTATTCGGCCACCTTTTACGAGCTCGGATGGCCGAGATTGAGCTGGAGGGGGCTCCGATTGCTGCCAGGTGGAAGATGGCGATGTCCTAGGGAGGTCGTGGGGATCAAACAGGTGGGCAGTAGCTTTGAACCAGGAGTTGTCTAGGGGGAACCACCGAAACTCATTTTCCATTGGTTCCGATCGCCGCCGGCCATGGTTTGGGTCGGGTTGACTGGGGGAGGCCGATGTGGACATGCTGGAGTCAAGGGTGGAGTCAATTTGGCCTGGGAATGTCTGGATTGAACTGGTGGCTGGGTTGGACCCAAACCTGCTCGGTTCGAGTCAAATTGAGCTCGATCCAGGTCAGGTCAGACCCTGGGTTTGGTATGGGAGATAGGTCTGGGTCTGGTGCACCCAATGCAAGTGGCAATTGGATCCAATTTGGTCTGGGTTAAAAGATGGCTCGGGTTGATCCAAATCTGCTCGGTTCGGGTCGATTTGGGCTCAACCCAGGTCAGGCCAGACCCTGGGCTTGAGGTGGGAAGTGGGTCTGGGTCTGGTGGACCCAATGCAAGTGGCAATTGGGTCCAATTTGATCTGAGTTGGAAGATGGCTCGGGTCCATGTGTTTTTGGCTACTTTAGGTTAGCCTAAAACCTGACCCAGGTTAACCCAAAGCATGGGCTGGCTGGAGGAGGTGTGTTGGACCTAGGGCCACCTATGGGAGGTGTTGATCAAGTTCAATTGGGCTTAGGTAAAGAATTGGCTCAATCCCAAGTGATCTTGGGCACTTTGAGTTAGCCTAACTCTTGACCCAAGTTAGCCCAAGGGTTGGGCTGGTCAAGGAAGGTGCATTGGGTCAATGGGAACCCAATGACACCTTGATTTGGATTTAATTTGATTAAGGTTAAGAGATGGCTCAAGGGAGGCCTCTCTTTGGTCACTTGGGTCAAGCTATATGGCTAACCGAAGTGAGCCCAAGGCTTGGGTCTCCAAGAGAGGTCTCTTGGGTACCCAAGGGGTCATCCCTTACATTCAAAAGGACTTGGAATGGACTGGATTCAAAGATTTGAAAGGGAAGGGGAGTATGGGTTAATGGGTCAAACTTGGTTGACTTGGTCAACCAGGTTTACCCAAGGTCTGGGTTTGAGTTCAACAAGTTGGGTTTGATATTTGAAACTTGTTGAAAGTGGTTTCAAAGAATTAGGAGTTGATTTGAGTTGAAATGGGCATTTGAAATCCCATAGGGGTATTTTGGTCAATTTTGACCCATTGGTCAACTAGGGTCAAAAATGGGTCTGAAAAATGCAGTTTACTGCTCAATGGGTTACAATCAAGGGTTTGGAAGTGATTGGAGGCTTTAATAAGGGCTCCAAGATCAAAATCTTCAAGGTGTTAGGTCCAATGGCATAGGCTGTAAATATTTGAAGGTTTTATAGCCTTTGGATTTTAATTCAGATTCTGGAGTTAGAGACCTCAGAATGGGCTCAAAATTGGAGGGTAACCTCTAGAGACATGTCTTATCACTTTGTAAGTGATAGACCCTAAATCAGAAGCCATTTGACTAGGTTTTGAAATATTTGAAAAGTCTTTGAAAAAGGTCTTTAGGACAGGGCCTTAAGACTTTGGATTTGAGTCTGGATTTTTGGATTTGGAATGGATTTTAAGTTTGAATGATTAATATTGGAGTATCCAAATCATTTACAATCATGTTGTGATTGTTAATGGATGGATAAGGTCAAAGCTAGATTAAAGGTGGGATCAAAGTCTAGGTTAAGATTTGGATTCTCAAGTGGATTGGATCAAAGTTTGGATATGTTTGAAACTTGAATTAATTTGGATTTGAACTGAATGAAGTTTGAGATTTGAATTAATCAAGGGTAGGGATTAACTTGCAGTTGGAGTTGATCAAAGGTAGGGATTGATTTGAAGTAGGAGTTGATCAAAGGTAGGGATTGATTTGAGTCTAGATTGCTCCTAGGATCTAGAGGGGTTCTAGGATCTAGGATCTAGAGGGGCTCTAGAATTTGGGATATAAAAGATTCCTAAGCTCTAGAGTAGGCCCTAAATTCTGGCTCTAGGAAAGAATATTAAGCTCTAGAGTAAGCCCTAAGGTCTGGCTCTAAGAATGAATCTTAAGCTCTAGAGTAGGCCCTAAGGTCTGGCTCTAGGAAAGAATCTTAAAGTCTAGAGTGGATCCTAGGACCTAAGATTGATCTAGAGTTTGGAAGGGCCTTAGTGACCTCATACAAAAATGAGGTCAACAGTAATCCTCAGATTTTAAAGCACAAAAAAAATAGTTCAAACATTTTGCATTAAATTGAGCTAAATCTCGTTCTTTCAAAGTCCATTCAGTAAAAGCAACTTCAGTTTTAACACCATTAATTTCATGAGAAGGTGGAGAATAACCTTCTTTGATAAGCATCCACATGCGATAATCAGTAGATTGTAAAAATGTTGATATGCGGGTTTTCTAGAAATCAAAAGGTAAGTTGTCAAACAAGGGAGGTCGTGTAATTGAATAACCTTCAGTAGTATTTATATTACCAAAGTTAGCCATGGATCAAATTCAAAAAGTTTTCAAACTTAAGTTTTTGAATCCCGCTGTGATACCACTTGATAGCTTGTTAGGGATGTTAAGCCCTATAGAATTGGCCCAAGCTAACCAAGAGGGGGGTGAATTGGTATTTTTAAAAATTCTTTTCAACAAAAGCAATAAGATCACAAACCAAAACCAAATCACACCACAAGACAAAAACAATGCGGAAATTAAAGTGCGGAAGTAAGAAAACAATAACACAAAAATTTATAGTGGTTCGGTCAACTTGACCTACGTCCACTCCTTAGAGGCACCCTCCAAGTATTGCACTACAAAACGTGTCTCTCCTTTAGCCCCCACGGCTAGGCGGAGAAGCCCTCACAAAGAAGTCCTTTTTGCCACCCTGGCAAGGCAGAGAACCTATCTCCTTTTGCTTCCTCCTGAAGCTGGCAGAGAACTACAATCAGATGCTGACTCCTTACCTCTACCGACCCTTCCACGGACGAGAAACTCTAGACGAAGAAGAAGCAGAGCGATCCTTGAAGCAACCCTTATGAATCCCCTCACAAGATCCTCTCTCTCTCCCTCTCTCTCTTTCTCTCCTCAAGGCCTTCTCAGGTCAAGCCAGTAGCAAAATATTGTTCAAAACATTGAACAAGAGCTCTTAAATAGAAGAGCTTCAAAGGAGCTCATTAATTGCAAGTTGCCGACAATATCTTCCAGGCCGATATGGACATCGTCCTGGCCGATCAGTACAAATCTCAGAAGATCGGCCAGAGCATCGCCCTGAATACAAACTGGATGATTTAAAATTGGCTTGATCGTCCAGGCTGATCTCACGATTGTCCCGGCCGATCTGTTCAAAACAGAGGAAAATCATCCAGAGCATCGCCCTGAATTTGAGCTGACCGATATTTATCGTCCAGGAGTGACTAAGGTTTTTGAATAGATCATCCTGGCCGATCCTGCAATCATCCAGGATGATATGATCGTATCAATCATCCTTAATTACTCCCTTGATTTCCTGATCAATTAAGGCATAATTTGTGAATATCGTCCACGCCGATTAATGATCGTCCTAGCCGATTATTAAAAAATACATAATACCTTAATTGTCTATGGCGGCAACTTCTTTCTATTTTGAGCTTATCGTCCTTGCCGATACACGTATCGTCCAAGACAATCTGTTAATGATGGCTGCCTTAATTAAGAATTCTTGTTTAAATTTCTGTTTTAAGCCCGATCGTCCAGGATGATATAAATATCGTCCTGGCGGATATGATAAAAACAGAAATTCTAAGTCTCTCAAGTGTGTGTGTGTAGGGTTACTTAGCATCAGTCTCTTTGATCATTACAAATAGACTCAAGAAGAGAAAAAACAAAGTACAGACTGACTCAACCCTAAACCTACGCAATCTTGAACTGGCTTTGTTTGTTCGTCCGATCTTCAATTTCTGAAAAGTTAGAAGTAACAGGCAGTCCAAGAGAATCAATAGTGTTTGTCAATCATCAAAACATAAGTCATGAAAATAGATTTGCAACAACTAGTGCCATTTATATCTCTAAAAATCATATTCAAAACTCAATGACCAAACATATTGACATAAGGCATCACTTTATTAGGGACCATATTACTAAAGGAGACATTGAGTTATATCATGTAGTAACTAAAAACTAAGCGTCTGACAGCTTTACTAAACCACTATCCTTTGACACATTCAGTATCTTAAGGATCAGATTGGGTGTGACTCACATAAATGCATAAACTTGATGATTTCTGAACTCTGAAATTTACATTTTTTTTAACTTTCTCTTATATTTTCAAAGAAAAAATCTTTTTTTAAATTAAAAATAGGACTTTGATATTGAGATCTTTTCTATCTTCCTATAGTAATCTATCATCTCATATGAATAAAGTTTAAAGTCATTAAATCACTTTCAAGCTTTTATGGATCAAGTAGTTGTATTTATCATATGAATATGATTTTGATTTATGGTTTATTCTTTCTTATATTTGAGAGTGAGGTCTTCTTCTCTATTATCTGGAAGATATTCTCACAACTGAGAATCTTTAAAGGTTTCAAAAGGGAGCTAGCTCATAAAAATGATAAAAGGCATAAAATGAGCTCAAAAAGAAAAAAGTAAAAAGATGCACAATGATCGTCAAAAAAAATTAAAAGATATACAAAGTGTATCCAAAATCAAAAGATGCATAAAGTGTGCCAAAAAATTAATAAGAGGCACAAAATGAGCCTATAAAAATCAAGTTTCATTCTCTTTCAAACCTTTAAATCTTAGAATATTTTATATGTCAGTTGATATCATCAATCACTTAATTTTTAAAACCCTTAATTTTGACTAATTACTTTGGTATATTACTCTAGCATATATGTTTTCTGGAACGAAGATTTGAATATATCACTTTACTTAGCTGATTTTTTTTTTTGTTATATTTTTGTTTTTAAAAGATTTTTATCTTGTAGGGAATCCGAGCTAGGGATAATAGGATCAGTTTTTCTACCATTTTTAGATTTCAGTGATATTAACTCATTTCTTATAAATTTTTAATTCAATCACATGGAACATTTATCATATTCTTGCTTTGATCAAAAAATAACTTTGTTTTTTTTTTCTTTTTGTCATTTTTACCATCTTTTAATTATTTTATATTTGATTATTACTGGTTATTTATATTTTAGGACTTCTTCTTATCACCTCCTTCCATCAATAAAATCTTCAATTTTTTATCACATTGTCCTGGATGATATCATCAAATTACCCTTCATCATTGATCTGATGATTGGTCTAACTCAATTATCTGAGATCATCTTGGATGATCCACATCATCTGTGATGATCTAATCAAACTCTACTCAATTATTTGTGATCATCCTGGATGATACACCGGTTCATCCTAAATGATCCAAGTGGCAAAAATGATTACACATTTTAAATTTAGCCGGTACGATCCATTATTGACGATCATCCTAGACGATCCACCTAATCATCCTGGATGATCCATTTCATCAATGGTCATCCAGTATGACTCCTTAGGATAATTTCCTGAGCCTAATCATCCTAAATGATGTCTGATCATTATGGAAGATAGGACCGCCTTTTTAACCAATCATCTTGGATGTCATAAATTTTCTTGATTATCTTGGATGATCTAATGATCATCCTGGATTATATGGCTGGTTCTTTATAAATAGCCAAATTTAACCATTTTTTCTCACCCTCAAACCCTCCAATTTATTTCCTTCTCACTTATACTCTCAATCCTTATCAATAACTGGTGGGAAAAGATCCAGGATGGCGACCGGCAATTCCTTGAGGGCATATGTCAACCTTATTTCATTGAGGTGGCTGACCAAGCCACCTATCTTCGATAAAAAAACTATTGGGATCACACCTTCAAGGATCATCAATCCTTAAACAATCACTTTACCTGGTATTGAATATGTTTGCTCGTACCTCCCTAACATTCATTCTAACACTAGTTTTCCCATTCAACTATGAACTCTAAGAGTTCGTCACTAGTCTTAGGATGAACTCTAGCTACACCGCCCTATAGTTCTATGTGCTTAGATGCCCATCAAAGATCACCTATGAGGATTGTCATGAACTCCTCCAACTTTCTACTACTCGAGACAAGATTCACATCTTATCTTTAGATCCTGATTATGACTGGGGTCCTGCCAACAAACTACTAAGGAATAAAAATGTCTCCTACCATGATGGTGTATCAAGCACCTTAATCAAATATGCTAGGAAAATCTAACATGTTCTTAGAACCTCAGTAATCCCAAAGGCTGATGATCGTGTCCACATCACTCCCCTACTCTCAATAAAAACTTTTTTCATAATGGCCCATAGGGAGTTCAATGCCACTAATCTTCTCTTTTGATATAATAAGCACATGAATAATATTAGGGATCCAGGGCACAAAAGAAAAACCAACCTTGCCTTAGGACACATCATATCTTTTATCCTAGAAATCAAATACAATCTTCAATATCCTGCCTCACCAAATTATCAATCTGCCTACTACACTAATAGCTCCTTCTATGTTCTTCAAAGCGCTCCATCTGGGACACGGGGACACTGAGGGAGCTGAGGAGGAAGCTGCTCATATACATGCTCCTGCACTTATTTCGATCTACCAGCAGTTACAGAATGATTAGCTAGTAGAGAGAGATTCAACCAGTGGGAGTCTAGGTTTGACTCATATGTTGCTGCATAGGAGCAGCAACATGAGGTGAATGTTGATAGATTTGATGCATATGTGGCACACCAACAAAAATGGTATGACAAGGATATTGCCTAGTTTCAAGAGCAGTTTACTTCCATCTACAGTCTTTTTCAGCCACCACCACCTCCTGCTTTGCTTGATAAAGGTCCCTCATACTTATAGTCTTTTTTTTGTCTTATATAATTGTTAGTTTCTAAGTTGCATTTTCTGTTTTGTATTTTTTTTCCTCCCCTTTTTTTGATGTCAAAAGGGGGAGTAATGTTAGTGTTAGTGCTAATTCATTATATTATTATTTTTGTATTATTGTTATATTTTGTATTGCCTGGTTCATACTGTTCTCCTTTACTTTATATTTTATTAATCTGCTTGAGTTGAATTTCCTAACAAATATTTTCCATCATAAAAAAGAGGGAGATTGTAGTAAACCTGAATTCAATAATTATACTCTCTATGATAGCAAACATTTCTGGCATTTCTATTTCTCTACTATTTCCCTGACTATTAACTTTTAGGTCCACAAGATTAATTATAAATCAAGCCAACTCATGATCAGGTAGATTATGTCTATGTTAGTCTGCAAGTGTAATTCTAATGATTTTTCCTTTTCTTGAGTCAGATGTAACAAGGTGGATCCTAATGCTAAGAACCTTGCACACATACACTCAGGGGAAGAAATTCTATAAGTTTAAGGGTTTTCTATTTTTTTATCACATCGTACAAGATGATCCCAATTTGTCCTAGAAGATAAGTTAAAACTAAAAACCCTAATTAGGCCTCCTATATTAAGACAAACAAATTAAGCAAATCATCCTGGATGATATTTACATCATCTTGGATGATAGGCTCAAATCAAAAAGAATGAGCCACCAAACTCTTTTAGGTATTATATTATTTTTAGAAATCATACAAGATGATCCTATATCAGCCTAGACTATTCATTACAATCATGCCAAAATTAGTCAGGTGATTAAGGAAAGTAATTAAGGTTTGATTAATTGATCATATCATTCTGGATGATCACAGGATCATCCTGAATAATTAGTTAGAAAAACCTTAGTCTTCTCCTTGATCACCTAGAAGACCAGAACGATATGTTGGATGTTTAGTTGAAATTCTCCATCATCTAATAAGTATCTTTAAGATGACCAGAACGATGTGCTGGATGATATGTCTAATTTTGAACTAATTAGAAAGGATGATGTCCATATCATCCTAGATGATCAAAATAAATAAGGCTTCTAATCGTCCAGCCCTTCTAGATTATCCTGGTTGAAAGGGCTAAAAAAAACTGATCTTAGGTCATCCTTGATGATCTTTGATTGTAAGTTACAAATTAGGGCATATTTTAAGCCCTTCTTTATAACATCTCTTATTTATTCAAGAGGAGATCTTTGTTGCTGTCCTGACCTGAGTGAGCTAGGAGAAGGAGAGGAAGAGCTGAGAGAGAGAGAGAGAGAGGATCTTGTGAGGGGGAGTTTATGAGGGGTTCATAATGGTTGCTCTAAGTAATCTGAGTCATCATCTCTAGTCATCATCCCTGGTTTCTTGGAGGCTCTTAGGAGGTCTTCTTCAGTAATCGATCAATGTTCTTTGTCTTCTTCTAGAGGAAGCAAAAGGATGTTATGTTCTCTACCTCACTAGGGTCGATGAAAAAGAGTTTATAAAGGCTTCTCTACCTTGGTGTGGGAGCAAAAGGAGAGTCATTGTGTTTTAGTTCAATACTTGGAGGAGAGGCTTCGAGGAGTGGACGTAAGTCAAGTTGACCAAACAACTATAAATTTTTGTTTGCCCTTTCTTGTTACATTTCTATTTTTTTAATTTCTACACTTTATTTTTATGTGGATGATCGTATGGTTTGATGTTTTAAAATATTTCAAAAAGATCATGTTTTTTTGTTTAAGAAATTTTAAAACTACCAATTCAACCCCCCCCCCCCCCCCCCCCCCCCCCTCTTTGTTAGCCTCGGGCTAGTTCATAAGGGCTTAACAACCCTCACAAACTTTCAGGGAAGAACAAATTCTCGCAAGGGGAGGACAAATCAAGAGTTTTATGTGCTAGCACTAAGGAGTTTAGTGTGCACAAATATAAGCACAAACTTCATTACAGTGTATCAACATATCTCCTTTAAGGATGTCATATATATAGATATAGTAAATTAATAGAAAGTCCTCAACCGAGGTAAATATTATTTTTGCAATAAATAATGAGCTAGTGGATTGGAAAATGTTGCAACTCGAGCTCACGAGTTTATGTTTTTTATGATAACAAATATTATGGCTCACGTCCTTATATCTAATTATATTTGTAATATATATGTGTTTGTATGTGTACTAATATTTTAGGAATATCATGCACCATCCAATGAAGATTCGAGGCTTAAGATTTGGTAGAATAGGTTATATTATAAAGATTTTTATAATATTTATTAATGTATTTTTTATTTCTTGAGTCATGTCCTATAAAAGTGTATGCTAGCTTAGTGACTATGCACACACACACTCAGGGGGAGTGATATTGAGTCAACCAAATATTCAATTTTTTAACTAATTATACAATATGATTTATAATGTATTGTATGATTAGCTCATCTAACTAATCATACTAAATGATCTATATCATCCAGGAAATCAATTATGATCATAAAAAATATTTGTCAATCATAATTTAGGAAAGAATTTGAATTTCATATTTTATTCTAATCATCTAGGACAATTTATATCATATTGGATGAGCTATAAAAATTATGCCTAAATTAATCATGTGGTTAGTCAATTGAATCTGCTTTATTTTAATATTATGATTATATTATACAATCTAGATCATATTGTATGATTAATAAGGATGAATTTTGGTCATCCCATGCTTCATTCTGGACGAACTGTACTTTGATTGAACTAATCATCACGGATGATCTAACTATCATACTAGATGATATGTACAAATTTGAATTGAACATACAGGATTATCCAAAGATCATCCAAGATAGTCAAGTTAAATTCTGCACATCATACTGAATGATCATGCAATCGTACTGGATGATCTTTGTTGGTAAAATTAAATTTTTAGGGTTTTTGAAGCCCTCTATTTAAGTTTTGTCAAGGCGCATAGTAAATATCTTTGGCAGCCATTATGTCTTCATTCTTTTGGAAAAAAACTTGAAGAGAGAACTTAAAATGAAGAGAGTAAAGGATGGGGTTTGAGAGGGAGAAGATCCTTGGAGTGGGTTTCAAGAGAGTGTGGAGGGGATTTCATACGATTTCTCTTGCAGGCTTGCACCTTTGTACCATCATATTTAAGGTTCATCTTAAGGAAAGATTTGGGAAGAAAAAAATCTTTTTAGTTTCAAAAGACCCAACTACTCCGCCACATTAGGGAAGGTGGAAGTGATTTTATAAGGGATTCTCCATCTAGCTATGGGGTCAAAAGAAGATATACTAAAATATTTTAGCGCAATACCTAGAGGGTGCCTCTAGGGAGTTGACGTAGGTTATGTTAGACCAAACTACTATAAATTTGGTGTGTTCTTTCCTTTTAATATTTTCATATTTATTTTTTTTGCAATTAACTACGTAGGTGAAAATGTTGATTTATCTTTATATTGTGAATATAATTTGATTCTGCATCAAGTTATAAAAAAAATCTTCATCATTAAATATTTTTTAAAATACCAATTCACCACCTTCTTGATTAGCCTTAGGACTAGTTCTTTAGGATTTCACATATTAGAGCAGAGTTCATAAATTAAGTTTTAAAAAACTTTTGAAAAAGATTAATGGCTAACTTTGGAAATCATAATATTATGAAAGGATATTCAATTACACGATCACTTTTATTTGAAAATACTTCTTTTGATTTTTTTAAAATTTGCATGTTTGCTTTCTTGCAATCAATCGGTTATTGAATATGGCAAATAATTCAAACTAATTATTCTGTACCGTCATGTATTATAGATGGAGTTAAAATTGATATTTTTTTTTTCTTAATGGAGTAGAGTAGAATAAATCAATTCTGAATTGAATGTTAAATCTTTAAATTATTTTTTCTATATTTTGAATTTTGAAGATTGTATGTTATTATCCACATATACTACCGGCAAGAAAATTTAGGATATATTATGCACTACATAGGAAGGTACCAGTAAAGTTAAGTAATCCATGTTGAATACTTTAATGCATGATTATGAACTATTTTGCATGAAATTTTATGAGACTATTCTATATATATACTAGATTTACTCAAATTATAACATCATTACATGTTTTAGATAAAAATCTTTCAAAGTTTAAAAAAGTCAATAAAATTCTATGTTGTCTACCTAATAAATTTGATTCTAAAGTCACTATTATTTATTAATCAAAAAATTTGAATGAATATTCTATTGATAACTCATTGTCTACAAGCAATTTTGAGTTAAAAGCTTTTGGATGCAAGTGAAACTATAGTGCTAAAAGATAGCATAAATTATAACCAAACTTGAAAATCTACTAAAGCACAAGTATCAATATCAACAAAAGTGGAATAAAGGTAAAAATAAAGAGAATGCTAAGATTTCTTTTCATAATATTTGCTTTGGGTGTAGAAAACTATGACATATGAAAAATGAATGCCCTAATTTAAAAATTCATCCACAAAAAAAAATAATAAAATTAAGCAAAGTACAATAATGGTAAATGATAAAAAGTAAAAAATATCTTAGGCAGACCCAGTTTCTGAATCATCAAACTATGAGCAAGGTAATGAAATATAAAGTTTTGTTTGTGTATTTATGTGTTATAGTTAATGCATATATATATATATATATATATATATATATATATATATATATATATATATATATATATATATATATATATATATATATATATATTCTATATTTTGTTTTATTAATTTTAAGTATTTTTTTTTATTATTTTTGATATTTTTTATTTGTAATCATTTTATTTTATTTTTTTATATATATTTTTGTGATTTATCTCTCATCAACACATACAAATAATATGTCACATTATATTTGCACAACATGATCAATTCACTTTTCTCAATTTTTTTAAATAAAAATTTTACCTCCTTTTTACCTAAATATTTTAAGTGAGTGATGATTGAATTTTTTAAATTATTAAACGAAGAAAATTTAGGATTATGTTTCTCCTTCTCATTTTCTTAATCAGGCTATTACACTTTTGAATCAAAAACTATATCAATTTAAGAATTAAACTTTTGAAAATAAATCTTTTTTTATCATCCAATAATTCTTCTATCTCATAGGAAGTATTTGCAAGCTAACAAATCCACATTAAAATGTTCTTAATCAGGTTGTTGATTTTTATCATTAGATCGAATTTGCTATGAATTTTAAAAGATTAAGTAAGGAACCTAAAATTATAAAAATAAAAAGAGGTACAAAATGAGCCTAAAATGAAAATATGCACAATGTACACAAAAATTAAAAGATGTACAAAAGTGTATAAAAAATCAAAAGATGCATAAAGTGCGCTAAAAACTGATAGAGAGGCATAAAATAAGTTAACTTACCTTCCTTGTATTTTTAAATCTTTGAAAACATGTGTCTAATCATACTTTTGATACTTGAGTTTAAATATTATAATTCCTTGCTCATCATTTTTGTATTGATATTCTATTAGATATATTTGAAATTATGATATGCGCTAAGAGAGAGGTGATTGGATGTTTAAAAACTTCTTTAATGAAAAGAAATATCTTTTTATAACTTTATGTGGAATCGAATTAAATTCTCAATAAAAAGATTAATTATTAATTTCACCCACACAGTTAATCGCAATAAAAATGAATGCGAAAATAAAGTGCAAAAATAATAAAGAAAATAACACACCGATTTTTAGTGGTTCGGTCAAACCATGACCTATGTCCACTCCTTGGAGGCACCCTCAAAGTATTACACTAAACCTTTAGTGATTCTCCTTTAGCCCCCACAGCTAAGAGGAGAAGCTCTTACAAAATCACTTCCATTTTCCCCAGTGCGGCGAAGGAGCTGAGTCCTTTGACACCAAAGAGATCTTTTTCTTCTCAAAACTTCTCTCAAGATGAACCTTGAAACTGATGATACTGATGTGCAAGCTCCCTAGAGCAACCGTGTGAAATCTCTTTCACGCTCCCTTGAAACCCCCTCCAAGGATCTTTTCCCTCTCTCAAACTCCACCCTTTCCTCTCTCCCTTTCAAGTTCTCTCTTCAAGTTTTCTCCAAAAAAATGAAGCTTCAATGGATGCTAAAGACTCTTATAAAGTCTTATGAGAGTGCTTAAATAGAGGACTCAAAAAACCCTAAAAAAACTCAATTCAGCCTTCAAATATTGTACCGTACGATCGTAGGATCGTCTAGTACAATATGCAGAAATTGACTTGTTAGTACTATATAATGTTTAGTTAATACTGTATGACAGTTCAATTTCCTGTTCGTACTGTACGATGTCTGGTACGATATGTGTACGAATAGTTCAAAAAAAGTTATTCGTCTAGGACGAAGCATGGGATGGCCAGGATTGTCTCTATTGATCATACAGTACGATCCAGTTCGTATAGTATGATCAAAATATCAAAATTAAGCCATTTTGATTGAATAATCACAGCATTAAATTAGGCAATATTTTAAACATTGTATAATACAACCATGATCGTACAATACGATTAAAACAACTTTTTAAATTCAAATTTTTGCCTAATTTAATGGACTATGAGCTTTCTAATAATAGCAGATCATACAGTACGAAGTGGTGTTCATACAATACGATAAGTTATATTTTAAAAATATTTTTTCATGAAAAATAAAATATTTTAATTAATTTCTATTACACTAGATTGTATAGTACGATACAGATTATATAGTACGATGTACAGAAAAATTAAAATTTTTAAAATCATTTTTTGCTCCTATGTGTGTGCACGATCAACAAACTAACATTTATCATTACAAGACTTGACTCAAGGAATAAAAATTATAAACTCATTTAATATAACCAATTGTACATAATCTTGAGTCTTAAATCTTCAAAGAACAGTGCATGGTATACCTAAAATATTAGTCAATATAAAAACAAATATGAACTACAAAAACTAGGAGAAATAAAAGATTAATCAATATTATTTGTTATCGTCAAAATCATAAACTCAGAAGCTCGAGTTGTAATAATTTCCCCCTTTTTGATGATAGCAAATAATATTAGTTGAATTTACAAATTAAAAATATTTTCTCCTAACCTCCCCCTCACTAAGAGAATTATATTAAAAAATAGGAGAAAGTTTTTTTATATTTTTATTTTTAAAGCTAAATAACATAAAAAATAAAACATAAATATAATCAACTATAATACATTCTCCCCCTTTGAAATTATCAAAAAAAGATAAAATAACAACATAATAAAGAAACAAAAACATAAAATTATGCTTAAAATATAATAAAAATTAAACACACAAAACAGATAAAAACACAAAAACTCAAAAAAAAAAAAACATACAAACAAACCTTAACATGCTTATACCTCATCATCTTGCTTCTAGTCTGATGATTCAGAACCTAGGTCTGCCTAGAAGATTTTTTGCTTTTTATCTTTTCCCCATATTACAATCAGTTTATTTTTACTCTTTTCCTTTGCATGAAGAGTTTTTAAGTTGGGGCATTCAAATTTCAGATATCCGGGTTTTTTACACCCAAAGCAAATAACGTTAGAAGAAAATTTAACATCTTTACCATTTTTACCTTTACTTCACTTTTATTGATGTTTATGCTTATGCTTCACTAAACTTTCGAATTTGTTTATTATCAATGTTATCTCCTTGCTCTCATCATCTACTAAGCCGCATTTATCTATGTCTTTGGCTTTTAGCACAATAATCTTTTCATCACCTGCATCCAAAAATCTTTGACTCACACTTTGCTTGTAAGCAATGAGTGAGCATATTAGATTGTCTAAAGAATAAGCATTCAAATCTTTTGATTCATATATAGCCATGACTTTGGCATCAAATTTATCAAGTAGAGAATGTAGAATTTTACTAACTTTTTTAAAGTTTAAAAGTTCTTTATCTAAATCAAGCAATGACATCACAATTTGATTAAACCTAGTATACATGTCTAAGACCGTTTCATATGGTTTCATGCTGAAAAGTTCATAATAATGCATTATAATATTCAATTTAGATTGCTTGACTTCACTAGTACATTCGTATGTAATGCATAATCTATCCCAAATTTTTTTATCAGTAGTACAAATAGAAATTCTCATGCAATCGTCAGAATTTAATGCTTAGAAAAAATAATTCAAACATTTAGCATTTCATTGAGGATTAATTTATTTTATTCTACTCCATTCAGTAAAAGAAATATTAAGTTTGACACCATCTATCATACGTGATGGTACAGAATAGCCAGTTTGAATCATATGCCACATTAGATAATCAATTGATTGCAAAAAGGTTGACATGCAAATTTTCCAAAATTTAAAAGAAATATTTTCAAATAAAGGTGGTCGAGTAATTGAATAGCCTTCCACAATGTTACGATTTCTAAAATATGCCAGGATCAATTTTTTCAAGGTTTTCTAAAATTTTTGAATCCCGCTCGAAGGGGGTGAATTGGATAATTAAAAACTTCTTTAATAGAAAGAAATATCTTTTATAACTTTATGTGTAAGAAAATTAAATTCACAATAAAAAGATAAATTATTAATTTCACCCACGCAATTAATCGTAATAAAAATGATTGCAGAAATAAAGTGCATAAATAATAAAGGAAAGAACACACCGATTTATAGTGGTTCGATCAAACCATGACCTACGTTCACTCCCTTCCTTTGAGTATTACACTAAACCTTTAGTGATTCTTTTTTAGCCCCCATAGCTAGGTGGAAAAGCCCTTATAAAATCAGTTTCACCTTCCCCGATACAGCGGAAGAGTCGGGTCCTTTGACACCAAAGAGATCTTTTTCTTCTCAAAACTTTCCTCAAGAAGAACCTTGAATCCAATGGTACTGAGGTGCAAGCTCGCTAGAGCAACCGTGTGAAATCTCCTTTACACTCTCTTGAAACCCCCTCCAAGGATCTTCTCCCTCTCTCAAACTCCACTCTTTCCTCTCTCCCTTTCAATTTCCCCTTCAAGTGTTCACCAGAAAATAAAGCTTCAATGGATGCCAAAGACTCTTACAAAGTCTTATGAGAGTGCTTAAATAGAGGGCTCAAAAACCCTAAAAAAACTCAATTCATTCGTCAAATATCGTACCGTACGATCACAAGATCGTCCGGTACGATGTGCAGAAATTGACCTGTTAGTACTGTACAATGTCCAGTTAGTACTGTACAAATAGTTTAATTGCTTGTTCTTACTATACGATGTTTGGTACAATGTGATGTATGAACAGTTCAAAAAAAGTAGTTCATCAAGGATTAAACATGCGACAGCCAAGATCGTCTCTATTGATCGTACAATACGATCCAGTTCGTACAGTATGATCAAAATATCAAAATTAAGCTATTTTGATTGAATAATCACATGAATAAATTAGGAAATATTTTAAACATCGTACAGTACGATCATGATCATACAGCATGATTAGAACAACTTTTTAAATTCAATTTTTTGCCTAATTTAATGGAGGGCGGGCTTTCTAATTATAACAGATCGTACAGTACGATATGGTGTTCGTATAGTATGATTAGTTATATTTTAAAAATATTTTTTTCATTAAAAATAAAATATTTTAATTAATTTCTATTACATTAGATCGTACAGTATGATACAGATCGTATAGTACGATGTACAAAAAATTAAAAATATTTAAAATCATTTTTTACTCCCTCTGTTTGTGTGTACGATCAACAAATTAACATTTATCATTACATGTCTTGACTCAAGGAATCAAAATTACAGTCATTTAATATAACCAATTGTACACAATCTTGAGTTTTAAATCTTCAAAGAATGATGCTTAGTGTACATAAAATATTAGTCAACACAAACAAATATGCACTACAAACACTAGTAGAAATAAAAGAATAATCAATATTATTTGTTAACATCATAAACTTGGAAGGCTGAGTTGTAACAATATTTTATATAAGAATATTGAAAAATACATTTTTTTTCTTCTTTAATTCTTTTTTTGAATTAGATTTTTTTGTTTAAAAGGGACTTTAACCTATTAGAAGCCTAAGCTATGGTTGATAAAATTTAAATTTCTAATCTTTTTGGATCATAGTGTTGTCAATTCATTTCTTACAATATTTTTGAATAAAATTAAGAGGTAATTTTCTCATTTTTAGAAAATTTGTTGACATTAATTAATTCTTCTTAAACATCAGCAGCACCTCCACCTAATCAGAGTCTGTTATGTGTGTTCTATTTTATTTTTTGTGTGTTTCCATTTTTTTGATAATGTTAAAGGGGGAGAATATGTTTGACTGGTAGTATTTGTATTTAAGCTACATATGTTTATCTTGTATTTCATTTAGTTTATTTATTGTTTTAAGTTCTAAAATTTTTTTGTTTTTAATTGTTTCTATATAAAAAAAAAAGAATTTTTTTTATTTCTCCAATTTTTAATATAATTATCTTCGAGAGGCGAGATTAGGATAATTTTTTTTATTTATAAATTCAACCAGTAATGTTTATCATCATCAAAAAGGAGGAGATTGTTGCAACTCGAGCTCATGAGTTTATGATTTTTATGATAATAAATATTATGGCTCATCTCCTTATGTTTAATTGTATTTATAATATATATTTATTTGTATGTATACTAACATTTTAGGAATGTCATGCACCATCAAACGAAAATTCAAGACTCAAGATTTGGTGGAATAGGTTATACTATAAAGATTTTTATAATATTTATTGATGTATTTTTAATTTCTTGAGTCAAGTCCTGTAAGAGTGTAGGTTAGCTTAGTGACCATGCACACATGTAGTCATGGGGAGTGAGATTGAGTCAAAATGAGAAGTTTAATTTTGAACTAGTCGTACTATATAATTTATATCATATTATACGATCAGCTCATTTAACTAATCATACATTATGATCTAGATCGTCTATGATGATTAGTTATGATCATAAAAAATAGCCGTCAATCATAATTTAGGCAAGATTTTAAATTTCATATTTTATTTTAATCATCCAAGATGATTTACATCATACTAGATAATCTATAAAAATCATGCCTTAATTAATCATGTGACTCAATCGAGTTTGCTTAATTTTGATATTTTGATTGTACTATATGATTTAGATCATATTATAAGATCAAAAAAGATGAATTTTGGTCGTCCCATGTTTCGTATTAGATAAACTACATTTCGATTGAATCAATTATCCCAAACGATCTAAATATCGTACTAGACGATATATATAAATTTGAACTTATCGTAATGGACTATTCCGAGAATGTCAAGGACTATTAAGTCAAATTCTGCACATTGTACTGGACGATCTTTATCGGTAAAATTGAATTTTTAGGATTTTTTAAGCCCTCTATTTAAGCTTTGTCAAGGCACTTTGTAAGTGTCTTTGGTAGCCATTGTGTGTTCGTTCTTCTGGAGAAAACTTGAAGAGATAAATTGCAAGGGAGAGAGAAAATAATGAAGTTTGAGAGGGAGAAGATCCTTAGAGGGGGATTTCAAGAGAGTGTGGAGGGAATTTCACACGGTTGTTCCGACAAGCTTGCATCTTAGTACCATCGGATTCAAGGTTTGTCATGAGAAAAGTTTTGGAAAGAAGAAAATCTCTTTGAAGTCAAAGGACCCGGCTACTCCGCCGAACTGAGAAATGTGAAAGTGATTTTGTAAAAGCTTCTTCACCTAGTTGTGGGAGCACAAGGTGAAACACTAAAAGGTTTTAGGGCAATACCTGGAGGGTGCCTCCGAGGAGTGGACATAGGTCAGGTTGGATAAAACCACTATCAATATGGTGTGTTTTTTCCATTTATTATTTTCGTATTTATTTTTCTTGCGATTAACTTTGTGGGTGAAAATGTTAATTTATCTATTTATTATGAATATAATTCGCTTCTGCATCAAGTTATAAAAAAAAATCTTCTTCATTATTAAAAAAGTTTTTAAATACCAATTCACTCTCCCCCCCCCCCCCCCCCCCCCCCCCCCCCCCCCCCCCCCCCCCCCCCCTCTCAATTAGCCTCGGAACTAGTTCTTTAGGATTTCACAACCCTCTTGAACTTTCAAAGAAACCATTCATCAAATTCTTATGAGAGAATAATCTCA
This sequence comes from Dendrobium officinale, assembly GCA_019514585.1. Lineage (NCBI taxonomy): Eukaryota > Viridiplantae > Streptophyta > Magnoliopsida > Asparagales > Orchidaceae > Dendrobium > Dendrobium officinale. Next base: position 39,202,980 of record CM033691.1, on the reverse strand, counting down.
TTCATGACAGATCAACTACTGATTAGATGAAAATAAGATTGATGTCTTATACTTTATTAAATAATACTCTCTACAGAAGATTTTTTTATCCGATGTGATTATGGGTTTTGGATAAATTAGAAGCATAGTGAAAGTTCAATAGATGGTTGATAAACTAGTTGAACTATGAAATAGCACACCAAGGGTGGGTGAGTTGGCGTTTCAAAAATATTTTCGAAGCCTTTTAATTTTGAACTAAACAAACCAAATTTGTAATCTTAAATTTTAAAGAAGATAATTAAATAATTGCTAATAATTCTTTTATTTTTGATTTTATATAAAAATAAATAACCTTTATTTTCCCTGTCACTTTTTTTTTTTAATTCACCAAGCCTAAAGTCCTATGTGAATACTTGAGATTCCCTTTAAAAGCGATCATCCTCGAGTTACTTTACCGAGTTGGGTCAAATCCTTTGGCTATCATATAATAGGGCTGCAAACGAACCGAGCCGAGCCGAGTATGTGAGTGTGCATGTTTGTGTTCATTTAATATCAGCTTGTTCAAGTTTGGTTCATGTTTGTTCGAGCATTATTGTTTGTGTTCATGTTTGGTTCATTTAAATTAATGACTGTTCATGTTCGGTTCATGTTCAGTTCATGTTCGTTCGTTCATTTAGTGCTTATCGAGCTTGTTCGCGAACATATTTAACGAATTTTTTTAACTATCAAACAAATATGTTCATGAACATATCTATGAATAAACACATTTATAATAAAAGCAATTGTCTATGTAACAAAGGCAATTATTATTTATATTTATTAATTTTATAATCAAATATTAATTATTTTTATCTAGCTTATTCAAGAGTTCAAAATCAAACATGAATCAAGCTTTTATCGAGCTTAATTTCGAGCTTGTTCACGAACTTCAAATAATGTTGTTCGCGAACATAAACAAGTCGAACACATTAGTGTTCAAGTTTGTTTATTTAAGAATCGAGTATTTAAAATAGTGTTCAAGTTTGTTTGTTTAGGTAATTAAACGATCACAAACGAGTTTTAATCGAACCGAACAACGAGTAGCTCGTCAAACGTTTGGTTCGCTTGCAGCCCTTTCATATAACAATTATTGAAAGCAACCATTCTTAGGCGAATCTTTGCTCCTAGTGTATATTAAGTCTAATTTCTATTAGAACCAAGTAAGTACTCGTGAGACACCTAAAAACACTTGCACGAGTATACATATTGATAAATTAAAATTATGAAAAATAAAAAATAAAATGTGAAGTAACAAACCCTACAAATAATAGTTAACCCTACAAAAAACCAAATGTTAAGAGTGCCGATGCAATTCAATTGTAAATTTTAAATTAATAATTTCAATCGATTAGTAATTCCATTTATCATCTTGCAATTGCCACACATTGTGGTTCATTTTCATTGAAAAAAATACCCTTCAACTAATAAAAACTCTTCCACTAATTTCATGAGAACTAAGGGCTTTCACCTATTTGGTGAGAGAATGTAAAGAATATTTATCATCTGGTGTAAACTTACCAACTTCTTAAATCTGCACCAAAACTAGAATATATATATATTAATTTACAACTAAAACGAAGTGAAAAAGTAAAACATAGAATATTTCAAAAAAAAAAAAGAATCTCTGTCCCCACAAGTCTACAAACATTTAGTCCAAGTCAAATCAAACATCAAATTACTCCAAGTTAAAACACAGCAAACACAATGTTTTTAACACAATATTAGATATTTTGACCTTAGCAGTCATATCATCCAAGGAAATCAAATGTTTGGCTCAGTCTTCTCAAGTGCTGTCAAAGAAGCATGTGGAGGAAATCAGCTAATGAGTACAGTAAATATTGAACTACAAGTAGGGAAAAGGGCTTACAGTTGTAATTGAGAAGCTTCTCAATGAGATCAACGTGAGTCATAAGCATTCTTCTGCAGCAGTAACGGACCAATCCAAGAGCATCTAAAGCATCGCTGCAAGTAGTTAAATCATGCTTTAATTTACTTGGTTATAGAAAGAATGCATCTTTATACTACTTTCGCATTATAGATGGATTAAATGCTTGATACAACAGTAATAACTATTATACTCAAAAGTTGGCCAGGATCATGACCTCCATTTCATCACTAATCTTAGTATAATGATTAAATAAACAAAAATGAATACATATGTTCATAAGAGGATGGTTTCCCCACGTTCTTTATTATCATCAAAGCTTCCGATATATTTTTTCCATCTTCTTAGCTGATATAATCGTCCGTTCTTCCTAATCTAAAAGACGACAAAATTCGTAACTAATTGACCAAGAATCCAAGTTTTACATAGGAATTTGCATAGTAAATAACATATGATATTGACATCGTAATCCTAATTATCAAAATATATCTAGTAGAGTACTAGAACATATATATCATGCAATACTAACTTAGGAAAAAAAAATAGAAAGCCAATTTAAATCATTCTTTCTCAAACAAAAGACAAGAAATGGATAAAAATTTAAAGCTAGCGTTTCCACATCAAGAGAGTTCAGATAATAGGCAATGCCCAATGCAAAAAATGCAATGCATCCAACCATACAAATTAGATGACTTAATCAAATGGGCAGAAGGGCGTGCTGAAGAAAAGCGTGATTGCATGCCTGCAAAATTTATCTCAATGCAAGAGAAAGTTTTTTTTTTATTACCAAGCATTCAATCTAAAACTAATTTCATTAAGAAAATGAGAGAAAAATTAAGCCAGCTTCAAACTTATTAACAAATCATGGCGTGTAAAACTAATTGACAATATTTACAAAAAAAAAAAAACGTATTGCCGTCATTGCCATTTTTGTTGTTTTAGTAATTCCAAAAATTTTAGAATTTAGTTACGGTTACCTTTTTCCACGTCGTGGGATAAAGGCTTGATGTAGTTGTTGTTGTTGCTACTACTATAGTTCTGATTACTTTTTTATTATAAAATATTAAGAAAAAACACATTTATAGCATAAATTAAAGACAATTACCAAATCAAGATTTGCTAACCTCCTTATCTACTATTTATTCAAATGCAACAAAGGTGGTGAATAATGATCATCACGCCACACAAACGAGTTCTAGAGACATCACACAAATACAAATCATCTAAATCAGACCGCACCAATATAGTTAGAGCAAAAATTATCACAAAATGAGATCTGCAATGAGTTGATTAAACATGATGATAATAATGATAATGGATCCAGTATTATTTGGCTAGTTCGAAATACCCAATAATATTGAAAAGCACACAAACATTGCTTGTCTTGCAAATGACCTCATAAACATTGCATTGTGTTTGGGGTATAAAAAAAAAAATCTAAAAAAGTCCTGCATCACCAAATCGCCTCATAAAGGAAAAAACATGAATCATAACAAGCCAACAAATATGAAATACAACTCGTGTACGAATGACATTATAATTTCAAATCCTCATACCAACATAAAAATCTTGACAAATCCAAGTTTTCATATACCGCATGTTACGTGGAGGGACATCTCCCATCCCCATTCATCTCCTATTTCGTCAAATCCCAACCAGAATCTAAGCCTATCATCCACAATCGCACACCCCCCACGCCCCACCCTTGCCCTCATCCCCCAAGCCTATCATTGAGCAAGCCTATCATTGAGCCAGACCCTTAATCTCCATCTCTCTCTCAACTTCAAGTTCTCTCCTATGCTCTCTCCATCTCCCCTTTAGCCTGAGCCCACACCCGACCACTCACTCAAATCCTTGCAACCATAATCGATCTTCTTCTCATCTCACACATAAACTCTCGTCCTCCTTTCTCACAACCCGCCAAGAAACTTCTCCCACAAACCCATTCAAACTCGATCACAGAGGTGAGGCCAAAATACTGCCAAAATGTTGTTGAATTTTTGTATTGATAGAACTTAACAGGACAATCATAATAAACATAAATGAATTTAAAAAATGGGAATAATTAAAACATAAAATTGCATGAGCCGTACAAATGGTGACAAATATAAACATATAAAATTATGATGCTGCAAGAAGGCTAACCATCAAACTATACTAGAAATGGACTTGCAAAAAAAATTGCTTGGAACTAATGGCTTGCCAACGAACAGAAGAACTTGAATCTCCATACACTCATAAAACTCACTTGAACACTCAAACATAAATTGAATTGGAAATGAATGGGTGTAAAAAAGAATTATAATAGCTCTTATTTATTATATAGGTAGAAATTGATGCCTTGTAAGGCTCACTGTGCAAAAAATATAGACATGCAAAGGCGAACTGTAACATCTTAAGAAATGTGAAAGATTTCAGTTCAGTACATACATAATTGAATCTGCAACACAGACATGCAAATAGACTGAAGGCATTCTATAAAATTTCAAAAATAAATTTTTGCACTTATTTCAATGACAATATATAGCACAAACAATCATAATTCAAATATTTTTAAATCATACATGCATCACAACTTCTAAATTCAACTGCATCATCTTGTAAAATATGTAAATGCATCAAGAAGCATGCCACTTATCAAGAAGCATGTCATTGCCTTAGGAAGCATTCAACTATCTCTAAAAGTATGACATTGCCTTGATAAGCTTATAATTACTTTGAGAAGCATGCCACTATTCAAAAAGTGCCAAGTATACCATGTAGGCTCCTTTAAAAGTGTGCATTTACAATGTACAAATGCACTCACAAGGGCGCAAATGCAACTTGCAAGACTATGAGTGCACCTAAGAGGAGGAATGAAACTAGCCAATCAACTCGCCAAACTACTTCTTAAAATATTGCAAGTACATCGAAGCTAGTGATGGCTATGCAACTAGAAACAACTATTAATGAGAATATTAAGGTTGTTATAGCTCTCGAACAAGTCAAAAAGCTCGTGACTAAGGTTCACCCATACCCGTCAATGTACAACTAGGTGTCATATCCTTAGGGATATTTAGTGCCAAAATACAACATGATTAGTGGCAACTGTAATGCAAAATAATGCTTAGACCAGATAAAGGCATCCTGTGGCACACTGAGGGTAATAATGCATTACTCTTCTACTATTTTTTTAACAATTTCATGTTAACTAAGTTTTTAATGGTGTGTTGAACTTCTAAATAAGTCATTCAAGTCCTTTGTCAAACTCAAAACTCCTATTAATAAAGAGATTTAATAGCACCATGGAGAAGATAACTATTGTTGAACTCGTCTTAGAGACAACAAAGGAAAAGACAAGTCAATGACAAAATATATTACTCAATGGCAAAATATGAGTATCAATGTAAATAGCAACTGGACGAGAAACAGGCAATCCAATTGTTGATGGGCAATATTGATGATAAGACAACACATTACACGGCCTTTATCACACATTCTCGGAGCTACTTTAATTGAGTGACAATATTCGAGAAATGAATCATTCAAAATTTGAAAGCCATTATAATAACTTCAAGGGAAATAAAGCTCATAATGAAAGAAGAAATGTAGCACATGCCATCTATTTTGGCACTAAAAAAACAAAATTGGTAGTTTATAATATTTGTAAAGCAACCCTCTTATAAAGGTGATAAAAAAGCAGACATTCAATCCCATTCCACAACCAAAGTTGGTAATCAAAAAGAAAGAAACCCCAAAGCTTCCTTATACAACCTTAAACAATCTCCCCGATCCTATTTTGACAAATTCACAAAGGCTATTTTGAAGCTAAGCTACATATGAGTCTAGCTGATCATACTCTATTTGTTAAAAATCTCACGCTGAAAAAATTGTTACATTGATAGTTTATATCAATAATATTATTCTGTATGGGAATAATGTGGAGGAATTATAGAGTTTGAAAAAGTATATGTCACAAGTTTGAATTTAAAGATCTTGGAAATCTTAAAAATTTTGATTCCTTGTATTGTTTGACTGGATGGATTTTTACTTGTACTGTTTTATTTGGCTGCTTGGAAGGCTATCTCTGGCTGGATGGATTTTCCTTGTATTGTTTGGCTGTTGATAGTCCTTCAAATTATGGATAACCTTTTTAATAATCATTTTTTTTCTTTAATTTTATCATCTATGTCACCTTTTTGGGTGTACTTGATGGAGTTTGATCAAGCATTGATGAATTAGCTTAATTAGAATGCCTCATAGTTACTGACTCGGAAGTAGAGGTACTTGAACATGGCAACTCCTTTAGCTCAAGTACTCGTTCAAGCTTAGATTTCTACTTGACATTAGAAGCTCCTTCAAGTTGGTTCAACATCTTTAAAGTCTTTTTCGAGACCACAGCTTCCCATTCTTCAGCTTGCATTGATTTTTCTTTCATTTGTTTGTATGAATTTCCCATTTTATACTTTCTTTATATAGTCAATTTTTTAATATATGGCAATCTTCAATAGGCTGGATGGATTTTTACTTGTATTGTTTCATTTGGCTGCTTGGATGGCTATCTCCGCATAGTACTCATATGGGTTTGTTGTTGTGGGCATATGATTTTGTTGGCGGTTCTGAGCCCAAGATAAACCTCTCATTCTGGTGGTGGTTGGAAAGTCTAAATTTTTTTTTGCTATAGGTGGTACAATACAATTTTTGATACAGAACAATTATGAGTTCATTTTTGGACTCTTTTCTTTTATGTTCTTGGTCCTTTTATTTTTCGCTAAGATTTTGGCTTTTAGCTAGGTTACACGAATGATAAGATTTTTTCTTTTTTTTTATCTCTCATACTGGATTTTAGTAACAAATGTAACTTTTTATAGATTAATGAAAAATTGGCGATGCCCTAATTCTCCAAAAAAAAAGAAGAAATATCAAGTAATCGTTTAAAAGTTGCATTCCAGTTACCCTATTTTACCAAAAAATCAATCGAATTTCTGGTGGTGGTTGGAAAGTCTGGATATTTTTTTACTATGGGCGGTACAGTATAATTTTTGGTACAGTACAATTCTGAGTTCATTTTTGGACTCTTTTCTTTTATGTTCTTAGTTCAATCCAAAAATAAACTCAAAATTATATTGTACCAAAAATTATACAGTACCACCCATAGCCAAAAAATCCAGATTTTCCAACCACCACCAGAAATTCGATTGATTTTTTGCAAATAAGGAAACTGGAATGCGACTTTCAAACGATTACTTGATTTTTTTTTTTTTTTTTAGAATTATAGCATCGCCAATTTTTCATTAATCTATAAAAAAGTTACATTTGTAACTAAAATCCAGAAGGAGAGTAAAAAAGAAAAAAAACTTATCATTCTTGTAACCTAGCTAAAAGCTAAAAGCCAAAAGCTTAGCCAAAAATAAAAGGAACAAGAACATAAAAGAAAAGAGTCCAAAAATGAACTCAAAATTGTACTATACCAAAAATTGTATTGTACCACCCATAGCAAAAAAAATCCAGACTTTCCAACCACCACCAGAATAAGAGGTTTATATTGGGCTCAAAACCGCCAACAAAGCCATGTGCCCATAACAACAAACCCATATGAGTACTATGCGGAGATAGCCATCCAATCAGCCAAATGAAACAATACAAGTAAAAATCCATCCAGCCTATTGAAGATTGTCATATATTAAAAAATTGACTATATAAAGAAAGTATAAAATGGGAAATTCATGCAAACAAATGAAAGAAAAATCAATGCAAGCTGAAGAATGAGAAGTTGTGGTCTTGAAAAAGACTTTAAAGATGTTGAACCAACTTGAAGGAGCTTCTAATGTCAAGTAGAAATCCAAGCTTGAACACGTACTTGAGCTAAAGGAGTTGTCAAGTTCAAGTACCTCTACTTTCGAGCCAGTAACTATAAGGCATTCTAATTAAGCTAATTCATCAATGCTTGATCAAACTCCATCAAGTACACCCAAAAAGGTGACATAGATGATAAAATCAAAGAAAAAAATGATTATTCAAAGGGTTATCCATAATTTGAAGGACTATCAACAGCCAGCAAAGCAACCTATCAAGCTGATAAATCCCATCCAATTGAGACGTGTTAAGTCATTTTGATAACATCGTATCGCTCCTTATGTGCTCCCTTTTGTGCTCCTAACGGGAGTTCAAAGGCAACAAGCCCAACAAACATTATTCTTAAGATTGATACCAAAAGATCTACTTTAATAAAAAGGAGAGATACTTATACAACATACTAGTCTTCTCTTTTTTTATGCCACTGACGGATGATAGCTCATATAATTTATACTTTTCTGAAGGCAGAAAGTCAGAATCCACGATAACTTTACAGAAGAAATGCATGATGCTAGATAGCAATTTTGAACCTCCCAACTAACCCTCTGAAATGAGAAAGGGTGACTCTAAAGGAATTGCTTCATTAAATCCTAATCCAAATAAGGTGATCAAGGTACAATTGAGAACTGGTAGAGTATTACAACCTTCACAATTGAAGGGACCATCAAATAATGACACAGGAAAGAAACAATGATCACTTAAGAAATCAAAGCCCTACTAGGTTGACCATGGCTCTAAGAATATGGCATTATTCCATATACTATGCACCAGCGAATGAAGCCTTCAGGAGATGGAGCAAAATTTAGGGTTAATGGGACTTACAACCCTACATAATGCATAAAATATAAATACATTAAAATGCCATACATTTTGTTCTAAAGAAATCCAAGTTAACCTTGTCTTATAAAGCTAAGGCATCAACATCAAAAATAAGAAGCAACCAAAAAAATGAGATATTAAAAAGAAAAGAGGAAGAAATATTGCAGTGCCAACTCTTCCTAAAGTAACCAATACTCCATATAAGCTGAAGGGACCCATTTCTCACTTAAAAAGTGATACCATGGGAGAGAACGACATCCCTACCAAGCTCACGGATAAATGCAAGCCTCCAGGTTAAAGGAATAATATAGAAGTCTATTCTGATTCAGATTATGAGTTTGAATATGTATACACATGCAATACACATTATTTCCCTATGAAAAAAAATCCATACACTAACATCAGAAAATACTTTAATAGTCACACCTTTTTTTCTTTTTCTTTTTTTAATTTTATTTTATTTTTACTTTAATAGTCACACCTATTCCTTCCCAATATTTTAAAGAGGTCACACTACATGAGGTTCAAATAATCATGATCCGTACCTTAAACCCAGACTTGAAAACATTATATATACTTTATTTACATTGGAATGGTGAACCAGGGAACTTATTATATAAATTCAAGGAGTATCAAAAGGAAATTTTTGATTGCTCAACAAATATATCGAATCGGAAAAAATAGTTCCTATAAGTATAACTAAATATTTTCTTACAAAAATTTGAAAGATAATGCGCAAATTAGGAGTTTATATTAAAATCACAAATTAAAAACTCAATATTTTCAAAAAATATGATAACAGAAAAGTCCATAGGTGTCACAAAGAAGTGACAATATATAACTAAAGGTTCATATTCATTTTACTAAAATACCCTCGAAAGGAGACTTGTGTTATGCAAAAATAAGAAGAGAAATTAAGGTTGGAGATGATGTTGAAAAGGATTTTTATAAAGTGAACCTCTCATATGATCAAGGCATAGAAGCCAAACCAACAACTAAAGGGCTGGAAGATGATGGGCAAGGTACCATAATGAATGAGCTGAAAGAAATCAATTTAAAAATCAGTGACGACCTTTGCCCAACCATCATCATTTCTCTCCTACATGAGGATAAATTTGACGAAATAAATGTGCTACTAGTGAATTCAAATATTGTTTGCACGTATAAATACAAAGACGCGTGAATTTTGAGGTTTCAAGGATCTTTAACCTAGATGCAACACTTATTAAATAAGCTCCAAGGCAAATGAGATTTGAAATTGAAGAAAAGGCTACTGCAAAGACGAAAAAGCTCAGTGAAGTAAGCTTTATTCCAAAACAAAAATATTGCAATTGAATAGCTAACATTGTTCTCATGAAGAAGAATAATGATAAAATTTGCATTTGCATTGACTTTTGAGATTTCAATAAGGCATGTCTAAAGGTTGACTTTCTACTTCCAATGACATAATTACTTGTGGAGAATACTTCTAATTACTCTCTTTCATGGTGAGATTATCAAGCTAAAATCATATCAATATGACTCTCAAAGATGAAAAGAAAACATCATTCAAGATGCCTATTAGCATATTTTGCTGTACTATCATGTCCTTTAGCTTGAAGAAGAATATTGAAGGCACAAATCAAAAGAGTTATGGCGCGCATCATTGACAATTTGATCCATCAAAAAAAGTAGTTCTATGTTGATAATCTTATCATCAAAAAGAAAAACATAACTATCACTTGAATGAATTAAGAATTGCATTTAAGACAACTAGAAAGTTCGCTCTCAAGATGAATCCTTTCAAATATGCTTTTGAAACTTTCTTGAGAAATTTTTTGGAACACATGTTATGTTCTACATGAATTGAAATTGACCCTAATAAATTCATACAAATTCTACAACCAAAAAGAATTCACTGAATTTGCTCTCTATAAGAGTTGCTCTCATTCATTTGACAATCCATATGAAATATGTTAGATAAGTGTCAACTATTTGAGACTGATGAAAAAAAAAGCTCGTATCAAATGGGATATATCTCAGAAAGCAATAAAAAGATATAACTTTGAAGATTTTTTCTTGTTTTATATCCTATAACTGACCTAAAAAATGTTCGCTTCAAATGAGATAAAAACTGCCAAGTCTTTAACAATATCAAAAAATACCTTTTAATCATATATATCATTGCAGCACAAACTAAGGGAAGCCCCTTATCCTATACACAACAATATTTGGAGAATCCTTAAGAGCATTACCAGTACATCATAATGAAGAAAACAAAGATAACCCTTTATATTATGTTAATTGAAAATTGATATCAGTATACATATGCTTTTCTCCAATTGGCAAGTACTTTTTGGAGTTGATATTTGCTGCTCGCCATTAAATGTTTTCTCATAAAATCACTTTGATCTAAAAAATTGATCTATTGAAGTTCTTAATTAAAAAACCAGCAAATGGGTAGTGATACCCCTATACTTTGAGATTACCTATATTTCTCAGAAAGCAATAAAAAGATAAATCTTTGTAGAGTTTCTTGTTATATATCCTATACCCGCAATTCACCCCTCAATAATGATTTATTTCATAAGTAAATCTTACTCATTCATTAAATGATGAGAAGTTGCAAATATGTGAACTATATTGCGATAGGGGTAATTAATCAAATTCAACCAGTCACCAAATCTTTCGAAAGCAGGAACTGGCATTGGTTTCGTCTTCAAAATGCTTAAGAGAGGTATAGCATTTATTTGGATTGACTGAACCTCCAACAAAGAATGAAACCCAACATGAACTTTGGTGGAGGGTTTCCAAATTGTCATTTCAATAGAAACTATTTAGATTTTCAGCAATTCTCATTTTGTCAAAAATCAAGTATTGTGCATATATAAGATCAACATGCTTGAACTTCACTCGTTATCAAAAGTGGGTTCCCAAGCTCATAAAATAACTTCAGAATGTCACTCTAATGCATCATACAGGGGACTTGTATTGTCACTCTAATTCATCTCGATAATGTTGCACTAAGGTAGCAAGGAGAAGAGAATAAGTCCATAGGGTACATAAAGAAGAGAGGGAATATGAGAAGATTAATTTTCAATTTATTTACCAATTGACCCAGATAAAATCCATGGCTCCACTACTTAAAGAAATAGGATTACAAGATAATAATTAAATCAAAAATTAAAATCATATCATATACGAAAAGAAATCAAATTCAATCTAACATTATCTAAAAGGATAATTCATTCAACAACAACAACATCAAGCTTTTGTCCCACTCGGCTACATGAATCCTCTTTCACCATTGTGTCCGGTTAAAAGTCAAATTCTCATTTAAATCTAAAAGAGAAAGATCACTTCTAATATTTTCTAACCAAGTCTTTTTAGTCTACTTCTATCTTTCTTAACATAAGTCGAATCTAATACCTCAACTTTCCTAACCGGGTCATCGGAAGGCCTCTGTTCAATGTGACCAAACCATCTAAGGCGACTCTCTCTCTAATCTTTATCTTCCATTGGAGCTACTCCAACCTTTTCACGTATATGCTCATTTCATATCCTATCTCTAATGGTCAAGCCACGCATTCAAGCATCCTCATCTCTTCAACACTTAACTTAGTATTATGCTTCTCTTTTAATGGCCAACATTTTACACCATAAAACATTGCAGGTCTCACCACCATCTTATAGAACTTTTCCTTAAGTTTGAGGGGTACTTTTTTATCGCACAATAAGCCCAATGCATTCGTCCACTTCAACCATCCAACTTGAATTCTGCTGATAATATACCCATCTATTTCACCATCACTCTGAACAATAGAATCAAGATATCTAAAATATGTACTCTTATTAATGACTTGATCGCCCAAAGTCACAATCCCCTCACTAGGGCTATTGCTACTAAAATTACACTCCATATATTCAGTTTTAGATCTACTCAAGCAAAGACCTTTAGACTCTAAGGTTAACCTCCATAATTCAAGTTTACCATCAACTCCCTCTCTAGTCTTAAAGGATAATTAATTCTAATTTAACATAAAATAAATATAAAAACCCTAGCAAAATTGAAATAAATATAAGAAAATAATAAAAATCTTTTTTTTTTATGTTGCAACAATTTCCTTAAGATAAAACACCTATCATAAAGAGTAATAAAAAAATATTTATTAAACTTGATGGCCATGGTAAAGGGGGGTGGAGCTATTTTATTAATATCCTTGGAATTTATACCAAGTGTAGAATTGACAAATAAAATAAACTTACGAGGCATTTGATTCAACAGACTTAATGCATCATACATTTTTCTTGGAACTATACAATCACATAGTTGTGGGATCAAAGGTAGCACAACTCACTATGGCACTATGTATAATAATCTGATGATGGAAATTGCGGATAGACAAACTTAAATAGTAATTAAACCAGTAGCAAATAGAAAGTTGAGACATTACTTGTATCTGCAAATATAGAAGGAGAGCCACAATAATGGATAGAGGCTCCTCAAAATTAGGTGCAATAATGACCTCTTAAAAAATATCTTGTTCAAGCTTTGGCTTAGAATTATTTTCAAAAACAAAATCATTGTGTTTATGTTCAATTACATCATCACACATAAGCTCAAGTATATAAGGAGAAGGTATTGGGATTGTAGGAGTTATGGAGAATGAGAAAATGAATAGAGAAAATTGAGACATGAAACTTACCTGCCCAAGTTGAGCAAATATAAGTCATTCATTACATTCTCAAAACTTTCATAAGGAATGCTAGATTCATTGGAATATGTGGAAGCATGTACATTTTCATAAAATCTCATATGATCAAATAATTGAATGATTACTTGATTATAGCATCTAAAACATTCAAAAAATATATATTTTACCAAATGATTGTTCGCAAAATCTAAATCAAGTCAGAAATAATCATCAGTACTTGAATGGTTGTGAATGAAACAAGCTACTAAAATAATAATGTTGATTACATAAGGAATATAGATAATTTAATAACTCTACAGAATAATATTTTTGTGTTATCATATATCTTTCACATATGAACTATGCAATTAAAATACATCAATTTTCTTAGCCATAGCGGTGTCAAGAGACAACAAATGTATATGGCTTATAGCTAAGGTTTATATGCCATTCTTATCAAGCACCTTTGATACTAATTTGGTAATGATTGCCACAAAGAGAGGTTGAAAGATAAATTTCAATACCTTAAAGTTTCTATGATTGAAAGATAGTTTTGTCGACTATTGCAATGAGACAATAGAAGAGAAAGAAGAAATATCAAATAATTAAGAAAACATTAGGCAGAGGCATCAGTTGCAATTGAAGAATGAGGCTATAATCATGATAGCTAATTGCTCGTGAACAGAAAGCATTGATGGAATTGCAATTAGATTTTTTTTTATCTGTGATGAGAGGTAGCAAGGCTTCAGGTATTGGATAGTTCAACTATAGTGGACATGAATGGCCATTTGATCGTTGGACATGATAGTAGGTACTAGGTCTAATGCACTACGATTGAGAAACAAGATTCTATTGTGAATGAGATCCAACTCTGAAAATACGGGTGATCATTTAAAAGTAATGCAATGATAAGGGTTTAGGGTGGTACTTGAAAATGTTAGCAATAAACATGAAGAATCCACTTTTATACAGCTTGGTTCAAGAATGGATGCGTGAGTGCAAGTCAACATGGATACAACAGCAAGGTTTGCTCTAACACCAAATGATGCTACATTAAAGAAACATCGAGAAAAGAAAATTAGAATCTAAAGTCCATCAAGAGAGAAAAGATAGGGATAAGAAAGGAATATTTAATTTCCAACCATTTATCAATTCAAATACATAAAATTCATGAATCTCCTATTTATAAAAAAAAAAAGGTTACAAGATAAGAAAAAATCAATTTTTAATCAAATCTAATTCTATATAGAATCTAGAATTAAATAAAATCCTAACAAATTCAAATTCTAATTGAAAAAATAATACAAAAGGATAATTAATCAGAAAAATAAAACAAATAAAAAAATCAAAATAAAATTGAAATGAATCCTAACAATTTAGAAAAATAATATGACATAATTTATAGGATGAACAAAACAATCATGATCAAAACCGGTTAACTACCCCCTTTAAACTCATCCATCCATGTGAGATACCAATCATTCAACTATCTTAGCTATATCTGTACCTTTCTCTAAAGCTTTTAACAAGCTCAAGAACCTGTAATAAACATTTTTTTCATTTGATGGACCATGAAACCAAATGTTGGATGTTTTTTATTTCCACACTTTCCCTATCTATCAGTAATAACTACCAAAGATGTATTGACCATGATTAATTTAACAAAATTTAAGATATTCTAAAATAAAATATTCAAATAAAAAAAGAAAATAAAGACGATCATAAATTAACTTTAACCGGTTCTTGAGTAACAGAATGGCAAAGAATTAACCACATGCATATCCCAAACTGCAATGTTGTTAACATAATTATATATCTAATTCTAACGAAGTTACTCTTATGTTACCAAAGCTTGTAAAGAAATAGCTGCAGTCATCATAAATTAACAGGAACACCAACTTTCATTTTCTATGAACTTTGCTTCAATATTAGATGCCCAATGAATAAATAAAAAAAAATGAATCATTCACAAATGCAAAATTGACAAGACATATTCAAGAAACAAACCAATTTGTTCCACATAATTGCTTCATCAGATGTAAGGAATTCTAAAACATATTAACATTTTTCCCTTTTTTTTTTTTTTTTTTTGTTAACATGATCGAGCAGGAAAGTCAAGAAAGTTCGACTAAAGTACAATATAAAAATATTTCTTTTGAACAAAGGCATATTAAGATTCAATAAAAATAAGGATATGAGATTGATACTGACCCCTCGGAGTAATCTGCCTGAAGAAGATCAAGATATGTATCCCACTTACTGCCAATCACCTAATAATTAGATCCAAGTTGAAATTAGTAGTTGCCAATAACCAATAATCCAATGAAATCAAATAACATCGACAAAAGGAAACAAAAATTCATAAAAAGAAGACGACAACAACAACATCAAGCCTTTATCCCACTACGTGGGGTCGGCTACATGAATCATTTTTCTCCATTGAGTCCTATTAAAGGTCAAATATAGTCAAAAGGGATTAGAAGAAAGAAAATAAGCGGAAGAAGAAGCTTATAAGTTAATACCTTTCCACAGGTAAAGCAACGAACAGGGATGATCATCTTCGTTGTCTTCCTTGAGCAATTTCACGGCAACCAAGGTCAGTTATTCCACCAAAATAACTCTTTGCTCAGCCCTTCCAAGAGAAAGAATTATATTATTCGCCTCAATAGGACTGTAAGATTGAGCCAGTTTGAAATTTTAGAAATTCTCAACATTTTTTTCAATAAGATTCAACTCAATAAATATCATTTGAACTTTAATATTGTATTTAAATTATTTGTCTACTAAGTTATATTGAATTTTCAGCAAGTCATTTAATTCTAATCGATCCTTGATGAAAATATATTGTCCATTTGAAAATGTGAAGTAATAGAAATTTAAGGTAATATCAAAATAAATGAATAAATCATTCTAAATAACTCTCAACAACACGAGAGAAACAAAGTTGATAATTTAAAATCCAACAGTGGGATCATTTAAAACAAAATTTGAAGCATAGGCTCTATTTTATTGTCATCTAAATTAAGCAGCATTTGGGTGTGATCTTCGCATGAATTTGTTCTTCACAATGAGAGCAAATCAATATAGGTGACAATTTTTTAATGGAAGGTTATGGGAACTGCAATAATCTGAAAAGATATAGAGTTTAAATTCAGGTCGTAGAAAAAAGTGACAAAACAATTATTTTTGTGTTAAATGCTCTCTTTTAAAAAGCAATCCAAGGCCATATATAGCTCGTTATTTTATCACTTACTAGGTCATTGAAATTTCTCTTCTTCAATATACTTTTTAGAGAAGAAGAATGCTTTTTTAATTTTAAAATTGCTACTTTCTTGGTATGTTGATAAAACTGGTTTATGAATTTGTTGGTTTGATAATCAATAAACGACCTCATTGAGTAGGTAAATGGAGTTTTAAGAATTCGAGTATGCCTCAAAAAGCTAACACAAAGAACTACAACAATAAAAATAAGCTTTTATCCCCCTGTAAGATCGGCTACATGAATCCTTTTTCTCAATTGTGCTATGTTAAAAGTTAAATTCTCATTTAAATCTAATAAAAAATGTCTTCTAATATTTTCTAACCAAGTTGTTTTAGGTCTATCTCTATCCTTCTTATCATAAGTCAAATCTAATACATCTAATTTCCTAATCGGGTCATCGGAAGGTCATTGTTTTAGGTGACTAAACCATCTAAGGCGACTCTCTCTAATCTTATCTTCCACAGGAGCTACTCCAACCTTTTCATGCATGCTTATTCTATATCTTGTCTCTAAGAGTAAAGCCACTCATCCACTTGAGGATCCTCATCTTTGCATAACTTAACTTAATATTATGCTTTTCTTTTAATGGCCAACATTCTGCACCATAAAGCATTACAGGTCTAACCACCATCTTATTGAATTTTCCCTTAATTTTGAGGGAGACTTTTCTATCACATAACAAGCCCGATGCATTCCTCCACTTCAACCATCCAACTTGAATTCTACTAATAATATCACCATTTATTTCACCATCACTCTGAACAATAGACCCAAGATATCTAAAACGTGCACTCTTATTAATGATTTGATCAGCCAAAGTCACAATGCCCCCACTAGAACTACTATTAGTAAAATTACATTCCATATATTTAGTTTTACATCTACTCAAATGAAAGTCTTTTTACTCTAAGGTTGGCCTCCATATTCAAGTTTACCTTCAACTCCCTCTCTAGTCTTATCAACAACATGAATATCATCAGCAAAAAGCATACACCTAGGTACAACCTCTTGCAAATGTCTAGTAAGAACATCCATGACTAAAGAAAAAAGATATGGGCTTAAGGTTGATCCTTGATGTAACCCAACTAAAATAGGGAAATACTTGGTCAACCCACCTTTTATTTGGACACAAGTAACAGCTCCTGCATACATATCCTTAATGACTTCAATATAAGCATTATTAATCTCATTCTTTTCTAGAACTCTCCATAGCACTTCTCTCGAAACTTTATCATATGTTTTCTCTAAATCAATAAATATCATATGCAAATCCTCATTCTCTCTATACTTCTCCACCAAACTTCTTAATAAATGTATTGCTTCCATAGTAGACATACCCTGCATGAATCCAAATGATTTTGATAAATGTTAGTATAATGCCGCAACCTATGCTCCATAACTCTCTCCCATAGTTTTAAAGTATGATACATTAACTTAATTCATCTAGAATTCGCACAATCTTGTGCATCACCTTTATTCTTAAAAATATGAATCAACACTCATTCTTCAGTCATCTGGCATCTTTTTAGTCTTGAAAAAAATAATATTAAAAAATTTAGTAAGCCAAGAAATTCCTTCTTCTCCTAAGCATTTCCACACCTTTTATGGGATATCATCAGGTCCAACAGATTTTCCACACTTTTTTTAAAGCCTCTTTAACTTCGATTTTACTAATATGTCGCTAAAAACAAAAATCTTTATTTTCATTTAGTGTGCAAAGGTCACTAAAGTCAATCACATTCTCATAATCTTCATTAAGGAGTTTATAAAAATATCTCATCCACCTTTATTGAATATCTTCTTCTAATAAAAGCATTTTAATCTTCATTCTTAGTACACTTGAAAAAAATCCTTACTACTCTTATCTCTTTGTTTGGCTAACTTATACATATATATTTCGTTCTCCTTAGTATCTAATCCATTATATAAATCATTAAAAGCTAAAATCTTTGCATCGCATATTGCTTTCTTAGACACCTTATAGGCTACTTTCTATTTTCCCAATTATCAAAATTTTTATATCTAAATCAATTTTTATAACAAATCTTCTTATTTTTTATCTTTTTTGAACATTTTGATTCCACCACCAACTATTTTTACTATTAGGAATTTTCTCTTAGATATGCCAAGCACATTTTTTACAACATTCTTAATATCAGTAGCTACTTTTTTTACATAACATTAGCTTCCTTATGCACAGACAAAATCTAAGGATCTAGTATATTACTCTCAAAAATATTTTGTTTAATATTCTTTAAATGCCTCCATCTAATCATAAAACAATGTTTTACTTTATTTGTTATTTTATGTCATTTCATCATAAAGTCCAAAAATAATAAGCTGTGTTGGGTACATAACCTTTCACATGGAATAACTTTACAATCTTTACAATCTAAACGATCCATTTTTCTTATAAGAAAATAATTAATTTGAGTTTTATTATATCCATTCTTATAGGTTATGAAATCTCCTTCAATGAACTACATCATGGAACAAAAATTTGCTAAATTTGAATCTTAATGAGTTTGAAAATTTTAATTCTAGTGATGATTTATGTTGGCAATCAAAATTTTTTACCTGAGCAAAGAGAATATTTTTCAAATAATCCCATGGGTGGTTGGGCAAAATTCTTGTTCCATTAGAAAATAATTCAATAACAAAAATAATGGTTTGTCTCCTGAATTTGAACACCGCATTGGATTATATTCTATTTTGAAAAAGATGTGTTGCTCTATGACCATATAGAATCTTGTATGCATTCTGTCATTAATATTTTATTGGATATTCATCAAATTTTAGTGTAAGGGGTGATAAACCACTAATCCAAAACCCTTATTTATGGATGATTAGTATATTAGGATTTTTAAGGACTTAACCCCCAAAGATGACTAAGCCTTTTAGATACCTTCACGAATAAAATGAAACCTCCAAGATCTATCAAAGTGATGCAAATTCAAGTAATTAGAATTAGATCATTAATTTAGAAGTGAAACCTCCAAGTTCTATTATAATGAAAATCCTAGTTAGATTTAGATCCTTAAATTAAAAGTGAGGTTGGCCCCACAAATGAAAGAGTAAATTTGAAACTTGATCAATAGAGTTGGATAGCCGTTTACATTAATTATTACATTGTCTCCTTGCATAACTCATATAATAATCCCCTATAGGGATTTTATATGAGGGTCATGTCCAGGACTAATTTCCTTCAAAACATTCAAAAAAGCATGCCCTCTTGGAATTTTTTAGATTATAGTAGCCTTTAATTAACACTTAGTCTTTTGGGTAAATTTTAGTGAAAACTCTATCTAGCACTTGGTGAGCTCCATAGCTTTAGAATAAATATGCCTCTAGGTCTTTTAGATAAGTGGAGACTATCTATTACTTACCAATCTAAGATCAATAAATTATGGAGCCATTTTGGGGACTTTTTAATAAGGACCCTACCAACAACGCTAGGTATTTTTTGGATATTCCCAACGCACATGCCCACTAAGTTTTTGGATTAGCAGAAATCCTATTTATCATATCTTAAAGTCTATTAATTATGGAATCCCCTCAGAGACTTACAATGAGAACACTATCCAGCACCAACTATCCTTTAAAATTTCTAAAACAGCATATCATCTTCAGAACTTTCAAACGCGAACTATGTCCAATAATAAGCACCCTCAAGAGATTCAAAACCAACATGCCAACCAGGGTCTATTCGATAAGTGAAGATTATGTCTGTCATTTATACTCCCGAGATCAACAAATTAAGGAACACTTCTAAGGGCTTCCAACGAGGATATAATCTAAGAATAACAAACCTTTTAAGACTTCCAATGTATCCTCCAAGGTTATTTAAATGATGAGAATTTTGTCAATCCTAACGCACTTTAATGGTCCATATGATGATGAGCCCTTCTAGAGATTTTTAAATAAAGAGACATTTGTCAATTGTGTTATCCAAGCAATAATGGTATCTCTTTGAGACTTTTTAATAAGCAGTGTTGGCTGTCAGTAACAGATTTTGATAAGTGAACTTCGATTAAGAATGAAGGGTGATAGCTAGTATCAAGAAAAGGATGTCAACAAAAGTTAGAAGTTTTACATCAACCAACGTAGAGTGATGATAGAAATTGGAGTAGTTCGGTGGCAAACATTTGATGTAAATACAGGGCAATAATAGGCATGTGCCCTCCTAGGGCCCACGTAATCTGTGTTGAATTCTCTGATTGACAAATATAAGGTACAATCTTGGAGTTCTTAATGCCATCAATGTGTTTAAGCGACAGTCTAGTGAATCACAAGAAAGCGCAGAACTGTCGGCGACCATCGCTTACCTTTTCCTCAGAGAAGGCTGCTGCTCGCCTTCTTCCCTGCATACTAGTCTGTGAATTCAAGGTAAACCAACTTGTGCCCACTCCCGACCGTTATTGTTCACTTTTCATTCATCTTCTCCACCCCTCCCCATCGCCTCCTATAGTCATCAACACTTACACCAGCCCACCCCTTTCTCAACCCGGCCCTAACACCCCCCGGCTTCCCACCTCCTCCCAACCCAACTCCTCTCTCACTACATCGTTCCCTCATCCCAACACCCTCACATACAAACTTTTCCCTCATTTTTTTAAAAATTATTGCTATTTATTTGTGATGTTGAGGAATTTTTTAATTCATAACTTTATAATTTTAGTTTTGCATTGAGATGAGAGCAATACACCAATATCAAAATAAATCAAACAATTTGGAGATTTATTTTGAGATCACCCTGGCCAAAAATTTGGTGATGATATCATGAACCATTTTTATCTATTAGTTTGTTATGTATGCGTATATTTACTCATTTATGTATAAATGAGCCAATAAAATCTTAGTTCGTTCTTGCTTGACTAGTTTAGTCACATGTAAAGCGATTTCCATATGATGAGAACATATCATATATTTGGAATGATCTTGATAATTTGTGCAAGTGGGTGTCGGTACTTGAACAAGTTGGAAGATCTATGAAGGAGAGTAGAATTGGCGAATAATGAAAATGATTTTGTGCGTTATGAATGAGATAACGGTGCAACTAATCTTTAATTGAAAAGGAAAATGATTGTAGTTTTTTTTGTGGGGAGGGGAGGGGGGGTCAACAATGCGTAATTTGAGTGTGAGAGATGAGTACATACTATGTGGTGCTGAAAGTATTGCCTTAAAGGGATGAAAAGTCATTCACTAGGTTCTTGAGTGGGGATTAGCATGAAGAGATTAATGAGTTGCGAGGAATATGGCTGATATAAGTGAGGATTATTGTGTTTTCACATTGGCAAGTAGGTTAGAGGCGGAAGGTTGTAAATAACTCATTGGAGATGTAGCTGGTCGACACTAAAGGCTTAAGATCAAGCGAAAAGTTTCCTAAGCTCGATTGGATTGGGTAATGAAAGGCTTGCGTTTGGCAAGGTATAGACAAAGTTGGTGTTGTAGGACAAGAAACGCAGAAGGTGTGATGGAAATTTGGATGGAAGGAGTTGGCTCAAGAATTACATAGGAAGGTAGTAGAAGGCTCGATGAGTTCAAGATTCCATTTTTCTATTTATTGGGCATGTCCTAGACAATGCAAGTATAATGGTAGTAGTTGTTGATATTATGGAGTTGGTAAGGTATTGTTAGAGATATGGGATTCGATGGTGACAAACTTTAAGATGAATATGACAAAATAATGAGCTAGGATTTGGGGATCTAAAGTCGTTGATGCCAAGATAATAAAATAAGTGAATAAGAGTACCCGACGACATGGTCAACAAGAGCACTAATTGATACAAACATGTTAAGGAATGAGGATAAATGGTGATTCATCTTTGCCAAAAACACCAAAATGTAGCATTAAGGAGGGAATGAATAGGAATCTAAGTGCTAAGGGTTGATGTGGCCTATTGGAGAGGGCACTTTATAAAGGGTAAATTGGTTTGTAACCCTTCACAAGAGGCTTATGTAGATGAGAATTATGCTGGTGGAGTTGATTTGGTGGTGGAGTGAAGGTTTAGAGTGCAATATGAGTCGGCCTAGCCTTTTGGAACAAAAAATTTAGATGGCACTAGGTTGACTTTAAATGATTACATCTCCCTTAATACTCTTAAAAATTTATCAAATTACTTGAAAAAGTAAAAGGAAAGAGTCTAGTTGTGATCTAGAAGTTCTTATATTTTTAAAAAGGTCTAGATTTATTTTTGCAAATTTTGAAGTGTTTGGGTCTTATAAAGCCCTAGTTTGCCTGAATTGACTAGTTAGGATTTACCGATTTAGGATTGTAATGGAAGGGTCTAGTTTCAAGAAAATAGGAAAATCATTTGAAAGTGCTAGTGGAATGTCTTAAGTAGGGTTTTAAAGCTTTTCACAATTTGTATAACTTGGCTTGAACTCTATTGAGCTCAAACTCGACTCATGTAGGTCGAATTGCACTGTGTCGAACAATCCATAACTAGATTTCTGGTTGGTAATTGCAACTGCTGAACTTCAGCAAATTGACGTAATATTTATTTAAATGCATTCAAAAAGCTAACTTTATCACTAATTTTATAACTATAAACTCTACACTTTTAATCGCATCTTTCACCATCAAATTCAGGATATGCGCACAATAACGAACATGAAATATCATTCCTCCAAAAAAATAATTTCTTCCGTACACGGAAGTTGTTCTTTAATTGTTTAATTACCTAATCATTACTAGAAGCATTATAAACTAACACTATGAACACTTTATTCTTCAAACCTCATTCATTTAGACACTTGTAAAAGGTGTCAACAATTTCTGAAGCTGTGTGAGGAGAAGACAAATGAAGGAAACTTAGCATGCTCTTTTACAACTTCCAATTAAAGTCAAAATAATGTTTGGTAATAACCATATAAGAAATTTGTTGGTTCTTGGACTTCCAAATATCCGTGGTAAAATTGATTCTATTTATGTTTTTCAATGCATTTAGTCTTTTTTTTTTTCTCTTTCTTGTATACTAACATGATATCACTACAAGTTGTTGTTCTTGAATATTTCAAAAAATTAAGATACATTGACTTCAAAACAAGATTAAAATCGAATTCTTCTACAAATGAAAATGGCTTTTCATTGATTTGAATATAGTGTGTTATACTTTCCCTAACTTTAGAATTAGCATTAGCAAATACAGTCAAACTACCACTGTCTTGAAAATTGTCAGCAAAGAAAATTAATGCCCTTAGCATGAAAATGCAAAACTTTTTTATTTCTTATGGAACGAATCCTAGCAACACAATATTCTAAATGTTTTCTAAATTGTGTTCTTTACCATGTATTTCCTATGTAAAGGTTCTTCCTACAATGAATGCATTCCCCTTCTTATGTCCACTAGAAAGAAACTCATCAATAAATAGTCGATGTCTTCTTCCTCTTTTTTTTTTTTGTCTATAGGATTTGCATCTTCATTCTCATTACATGTTTCTACAACATCCCCTTATAAGCCCTTATTTTCTCCCAACACAACATCATTTTCATTCAACACAACATTTGCCTCTGCACTAAAAGATTGTACTTCATCAACAGTTACCAAATTTATTGGATCACTCATACTATCTTCGACAAATGGTTCGAGTGACATTCTAGAATAGATAGAACAAATAACTGAACTTTGGGGCAACAATTGACAATGCAGTTAAGTACATAAATGACTAAAATTATCTATCATTATCATATCAATTATTACTTCTTTCTTTTTAGCTTGCAAATTGCATTAATAAAAAGACCTAATACAAACTACTAGAAAGAAGAAATTCTACCACATTCCTCCTTTAACAATGAAATAAAAGGAAGAATATTATTACAATTAATATCATCCCAAACAAAATTAGAAAAAACAACAAAATTAGCACTCAAATCGACTAATTTATTACAATCCCTACTAATAAAATGAAATAAAACTTGCTGAAATTCCTTTAAAAAAGATAAATCTTCCTTCCAATTTTTATCAATTGCCACTATGCCTTTTTCCAACAGAACCTTGAAGAATCTTGATAATATTAGAATTATCAAGATTATCATATCACTTATTACTATATAATGATAAGTAAATCAACAATATCACTATACAATGAATACACATAATATTTGAACAGAAAGCTTTACATCTAAAACCATTATATTTAAACTCTAGGCCTTATCTAAAATAGATATTTCTAATGATATCCCTAAAAAAAAAGTAGCTAGTTAAGGAATATCAAAGCGCTATGGTAGATAGCTCGATAAACCAAAAGAATAAAAAAAAATGATTGTAGATTAAGCATAGATAGTATAGATAACAACAAGCCAAAATTGAAAAATCTAGTCCCAGCAATAATACACTAGCTGGAAGCATATCAAATGCAACAAACAGATGTCATTATACATATTCAAGTAGCAAGAAAAAAGAAAGCTATAACGTAAGGGCAGAAAAATCTATAATATAGTAAGAAAATTCAACCAACAAATAATAAAGCTCCAGGCCTTATCAAAAATAGAGATTTCTAATGATATCCAAATAATCAATCTTGAATTTCATTTTATATTTTTGATCTAAATTACAGAATGAATTTTCAATATCAATATCTCAACAACAAATTTTCTATCACAGAAAATTCTACAATTTATTTCAAGCCATATATTAAGCAGTGATATGAGTAGGAAGCAAGAAAAAAAATAATGTGATATGGTGGCCAAAATAGTCAACATGACTGACAGCAATATAAATCTTAAAGTAATACTACAGCCGAAATCATTAGTATGATTAAGAACATGTATAATGGTACATCCAAAGTAGAAAAAATTTTTCATCCAAAACATAGTAAGTAGGTTTTCAAAAAGAGTCTGTAAAGAAGAAAGTTATAGAAGGAGCAAATCTTTCTTTTTCTTTTAAGTGTGAATCTATGATAAAGGAGGATAAACAGGAAAAAAATTAAAGGTTTTCACATTAATTTTTCACTGGAAGAGCTCACAAGTTCATATTATATGAATGCATTTAGGGGCTGTTTGGTATCCGAGTTACAGCGGGATTTAAGTCGGATTTACGCTAAATCCAGCCAAATGGTTTTTGTGCGCTTGTTAAATCCCGGCGATGGGTAAATCCTGGATTTAAGGATTTACGGTAAGGATTTACGGCTTATCCCGGATTTACTAAATCCCTCTGTTCGGCGGATTTATAGGATTTGGCCGAAGAAGCGCGCGAAAGGTAGAAAGTTACCTTCACAGCCAGCGAGCTCCCGTTCCGATCAAAATGTCGTAACTTCCGATCCGACAGAAAGGGAAAGTCGTCGAAGGAGCGAAGTCGAACAACCACGAAGGAGCCGAAGAAGCGAGGCGTGCAATCTTTACACCTCTTGGGAAGCAACGAAGCCGAGCAGCGACGACGCAAACCCTAGAAGCCTCGAAGTTATTATTCATTAACTTAATTAATATAATTTAAAATATTAATAATTACGTAAATTAATTAAATAATTTAGAGTATAATTAGTACATAAATTAATTATCTAATTTAATTTAATTTAATATTAGTAATATAATTATTAATTATATATTAATATAATTAGCTTAATTAATATAACTTAAAATATTTATTATTTAATATATAATTAATAGTATAAATAATAATTAATAAGTAACTTGTATTTTACATATTATTAAATTCATAACATATTAATTTTTTTATTATTAGTTTATTTTTAATTTATAATTATATTCTTCACATTTAAATATCTAACTATCATAAATCCTAAAAATATTATCAAACAGTTTCTCAAGATTTAACAGGTTAACATTTATTATATCAAATAGTTTTCAGGATTTAATAACCTCTTGATGTATTAAATCCGGATTTATAGGATTTATTAAATCCCACTTGTTGCCCAATAGCCCCTTAGTTTATATGTTATTTAGATGCAATAGAGAGAAAGGATACTTGTTTCTCTAGTCGTCAACTTGCTTGCTTCTCCTCCTCGACCTGACAAACTACAGCAAACAACGAAGTACCTTAGCTCCGAACGATGAGCCACAAAACAACTTGAACGAAAAATCACTTATATTTATTTGAATATATGCTCTGTTCGATTTCAAAAGTTATTTAGACTTGAACCGGTCTACCTTACGTGCACTCGAGCCCCTAAACGCCCCCACCTTATGTGCAAACTCAATATTCAAGCCGAAAAGAATTCTGATCGAACTCAAGCTTGAAATTCTACTCGAAATCATGTTTGATACTCGATAAGCTCGACTCATGGGCTTATTAATGAGTCGAGTTCGAGTCGGCTCGCGAGTCAATTTGACTCACTTGCACCTCTAGTATATTCACAACAAGCATATTAAAGTGCAAACACAACATAGTGCAATATAAGAGCTACTATACCATAGAGTACAAACTAATAACGATAACAAAATATGGTGCAATCTAATAATTTTAACATAATGATGGCAAGCTAATAGTTATAGCATAATAGATTGTAGTCCAATAACTATAATATAGAAAAGAAAATTCCAATAGCAAAAGCACAATATAGTGCAATTCACTAAATAGAAATAATTAATCAAAGAATAAATATGTATGATAGAGACAAACAATCTACTTTTGATCAATCAAAGTTATAAATAGAGCAATCGATATGTATATCCCCCAAATTGCACAAGTTTAGCTCAAGTTAAACAAGTTAGCTAAAAGAGGTCATTCTTATAGGTCAATCAAATCAAAACAAAACAATCAATGGCAACATGTGGTTTTATATTATAATCAGAAAGCTTTGATGCATATAACATGCAATTAAAAACACATACGAAATATATATACTTTTTTTGGCAAGATTTTATTAGGTCATATTATGTCATTCATATATGTACATTTTAATATTATTCTTTATAGCATGGCCTTTTCTCTCATCTATAAATAGGGAGTCAAATAGAAAGTTTAGGAGCACACGAGGATTTACTTTTCTCTACCTAGGTCTCTACTTTCTCGTAATTAAACTTCATAAATTTTTCTACTTTTTTCTTATCTTCTAAAGAAGCACTTGGTGCTCTTTGATAACTCTTCAGTTGTCTCTCCTACAATTTCCTTAGAACATAAGATGGTGACTTTCTTCTTTGTAACTCCAACACTAAAAGGTTTGAAAAGGAGTATGAATAATAAACTCAAAGAATAACCTAAAAAGTCTTATAAGTTGCTATAACAATGATCTTCTATATAAACTTTGAAAGTACTATGATGTCAATTGAAAGTACACAATTGTGCTTTGATAATGAAGATGGCACACCAAGAGAGGGGGGTGAATTGAGGATTAAAAAATTTCTTCAAAACCCATTTTAAATAAAAGCCCAAAATTTGATTTTATGCAGAAGCATTTAAATAAATGAAATAACACAACTTCAATGCAAATGTAAATTTTTATTTTTCTATGTACAAAACCAATAACCATGTTTTTTTTTTCAATTTTTTTTTTAAAATTAACCACAATCAATCACAATAATCTTCTTTCAAAAATATAATCACAATCAAATCGGGATGCTGGAAATTAAATTACAAGAAAATAAAAGTGCTAAAGTAAATGTAAAAAATAAAGAGATGCAAACTAATTTTTATTATAGTTCGATCAACTTGATCTACATCCACTTCCCGAATGTTCTCTCTTCGGGAATTGCACTATCATAGTGACTCTCCTTAGCCCAAAGTTAGGTGGAGAAGCCTTTCTCCCTTTTTACACGTAAAGAATGCACCTTTGTAGACTCTTCACACTCAAAGAATCCCTCCTTTCACCTCCTTAGTCTAGCCGAGCCACTGTGTCCTCCTATCACCTCATTGATCTTGAAAAGTCTCCGAGTCATCCTTTGTCCTCCTTAGTTCGGTGGAGTCCCTGTTTCCTTCATTCACCTTCTTGGTCTGGTGGAGTTGCCAAGTCTTTCTTCCATCTCATTGGTTTTATGAATTCATCATACCATTAACCTCCTCTGCTAACATGCCTTTAGGACATAAAGCTTTCCTTCATAGAGCTTCTCTAAAGGGACACACCAACACAATCGAACGACATCAGCTGTGGTGCAAATTTGAACATCAGTTAGAAATTTTGTGAGTTAAAGTTTTTCTACTTTTGATCATTTAGTATATGATGATTTGAAATCGTCCTAGACAATTAGTTAAAAATAAAAACCCTAATTAGGGCATCTAGGTTATGTAAACTTGATTAAAGAAATCATCCTGGACGATACTCTAATAATCTTGGATGATATGCTTAAATCACAAAACCAGCCGCCAAAGTTTTTTAGGCAAGATTTAAAACTATTATAATTTGCACTAATTATACAAGATGATCTAACCTGATCGTACTGGATGATTCATACCAATCATGCCTAAATAGATTTAGTGATTAGGAGGGTAATTAAGGTTAGATTGATCAATCATATTATTTAGGACGATTGTAGAATTGTATTGAACGTTCTGTAAGAAAAACCTTAGCATTCTCCTAAATCTCCTGGACGTCCTAAACTGTCTACTGGATGATAAAGTCTGTTTTTGAACTAATCGTACAAGACAATCTCTACACCATCTTGGATGATCATTTATATTTCTATATTATCTAGATTTATCTCCTAGATGACCCAAACTATTTGTTGGACAATAATGTATGGTTTTGAACTAATCGTAATGGATAATTTCCACATCATCCTAGATAATTAGAATAAAAATTATGATCTAATCATTCAGAAAACCTAGATCATCCTGGTGGGAAGGGCTATTTTAAACTTATTGTGTAGGATGATTTGTTAACCATCCTGAATGATTCTTGATGGCAAGTTGAAAATCAGGGTGTTTTTTAAGACCTTCTATTTAAGCTCTCTCAATTACTGATGATAAAATATTTTGCTATTGTCCTAACCTGAGAGAGCTTGGAGAAGAAGAAGAAGAGTTTGGGGGGAGAGAGAGAGAGAGAGAGAGAGAGAGAGAGAGAGAGAGAGAGAGAGAGAGAGAGAGAGAGAGAGATCTTGTGAGAGGGAGTTTGTGAGGTGTTCACAAAGGTTGCTCCATGTAAGAATTCAAGTCGTCTTCTCCGATCATTATCCTTAGCTCCTTAGTGGCTTTAGGGATATGTTCATCAACACTAGATCAAGGTTCTCTTTTCTACTTTAGGAGGAAACAAAAGGAGTTGGGGTTCTCTGCCTGCTTTAGGAGGAAGCAAAAGGAGTCTATGTTCTCTGCCTCACCGGGGTCAGTGAAAAAGATTTTATAAGGGTTTATCCATCTTATTGTGGAAGCAAAAGGAGAGACACTATAGTTTTAGTGTATTACCTAGAGGGTAGGCTCTAGGGAGTGGATGTATGTCAAGTTGACCGAATCACTATAAAATTTTGGTGTATTCTTATTATTTTATTCATGCACTTTATTTTTGCATTATTTACTCTTGATTATTTATGTG
Source organism: Dendrobium officinale (assembly GCA_019514585.1). NCBI lineage: Eukaryota > Viridiplantae > Streptophyta > Magnoliopsida > Asparagales > Orchidaceae > Dendrobium > Dendrobium officinale. Next base: position 39,173,066 of record CM033691.1, on the reverse strand, counting down.
GTTTAAATATAATAATTCTATTCCAGTGAAATTGTTCTACTTTCTTCTTTAGGATAAAAAGTAGTTTATTTTATAAAATATCAAAAAACTCAAAAAGATTTTTCTTAATGTTTAAGTTAAATTTTTAAAAACAACAATTCCCCCCCCCCCCCCCCCTCTTTGTTAGCCTCGAGCTAGTTCGTAAGGGCTTAACAACCCTAAACGAACTTTAAAGTGGTATCAGAGCGGGATTCAAAATATCAAGTTTTAAAAAACTTTGAATTAAAGATCCATGTCTAACTTTGGTAACTGAACCATGGTAGAAGGGTATTCCATTACTCGACCACCCTTATTTGATAATATACCATTTAATTTTTGAAAAACTTCGCATGTCCACCTTTTTGTAATCTATAGATTATCGTATGTGGATGCTTGTAAAAGAAGGTTATTCTACACCAACATGTGAAATTAATGATATAATAACTAAACTTTCATTTTTTTTAATGGACTTTTGATGATCGAGATCTAACACAACTTAATGCAAAATATTTAAACTTTTTTTTTTGTGCTAAAATTTGAATATTACATGCATGTTTCAATATGTGCAACTAGTAAAGAAATCTCAGATAGATTATGGATTACTTATGAAGGCACAAAAGAAGTTAAGCAATCTAGGTTAAATATTTTATTTCATGACTACAAATTTTTTCGCATAAAACATAATGAGTAAATATCTGAAATGTATAATAAGTTTACAAATAGTCACCTCCCTGTATGTATTAGGAGGAGAGTTAACAAACTATGAGAATGATAACAAATTTTTGAGATATTTACCTTCTTCCATTGATGCTAAGATTACTGCTATAACTGAAACCAAGGATTTGAATATTTATTCTATAGATAACTTATTTGGATCACTCATTGCTTACAAGAAAGGAGTGAACTAAAGACAATTTGATGTAAGGGAGAAAATGAAGGACAAAATTGTAGCCTTAAAGGCTGATGATTCTGACACTGATACTTCATGTTCTAAGAATGACGATATTACCTTAATTACAAGGCAATTCAAAAGCTTTTTGAGAAAGAAGTAAAAGCACCATCAGAAATGGAACATATGTAAGAATAATAAGAATTTTAAAGGTTTTTTTGATGTAGTTTGCTTTGAATGTAAAAAGCTGGGACATATAAAAGCTGATTGACCTACACTTAAGGCTCACCCAAGCAATGAGAAGGGTGAGGAGAAACCTAAGTTTAAGAAGGGTAATCTAAGAACCCAAAGGGCTTTGTGGGAAGATTCTACATCTTACTCCTCTAAAACTAAAGCTAAAGAGGAGATAACAAACTTGTGTTTGATGGTAGATGATCATCTTGGTCGCTCTGACCAAAAAGATATATGTGAATTAACATGTGATAAATTGCTTAAAGTTTTTAAAAAAATTCATTCATCTTATAGAAAGCTTAAAAATTCACATGTTAGCTTGAAACTGGAATTTCTAAACTTACAAAATGAGCATGAAGTTTTGATTAAAGATCATTATGCACTTGATAGCAATCATATGATTTTATTAGATGATTTTGACTCACTGAATGCAAAGCATCTTGATTTAACAAATGAGCATGATTCCTTAAAAATTTTACATGTTTAGCTAGAAAATGCATATAAGGAATTAGATACTCTTACAACTGATTTAGATACTAAGGAGCATGCTTTGTAAATAAAAATTTCAATTCTTAAAAATACAAATAATTTTTTAGAAGCTAAATTAATTACTTTCAAAGAAAATAAAAAGCCACCCATAATGCTTGAGTTTCACAATCCATCAGATCAACATGCATCATTCAAATCTAGGAAGAGACACTATAACCTGAGTAGACTAATAAACCCTTTTTCTAGTGTTAGATATTTCTCTTGTGGCATGTTAAGATATATCTCTCACACTTGCACTATTCACCATAGTATATATTGGGTGTGGAGACCTAAAGTTCAAAACTCATAGCATAACATGCATACATTACATTCCTCTTTCCATAAGAAGGGGCCCAAACCTGTTTGGATTCCCAAATCTAATATTTAATGATTTTGTAGGTGTACTCTCACACAAGATCTCTTGAGAGTATGTAATACCAAGACAGTGGATACTCACACCATATAACTAGAGATGTTAATCAATTCATTTTGTTGGAGGCTAGGGCTGGAGGCTAGGTCACTCTTGGAGACAACACCACCAAGAAAGTGGTGGGTACAGGTATAATTGGAAACTCCAAGAATTTTTTGATTAAAAATATTTTGCTTGTTGGTGTCTTAAAATATAATCTGCTAAGCATAAGCAGTTGTGTGAGAAAGGCTGCACAATTAAATTTCTAATTGCTAGCTGCATCATAAGCCTGAATGGAAAAATTATGCTACTTATATTAAAGAGTGAGCTTTTCTTCTCTATTATATGGAAGATATTCTCACAACTGAGAGTCTTTAAATGTTTCGAATGGGAGCAAGTTCACAAAAATGACATGAGGCATAAAATGAACCCGAAAAAACTAAAAAGAAGCGCAATGATTGCCAAATAATTGAAAGATACACAAAGTGTATAAAATCAAAAGATGCATAAAGTGCACCTAACAAATGACAAGAGGAACAAAATAAGCCCACAAGAAATAAAGCTTCATTCTCTTTCAAACATTTAAATCTTAGAAGAATTCGTGAGTCACTTGATATCTTTAAAGACTTTGTTTTTAGAACACATGATCATGACTAATTACTTTGCTATATTATTCTATAAGATATTTTTTCTAAAACAAAGTTTTGAATAGATCACTTTGCTTATCTAATTTATTTTTTGAGTTAGATTTTGGTTTTTAAAAAGATTTTTAACTTGTAGAGAGTTCAAGCCGGGGTTAAATGGATTGGTCGTTCTACAATTTTTTTGGATTTCAGCAATTTTAATTCATGTCTTACTAATTTTTAGTTCAACCACATAAGAAATTTATCATCATCTTGTATTGATTAAAAAACCATTTTTTTCTCTTTTTATTATTTTTATCATCTTTTTGTTATGTTTTTACTTATTTTTATTATGTTTTACTTTTTTTTTTTGGGACCACTTCTAATCAACTCTATCCATCCTCAAAATTTTTATATTTTATTCACATCTTCCTGGATGATATATTATTATCCTAGAAGATATCATTAATTTACTATTCAACATCCATTTAATGGTTGATCTGACTCTATTATTTGAGATCGTCCTGAATGATACACATCGTCCTTGATGATAAGATCAAATTCTAGCTCAATAATTGATGATCACCCTAGATGATTCCATCTTTATCCTAAATGATCCATATGGGAAAAAAGGGTTGGTCATTTTAAATTTGACCAGTATGATTCTTTATTGCTAATCATCTTGGACGATCAACCTGTTCGTCCTGGATGATCTTTATAGTCAAAAATCATACTAGTTAACTCATTGGGATGATTACCTGTATCTAATCATCCTGGATAATGTCTAATCGTCCTAGATAATACGACTACTTTTTGAATAACTAGTCTAGACGAATTATTGCTCCTGATCATTTTGGACGATCCTTTGAATGCCCTAGAGACGATGTCCCTGACCCTATAAATGATTTCCATTGGCTTTTTTACTCCAAAATCCTTCAAATCCCTCTCTCTTTTAGTCAAACTCTCAAAATGGCTGGTGACAAATGTTCTAGGATGCTGACTAGAAGCTCCTCGAGGGGAACTATAGACTCTCACTTCATTAAGGTAGCAGATCAGGTTGCTTACTTTCGAAACAAAACAGTAGGGATTACAACCTCCAAGTTTATCAATCCCCGTACTCTAACTTATCTAATGTTAGATCTGTTACCTTCATTCTTACACTTGCAATCCCTTTCCATTATGAACTTCTATATGAATTATTTGCCAGCCTTAGACTTAACTCTGCCTATACTACACTCAATCTTATATTAACAAAAGACCTATAGAAATCACTTATCATGACTGTCATGAAATTCTTCAACTTTCCATCACTGGCGATAAACTTCTTGTTTTGGTTTTAGATCTCGATTTCAACTAGAGCCCTATTAATCAGTATTTAAGACACACCAATGTCACTTTCCATGATGGTGCCTCTAGTTCATTAGTCATATATGCTAGGACCATCCAATATATCCTTTGAACTTCTGTAATTCCAAAAGTTGAAGACCGTATTCACATTACTCCTCTACTCTCCATCACTACTTATTATATATTGGATCGTAGGGATTTAAATGCTACTGATTTTCTATTCTGATACATTGAATACTTGACTTATATTAGGGATTTTGGACATAATAGAAAACCAAATATGGCCTTAGGACACATCATTGCCTATATTCTTGAAACTAAGTACAACCTTCAGTATCCTATCCCATTAAACTATTAACCTGTCTTCTACACCAATAGCTCTTTTATGTCCTTCACAGCACTCATCTCTATATTGAGCATGAGGAGGTTGAGGGAGTAGAGAAAGAAGCTATTCTTGAACCTATTCCTATTCTCTAGCAGTCATAATTGGATCAGCTGGTGGAGAGGTTTGACCAGTAGGAGGCCAGGTTTGACTCCTATGTAGTTACACAGGAACAACAACATGTAGCGAATGTTGATCATTTTAATGCCTATGTAGCCCAACAATAGCAGTAGTATGATAAGGATATGTCCTGGTTTATGGAGTAGTTTGCTTCCATTCATAGTCTCTTTCACCCACCACCACCACCACCTCCTTCACTAGATAAGGGTCCTTCTTACCTTTAGATTGTTTGGTGTTTTTGTGTGATGCTTGTATTGATGTTCTTTATATATGTTATTCTTCTTTGTATTTTTCCTCCTTTTTGTGATGTCAAAAGGGAGAGTAGTGTGTTATTGGTTGCTTATGTTTTAGTTAGTGCATATTTGACTTATTTTAGTGTAATTTATCGTGTTTTATTTGTATTCCAATTTTTTGTTATGTCTCTATTTTTAAAATTAAAAAATGATGTGTTTTGAAATTTTCTAACAACAATGTTTACAAATTATAAAAAAAGTGAAGATTATTGCAAATCTAGTCACATTTACTATTATTTTGATAATAACAAATGTTATTATTTTTCGACTTTTACTATTCTTGAATATCTATTTTATTTGCCGAGCTCACTAACCTTTTAGATACACAAGTTCACTTTGAACATCAATTAGATCAAGATCAGGTAGACTAGGATTGAGTCAGTTTATAATTTCTATTCGAATGTACCTTTTACATTTTCTTGAGTTAAATATACTTTTATCGATCCTGAAGCTAAGTAACCTGACATACACATTTAGGGGGAGAAATTTTGTGGGTTAGAGTTTTTTAATTTTTGATCATATCGTATAAGATGATTTTAAATCATCATAGATGATCAGTTAAAAATAAAAACCCTAATTAGGGCCTCTGGGTTATAAAAACCTAGTTAAGGAAATCATCTTGGACGATACTCCAATCATCTTGGATGATATGCTTAATCACAAAACTAGCTGCCAAAGTCATTTAGACAAGATTTTAAAACTATCATATTTTACACTAATTATACAGGATGATCTTGATTATCTTAGGCAATTCATACCAATCATGCCTAAATTGATCCGGTGATTAGGAGGGTAATTAAGGTTAAATTGATCGATCATATCATCCAGGATGATTGTAGAAATTGTACTGGATGATCTATAAGAAAAACCTTATATTTCTCTTAAATCTCCTAGATGTCCCAAACTATCTGCTGGATGATAAAGTCTGTTTTTGAACTAATTATATAGGACGATCTCTACATCATCTTAGATTATCAGTTTTATTTCTATATCATTTTGATTTATCTCCTAGACATCTTAAACTATCTACTGGATGATAATATATGATTTTAAACTAATTGTACAGTAAGATGTCCACATCATCCTAGATGATCAGAGTAAACATTATGTTCTAATCCTACAGGAAACCTAAATTGTCCTAGCTGAGAGGGAAATTTTAAACTAATCATACAGGTTGATCTATCGATCATCCTCAACGATCCTTAATGATAAATTTAAAATTAGGGAATTTTTAAGGCCTTTTATTTAAGCTCTCTTAATTACTGATGATAAAATATTTTGTTTTTGCCTTGACCTGAGAGAGCTTAGAGAAGGAAAAGGTGAGCTTAGGAGAGAGAGAGAATCTGATGAGGAGGAGTTCGTGAGGTGTTCACAAAGGTCGCTTCAAGCAAGGATTCAAGTTGTCTTCTCTAATCATCATCCTTGGCTCCTTGGTGGCTCTAAGGAGGTATTCATTAGCAATAGATCAAGGTTCTCTTCCTACTTCAGGAGAATGTAAAAGAAGTTGGGGTTCTCTACCTACTTCAGGAGGAAGCAAAAGGAATCTAGGTTCTATGCCTCATCGGGGTCAGTGAAAAAGATTTTGTGAGGGCTTTTCGCCTTATTATGGGAACAAAAGGAGAGACACTATAGTTTTAGTGTAATACTTGGATTGGAGGCTCCGGGGAGTGGATGCAGGTCAAGTTAACCAAATTACTATAAAAATCTGGTGTGTTCTTTCTATTTTATTCATGCACTTTATTTATGCATTATTTACTCTTGATTATTTGTGTGCACTACAGGAAAACTGTCTATTACCGGCAGAATTTTCCGGCGGAATTGTTTCCGGCGGTTTTTCCGGCGCATTTTCGACGGATAGAGGTCAAATTTTTCCGACTAATGTTTTCGACAGAATTTCTGACGGATTTTACGGCGGATTTTTTCCGGCAGAGTTTCCGGCGGAATTTCCGACGAATTTAAAATTTTATGAAAATAAATACTTTGAAAAATAATTTATTAAATAACTTATTTTAATTATTTATTAATTTTAATAATTTACTAAATAATAATTAATAATTATTTCTTAAATTAAATAATTTTAAATATTATTAACTTAAATTAATTAAATTAATAATAAATTGTTAAATTACATTAATAAGTCTTTGTTAAAATAAATTTATTTAATTAAAGAAATAAATATTACGTCTAATATAAGTTAAAAAAAAAACATAAGAGTGCAGATTTAATAAATTAATTAAATTAAAGAAATTGATATACGTGTAATATAAAGCTTAAAAATTAGAATAATTGGATATCAATTTTTTAGAATAATTAGATATGGGTTTTACTTTAAATATTAAAAACGACAAAACCTATCAGCTTTTCAAACTTGGCGCAGTGGTTGCGGCAAGTCCTATGCGGACGACAGGTCGGGGGTTCGAATCCCGCCTTCGGCAGGGCTGTTGCGCGGTTCGCCTGGCGCGCTAGGCGGGCTCGAGTGGATCAGGTGGACTGGCTGTTCGAGCACGTGAATGGGACCTGGCGGGGGCTGGCTGGCGCAAATAGCTTTCTATTTTTTTTTCTTTTCTATTTCCGGCGCAAAATAGTTCGCTGGAACTGTACCGGCGGACTAATTCCGCCGGAAATATTTCCGGCGGCTTATTTTGCGCCGGTATAATTTTTTCGACACGCGTATAACCGGCGGAAAAAAATCCGATGGAAATCCGCCGGAAATTCTAATTTTCGACGGATTTTGGGCAGTTTCAGACGAATTTTGTCCGCCGGTAACATCCGATTTTCCTGTAGTGGTGGTTGAAATATAATAATTCTGTTCCTGTAAAATTGTTCTGCTTCTGCCTTGGGATAAAAGTAGTTTGTTTTGTAAAATATCAAAAACCTTAAAAAGATTTTCTTGTTGTTTAAGTTAAAATTTTAAAACACCAATTTATCCCCCCTCTTGGTTAGCCTCGGGCTGGTTCATAAGGGCTTAAAAAACCCTAAAGAACTTTCAAGGTGTAGGTATGTCAAAGCAACCATGTGTAAACTCCTCTAAAACTCCCATAATCCCTCAAATATCTTCTCCCTCTTGCACAACCTCACCCTATCTCTCCGTTACTCAATGCTATCTCTTTAATCTTTCTCACGAAAGAAACAGAACCCTTGAATGCCAAAAGACTTTCCTCTCAAATTAGAAAAGAATTTATAAAGAGGAATTTTTAAGAAAATACTCATTTTTAATTCAGCCAAGAAATTTTTTAAAAATGCTAATTTTTTATTCTGTCACCTCAAATAATACAATATGATATTCATATTATATAATAAGATAAGTTAATTCTTTAGTGCATGATCTAAGATCATCCAATATATGATTAGTTCAATCAAATAGTGTTTAATACAATACAAACCCTGGGATGACTAATTATCATACAAAAGGTCGTTCTACCGATTATACGGTACATTGATCATCCAGCACAATCAAGATCATAATGTACGATCCTCAATCATAATTAATCATTATTTGATTACTTAATTATAGTTATTAAATTAGGCAATATATTTTGACTTTGTACAATACAAACTAGCTTGTATGGTACGATTTGAACTTTCAAATTTTGAATTATTATATAATTAAAATGATGGGGGATACTAAATATAGTGGAATGTCATGTACGATGGTGTGATAATACATTAGGATTAATTATAGCTCACTATAAATTAATCTCATTGATATAATATTTTAATTAATTTTTGATTGCACTTATCATACAGTACGATCAAGAACATCAAATATAATCTACAAAAAATATATATTTATTTACACTTCAGCTTGTGTGTGTGCATGATTGCTAAATCAACGTACACCTTTTATAAATATAGACTAAAAAAAAAAATACAAACCCTTCCGAACAATGACTAACTTACACAACGCTTTCTTAAGCTCTAATACTTTGACAATTCTTTATGTATGTTTAAGTCGAAGTGTTTGTAATGCATAGAAAAATATATGTAATGTATAAAGAAAGGATAATTAAATAAACATCCAATAATATTTGTTATCATCAAAATATAAGATTGGGCTCTCGAATTGCATCAATCTCCCCTTTATTTTATGATAACAAATATTATTTGTTGGAAATTAAATTTACAAGGTAATTTTTGACTTTCTGCTAAGTTCTCCCCCTCGCTAAGTGCTTTCTTTTAAAAATAATTTTTTTTTTTTAATTTTAATTTGTTTATTTTTTATTTTAAAAGCAAACACTTTTTTTTTTTTAAACACTTAACATAGTAAGTACTGGAAGAATAAACAAACTACACTAAAAAAAAAAAAAAAATATATATAATAAACACACTCAATACTCCCTCTTTTGACATCACTAAAAACAAGAAACAAATAAACTATAGAATAAAAATAAATAAACATAAACAAATTTAAACAATGCAAACACACAATAATAAACAGACAAACAATCACAACTTAATAAACCACAACCTTGACTTTCATAAGCACTAATGTTACTAACACCGAGTCAAATCTTGAGCATGTTGAACATGTCATAGTTTAGGGATTTTGGTAAGGATATATGCCAATTAATTTTAATATCAACATGCAGTTGTTCTACATCACCCTTAGTTATATGACTTCTAATAAAGTGATGTCTAATATCTGTGTTTAGTGTGTGAATGTTGATTTAGATTTTTAGAAATATAAATTGTATTAGTATTATCACGCAGAATAAGGATTATAATTAGAGGTTGTCCAAAGTCAAGAATATGTTGCTTCAGCCATAGGCATTGGGAAGCACAACTTCATACATCTACATACTTTGCTTTAGTAGTAGACAAGGCTATAGAGTTTTATTTTTTACTAGACTAGAAACTAATGATTGTCCCATAAAATGGAAAGTTCCATATGTGTTTTTCATGTCTACTCTACACTGAACAAAATTCAAATATAAATATCCAACTAAGTCAAAAGTAAAATTATTCCTAGGATATTATATGCCTTAATGTTGGGTTCCTATGAGATATCTTAAAATTTTTTTAATTGTAGTAATTTTGGATTCTTTAGGATTACCCTAAAACCTAGCACCTAAATAGACTAAACATAATGTCAGACCTACTAGCAATTAAATATAGTAAGAAACATATAATTCCCTTATATTTCTTTTGATTTACATATTTTTCAGCTAAGTCCTTATTTAACTAGGTGGTCGAGCTCACTGATGTTTTCATGCTTTTATTACCTTCCATGATAAATTTCTTCATAATCTCTTTAATAGATTTAGATTAGATTCAGAAGGTAACATCATATCTTTATTTAACACTAAATCTAAGAAATTATTAATCATACATCATACTCATTTTAAATTCCTTACTTAATGGCAGAAAATCTATTGTGAAGATTATAATTTATGAATCTAAAAATAATATGATTAACATAAATATGTATTATAAGTATATTTTCTCCAACTTTTTTAAGGAATAAATAAAAGTTTGATAAGGATGTTAATCCGAAATGAACTTGTCCTAAGCACATAAAGAGGGGAGTGAATTGGTAAATTTAAAAATTAACTAATTGCTTACTTGAAAAACAAAGTTGATATTTTTGGATTTTCCAATATTTTAGAAAAACAAGTTACAATTATCACCAAATGCAAAAGCAAATGAATTTATCAGAAGTTGAAAACATGATAGTGATATTCCAATTTACAGAACGAAGCATTAACCACAATTTTCACCAAGTAGTTATTACTGAAGTAAAGCTCTGAAAAAGTAAATTGTGAAAGTAAAAAAAAAAAGAACAAACACATAAGAGATTTATAGTGGTTCGAGAACCATGAATCTCCTTTCTAACCCTCTTGGTGATGGCAGAGAACCATGAATCTCCTTTCTTACCCTCCTGATGATAGTAGAGAACCACAACCTCCTTTCTCACCCTCCTAGTGATGGAAGAAAGCCACAAACTTCTTTCTCACTCTCCTGGTGATGGTAAAGAACCATGTCCTTGAGCTAAAGAATTTTTTTCCAAAGCCACCCTAGAAACCTAGTAAGACACTTGGAGGAACTAGGCAAGACACTTGCTTGGAGTAACTGTGTGAATTCTTCACACTACTTCTCCCTCACACATAAGATCTCCCTTTCTTCTTTCCAAAACTCTTCTAGATCCTCTTCTCCAAACTCTCTTTCAAGAATACTCAGTAGCCAGAAACTTGAAATAATTCCAATTAGAGGGCTTAAATATAAGGCCTCACAAAAAGCCCTAAAATTCCATTCTGCTGGCTCTGATCATATGGTATGATCATGGATCATCAATATAATTAGTTCAATGTACTCCTATTTATATTGTATGGAGATCTATGCATTATACTATAAGTTCAAAAAATTGAGCTAATTGGCTAGGTTGATTTAGTGCATCATCCAATATTATTAGTTCAAATGACTTGGATTATCATCTCGTATGATTGGCGATGATAAACTATCTTACCATGCAGGAATCAGAACATTTAGTATGATTGGTCCCAATCATCCTATACGATCTGACTGGATAACTTAATCTAAAATTGTCTCTTAATCACATGTTTAATTTAAGCAGGATTTAATTACATTATACTATATGATACCTATCATATGGTATAATTAGTGCAAAATTTAAATTTTAAAATATTGCCTAAATTATAATTGGTGGATGGGGTTCATGATTTTAACTAATCATTATGTATGATGTGAAATGTCCTGTACGATTAGTTCAAATTGCATTAATTATCATAATTAGACATTTTAATAATTTTCTAATGAGTTGATCATCTAGATGATATGGATCGTATAGTGCAATTAGTTCAAAAAATTCAACTTCTAATTTTGTTACTAACTCACTCCCTTATGTGTGTGTGTGTGTGAATGGTTACCAATTATCCACCAACTACATGATTTGACTCAAGAAAAGTAAAAATACATTAGAATTGAAAATACAAACATTTTATGACATACTTAACCCTAGTTTACCCAATCTTGAGCTGATCAAACTTGCAAGTGTATGGTGGACCTGAAATATTAGTCCACAGAAAAATAACAGATGCGTAATAATAATAAATTATCTGAGATAGCATAATAAAGAATCTAATAATATTTATTATCATCAAAGTTATAAAACTTAGGTCCATATTTGTAATAATAAAGTGGTGTCTACTCTATCCTTTTCAAATGATTTCTCTAATAGAAAGTTGCTGAGCCTATTGTATCATGCCCTATGTGCTTACTTCAACCCACAATGTACTTTATTATGTTTGTATACATAATTAGGAAAAGCAAAATGATCAAAGCCTTGGGGTTACTCTACATAAACTTCCTCTTTTATGAGACAATTTAAAAAAGCACTTTTGACATCAATTTGATATAACATGAAGCCTCTAAAGCATGTAAATACTAATAGAACTCTTATGACCTCTAACTTAGCAACAAAATGTATCCTAAAAATCAATACCCTTTACTTGATTACTCCCCTTAACAACTGACCTTTTTTGTTTCATACTGATCTAGAGTCATTCAACTTATTCTTAAAAACTCATTTAGTACCAAATACACTCTTATTAGTGGGTCTACTAATTAACTTCAATTCATCATTTCTAATGATTTGGTTAAGCTCTTATTGCATGACCACATTCCAAATTTTATCACTTAAGACTTAATATAAACAAGTGAGTTTGGTCATTGAAATAAATGCATTGTGGCTAATCTCTTTCATAAGACCTTACCTAGTTCAAAACCCTATAAATGGATCTTCTAAAATGAGCTCTCTGGGGTTACTAAAAGACTAACTCTAATTTATAGGCAAAGGATCCTACGATTCTTTTCAATTTTCTAAGTTACCTTTCTCCACTCCATGAGTTATTTCTGCCTCATCCTCATTATCTTTCCTAGTCTCTATGGTTCTATATGATTTATTAAATATTATGTGGCTAGATTCCTCTACAACTAAGTATCTTTTAGTCTCTTCTATAGGCTTTTCCTACCAAGGAGTATCCTAATAAAATAACTTCATATACCTTAGATTCAAAATTTTATAAATGGAATTTTTTATTAACAAGCATAAAATATTTGCAACCAAATTCATGTAGATGTGATAAATTCAGTATTATACCCTTTAGTAATTCATAAGGTGTCTTATTCATATTAGACCTTGTATTTACCTAATTAAGCACATAGTAGTCAATATTCACTGCCTCTGCCCAGAAATATTTTCGTAGACTATATTCTCCTAATATTGTTCTAAGTGCCTCTACTAAAGTTCTATTCTACCTTTCAATAATTCTATTTTGTTGTGGAGTTATAGGGGTAGAAAAATTATTTCCTATATTAGATTCTTTATATAATAACTCAAAAGTTTCATTTTGAAATTCTCCATCATGGTCATTATAAATTATTGAGATTAAGCATCCTAATTTCCTCTAAATCTAATATGAAAAGGTTTAAATTCTTTAAAAAAATCACTTTTATACATTTAGTATTTTACCCATATAGATCTTGAAAGCTTATCCACAATAAAGCTTGAAAAGTCATCCAAAATTACAAATCTATAAGTCATACCCCTAGACTAGTTATACTAACAAGTCCAAATAAGTTCATATGGAGAATTTCTAGTGGTCTAGTGGCTACTATATCCTTAATTGAGTGGAAGGATGATCTAGTTTATTTTCTTAATTGACAATCATCACATTGATGACTTTTAGTGAATTCTAAATTGGGAATGCCTCTAAGTCAGGTTGAGTAATCTTTTTAAGTGTTTTCATGCTGGCATGACATTATCTTGTATTCTATAGCCAAGAATCATTTACAATAGATTTTAGATAGATATTAGTTGATGCAGCAATATAATTCAATTCAAGCATATAAATGTTATTAATTTGCATTCCTTCCATAATTTTTTCCATTAAATATGATTAAGAACTTATTAGAAATAAGTTTTATATGAAAGCATTTGTCACATAATTAGTAATGCTTAAAAAGTTATGTTTAAAACCTTTAACTAATTAAATATTTTCAATAGTAAAACTATCAGTTTTACCAAGTATGTGTTTACTTACTACATTCCTAGTAGTATTATCTTCCAAAGTAACTTTACCTCTACTTTGGCCTCCAGCACAATGAACTTCTTCAGATTTCTTGTCATATGCCTCGAGCAGACACTGTCTTAGTATGACAAGCTCTTTCTAGAACTTTTGTTAGAGCATACCTCATCATTTTTAGTGTTCCCAATGTTATCCTTAGCAATTAAATGGAGGTTTCTTATCTCCTCTTCTAGTTCATCTTTTGAGGAATCAGACTTCCACTACAGGAAAATCACTGATTTCTGGCGGAATTTTCCGGCGGCTTTCCGGCGGCCACATTTCCGGCGGCTTTTCGGCGCATTTCCGACAGTTTTTTTTCAAGGAATTTTCCGGCGGAATTTCCGACGGCTTTTTCACTTTTCCGGCGGCTTTTAAAATTTAATGAAAATGAATAATTTTTTTACTATTTAAATGATTTAATAAAAAATTATTAAAACATAGATTAATAATTTAATTAATAGTTAGTTAAATTTTATTTTATATTAAATATTATTTTTTATTTTAAATTAATTAGTTTCATTTTTTAAAATAATTAAAAACTAATTGATTTCTGAACTAAATATAGTTTAAATAAAAAAATATTGACACAATTTTCACCGTGTGCGCGAGAAAGCGGACGCGGAGCAAAGGCCGGAGCTCGGGAGCGGCTGGCCTGTGGCTGGAGCGCGGCAGATCGCGCGGGAGTCTGCTGCCCGCGCGCGCGGGAGCCTGCTGCCCGTGGCCAGAGCGCGGCCGAACGCGCGGGAGCGCTGCCCATGGCCGGGAGCCGCGGGAGGCGAATCTCGCGGGAGCGCGGTGGATTTTTTTTATTTTTTTTTAATTTGACCGGCGGTTATAAACCACCGGAAAGCCGCCGTAATAATTTACCGCCGGTAAAAACCGTCGAAAATTATTTTCCTATGTCATTTTTTCCGGCGGCAACTTAACCGCCGGTAAACTACAAAACCGCCGGAAATGGTTCAATTTCGTCGGAAAAAGCCGCCGGAAATGAGTAATTTTTTTGTAGTGTTCGAGTTTGCCTAGAATTCCTATTATATCTTTTGCTTGCCCCTTTTAGAATTTGATTTATCCTCACCCTTTTCCTTCATATGGCCGCTCTTGATGTTGGGGTAATCTCTAGTATCCTAACTTTATGCACTCAAAACAAACTAAGTTAGAAGAAAAATTATTAAAATTAACAGTTGAATATTTATTCTTATTAAAGTGGCACTTTTGGTTATGTTTCAGGAAGCTCTTAATATGACATGTCATCAATGCAATATATTCGCTGCCATCAACTTCTAAATTGCTACTCTAAGTATCATTTACCTTTAATGCCATAGTTCATTTTTTCTTTCTATCCCCTGCTTTTGAAAGCCTTTGACTTACATTTTGCTTGTAGATAATTAGAGAGCATAATAGATTATTAATAGAGCAAATATTAATATCTTAAAATTTAGATATACATGTAAATTTTGTTTCATACGAATTTGGTAGACAACGTAATATTTTGTAAACTTTTTAGAATTAAAAATTTCCCTACCAAGGCATTCAAAAAAGTGATTATCTTTTTGAACCTAGTAAAGATTTATAGTATTGACTAACTAGGTTTCATACAAAAGAGTTTATACCCATATAATAACACATTCAAACATGATTGCTTAACCTCAGCAATGCCTTTGTTTGAAACCTAGTTAGTCACTTATCTCATATCTCTTTCCCACTATAAATACAATGAGTTTGATGATAATAAACATTATTATTATTTTTACTACTGCTTTTTACTACTGCTTTTCTTACATATATATATTTTTTTGACATGCTCACTAATGTTTCAGATCCACAAGTTCACTTACGATACTAATCAACACAAGATCAAGTAGATAATGGTTGAGTCTATCTGTAATTTAAATTTTAATGTATTTTTTACCTTCCTTGAGTCAAGTATTGCATATGGTAGACCCCAGGCTAAGTAACCTTACACACACACACTTATCGGGAGAAATTTCGTGAGTTAGAGAATTTTCTATTTTTTAACCTAATCATACTGGACAATTAGTTAAAATAAAAGCCATAATTAGGGCATCCATGTTAATTACATGGGCTTAAACTAATTATAATGTATGATATATATCATATAGGATGATTAGTTAAAATTTGAAAAATATATGCTAATAATAATTTAGGTAATTTTTTTATTTTTAAATTTTATTCTAATCATATAGGATGATATGTATTATACTGGGCAATTAATTACAGTCATATCTAAATTGATCCAATCATTAGGAGACTAATTATGGTTAGATTGATCAATCATATAGTACATGTTACTCTACTTAGATTGTAAAAGACAATCTATTATATTTTATAGGATGACCCCTATCATCCAAGACGAAAACAATAATTTTCTTCTAATCATCCAGGAGATTGTACTGGACATCTCGAGAAGATTACAAGATATTATGTCAATTGCCAACCATCATCCCATGTCGTATTAGATGATCAATATACTTTCTTAAACTAATTATTCTAGATGATTATAGGATCGTTTTGGACGATCTATGCAAAGTACTTGAATTGATCGTATAAGGCAAAGGTGATCATCATGGTTGAAAGGACTATTTTGTACTAATCATCTTGGATGATTTATCAATTATACTGAATGATCTTTGATGTTAAGTTGAAATTTAAGGCTTCATTTAAGGCTCTCTATTTAAGCTCTCTCATTGTCACTTGAGAAAATCTTTTGCTGGAGAGGAGATCTTAGAGAGAGCTTAGAGAAGGAAGAGAGAGAGAGCTTGGGAAAGAGACATCCTTGTGAGGAGGAGTTGTGAGGGATTCATAAAAGTTGCTCCAAGAAAGGTGTTTATGATCTTCTTCACGTTGCTTCTCTGGTTCCTTATTGGCTATAGGGGAGATCTTTATCAGCATCAGATCTAGGTCTCTACCTTCACTAGGAGGGTGAAAAGGATTCAAGATTCTCTGCATATTCCAGGATGGAGAAAAATGATTCCAGGTAGAGGCCTTCACCAAGTGGGTGAAAAAGGATTTCTAGTTTCTCTGCCTACTCAAGGAGGGATTAAAAGGATTCAAGATTCTCTGCATCACCAATTTGATGGAAAGATTCTATAAGGGCTTCTTCACCTTATTGTGGGAGCAAAAGGAGAGTCACTTTTATTTAGTGCAATACTTAGAGAGGTAGTCTCCAAGAAGTGGACGTAGGTGGAGTTGACCGAACCACTATAAATTTTGGTGTGTTCTTTCTATTTATTTTTTTACATTTTAATTTCTGCATTTTTTATGATTTGATTTGTGTTTGAAATATATAATTTTTGTTATTGTAAAATTATTTATACTTCTACATCAAGGGATTTTAACTTTTCATTTGTTAAAAAAAAATTAAAATAACTAATTCACCCCTCTCTTGGTTAGCCTTGGGACTAGTTCTTTAGGGTTTAATAACCCTCACGAACTTTTAAGTGGTACCAAAGCAGGATGCATAAATTAAGTTTTAGAAAACTTCTGAAAAAAAAAAGATCAATGACTAACTTTAGAAATAGAAACACTACAGAAGGATATTCAATCACTAGACCACCTCTTTTTGATAATATTCATTTTGATTTGTGAAAAAATAGCATGTTCACCTTTTTATAATCAATTGATTATTGCATGTGGATGATAGTTCAGGATGGTTATTTTACATCCTTTAGATTAGTAAATAGTGTTAAAAATGAAATACCTTATGTTGAATGGACAACTGATGATAGTGATTTAATACAACTGAGTGCCAAATGTCTGAACTATTTTTTATGTGCATTAAAATCTGGTGATTATATGCATGTTTTCACTTGTATAATTGGTAAAGAGATTTGGGACAAACTATGCATTACTTATGAAGGAACAAAGGAAGTTAAACAATTTATACTTAACATTTTCTTCATGATTATGAACTTTTTTGCATGAAACCTAGTGAATCATTTTTTGAAATCTATATTAGGTTTGCATAGATTATTACATCCTTGCATTCCTTAGGAAGAGAACTCACAATTTATGTTTTGATTTGTGAAAAAATAGCATGTTCACCTTTTTATAATCAATTGATTATTGCATGTGGATGCTAGTTCAGGATGGTTATTTTACATCCTTTAGAATAGTAAATAGTGTTAAAAATGAAATACCTTATGTTGAATGGACAACTGATGATAGTGATTTAATACAACTGAGTGCCAAATGTCTGAACTATTTTTTATGTGCATTAAAATCTGGTGATTATATGCATGTTTTCACTTGTATAATTGGTAAAGAGATTTGGGACAAACTATGCATTACTTATGAAGGAACAAAGGAAGTTAAACAATTTATACTTAACATTTTCTTCATGATTATGAACTTTTTTGCATGAAACCTAGTGAATCATTTTTTGAAATGTATATTAGGTTTGCATAGATTATTACATCCTTGCATTCCTTAGGAAGAGAACTCACAATTTATGAAAAATTTAACATGATTCTAAGATGTTTACCTTCATCTTTTGATGCAAAATTATTATCATTATTGAATCTAAGGATCTGAATGTTTATTTAATTGATAACTTACTTGGATCACTTATTGATTACAAGCAAGGAGTGAATGAAAGGTAGCTTGATGCAGGTGAGAAGAAAAATGAGAAAACTATAGCCTTAAATTCTAATGATTCTGATACTGATTATTCTAGTTTTGAAAATGATGACATTGCTTTAATAACTATATAATTTAAGTTCTTCTTAAGGAAAAAAGCAAAAGCATCATAAAAAATGGAACAAACATAAGAATAATAAAATTTCTAAAGTTTCTTTTGATATTATTTATTTTGAATGCAGGAAGCCAGGGCATCTTAAGTTTGATTACCTAACTCTTAAAGCTCACCCAAGCAAGAAGAAGAGTCAAGAAAAACGTAAGTTTGAGAAGGGTGTTGCAGATTTGGTTTCATGAAACACATGCTTCATTTAGGATTTGTTAGAGATAGCTTTCTTACTGATTTTTAAAGCAGCTTTCTAGTACAAAAATTTTTAATTCAATAACCTTTTGTACTGAAAGTTGCATTAAAAAACAGTGAGAAAGCTATCCCAAACAAAGTCTTATTCAAGAAAGTTTGACTTTATGGACCTCATAATGCCTTTAATTGAACAAATATGATTGCTATATTTTTATTTGAAAAAATTTGATTAAAATTCATTTTGAGCCAAATGACCTTTATGATAGTAATATAATGTATAGTTCATAGTTATAATACGAAAGTTTTAATTAGATAGCTTCTCAAATATCTCTCATTCAGGCCTCATCACAATCTTTCTAGAGCATCTCTTTTTGAGCTCGAGTGATCCCTTTGTCAAAAAGCTTCATTGTGAAACCCTTCAAATAATTAGAATGTTAGTGTTCATAACTTTTGGTTGTATAGGCTAAATGCAATCATCGCTCCTTCCAACATAGATAAACCTAGATTATCATAGGAAGGAGGTGAAAGGAAAAACATAGGTTAAAAAATGAACAAGGTTTGAACCTTACCAAGTGTTTGGTCCTTATTCAAATGAGAGGTTTGAACGTCTATTTCTAACATAGGTTTCTATGGATGCAAAACTAGGTTTAAAGAAGGATCAAATAAAGTATGAAGTTGTGATATGTATTTTTAAACTCAAACCTTATTAAAATTTGTTCACACTGTAAACCTCTAGAATATAGCTCAAACAAACTTGGAATAAGGTTCAAATATCAAATTAATAGATCAAATCATGTTGGAATTATATTCAAACCATGTTTGAAACCTATTTGAAAATATTCAGACTACTCCAATGAGATTTGAATCAAATTTGAACCTTATTCAAACCATCTCCTCTACTCTTTCAAATTCCCTTATACTTAAACATAATCCAATGGGTGGGCTGAAGTTATAGAAGGAAACAGTAATGATACTTGAGGATGAAATAAGATTAAAGGAAAATATGCCTCCCATAACTTTATCCCATCCACAAGATTATGTTTGTGCATATAATAATTTGAAAAAAAGCAAAGGGGATGATTCAAACAATATTCAAACTTTGTTTGAACTAGTTTCAAATATAGTATAAACATTAAACATGAGGTTCAAAGTTCTTTTTTTGAACCGAGGGTTCTCCTCCATCAATTTCCTATTTAAAACTTAAGAATAACTCTGTTGAAAGAGCGACGACTGTAGTCTGACATATATAACAAAATAGATACTAGTACTAACCCTTGATTGTTTTAAATGGCTTCTGATGATCTAATTTAGACTCCATGAGTTTGTAATGATCTATCAATTAATTTTGTTTAATTTAAAATATTAAAGATAAGTTTATTTAATATAAGTCTTGGGATAATGTAATGAAGAATTATTAGTTCATGTGATATTATAATTAAGTGTTATATTAATTACTAGAGCAGTAGAATTAGGTGCAATAATAGTTAGTGACCTATTTTGTGCTGTAATGTTTATTCCTATAATGGCATTTTAATCCTTGCTTACTTTGAAAATTGTTGAGATGCTTTATAGGAAATAGTTTTGGCAATCACGATCTACACATAATTTTTTAGTTTTGCTAATAATAGCGCCATCTCCACGACTACTAAAAAAAAATATTTGAGAAAATCTATTTGCAAAATACAAAGAGACTCATTTCTTTTATACACATTCCCAATCATGCATTTTATGATTATGTTTTACATTCATAATAGATTCTCAAACCCTTCATATTGAGGCAAGGGAAAAAATAATAAAAAATAATGCAAAATATTCTGAAAAGGTGAATCATAACCATTCTTCAAAATAATACGAATAAGTGATTATGTGTTAATTTTATAGGTCCAAAGAGACATTTATCCTCAAAATGCAAGAAAATTGCATGCTAGGACCTCTAGCCTATTCAAAATTATTAGAAAACTTAGATTGAATGCATACAATCTTATATTATCATATGATAAGTTAACTAGTTTAACTATTAATGTCGAGAATATTATTACAAACAAAGGAGTTAGCTAATCTTCAAGTTATACAACTAATCTTTCGACGAGAGATTTATTCAACTGATTGTAAGTATCCTCACTAACAAATATCTTAGAAGTAGAATCCATCATTATAAAAAAATTCTATAAACTAAACTGACGTCACAAATTTTTAATTAAATGAATGAATAAGCCACCAATTAAATATACATAAGTCACAATGATGACTTGGAGAAGTTGGCACCATGACTATTCGAAGAATACCTAGAATAACTCTATAGATTGAAGTTCCGATGGGTATGGGTGAATTGATGTAGAACATCAAACAAACTATTACGGCCCCACCACTAGATCATGATAAAAAATACATGATGAGACTATAGGTTATGATGGCCCTATAACAAGATTAAGATCAAAGGTTCAAATCAATGACCACGAAATCATCATCAACTATGCATGATTAAAAAAAGTCCTAATATAAAACAAATAAAATTATAACAATGATTAGATTTTAAGAATTCATATTTTCTAATTTTAAACTTTAAAATTTTCCTCCATAGGGGAGAGTGTAAGTGCATTCACCATGGTTTTAATTTAGCACTAAAGTGGTCTTGGAAGGAAGTGACCGGCCATGTGGGGAGAGCATCATAGATCATTTTCACTCCACATCCTTATTTGTTTCCCTAGCATTGATTTTTCTCTCTTTTTTTTTCTTTTCTTTTTAATTTTGAACCATAAAGCCTAGTATAATAGTTTAAATATAGTTGAGATTAATGAAATAATGAGTTTTGGTATTTGGCAAAAAAAAAAAAAAAAAAAAAAAAAAAAAAAAAAAAAAAAAAAAAAAAAAAAAAAAAAAAAAAACAGAGAGTGAATTATCTAGGGTTGAAAGTTTAGAGGCCAACCCGCATCACTTTTTGGTTCTTATTGGAAACCTAAATATCCTTTTTCCATTAGTTGATATCTTCCAAGCATCATTTTGCAGCATTTCCTTGAATCATTAAGCCCTAAAAAATTTTCTAAATCCCCCTTAAAACTATTGGCAATATTAGAGATCATCTTGACCTATTTTTTACCATTCCTCCGCCATCACCCTTTAAATACAATGGATCTCCACCATCTACTACATATATGACCTATATACATTCTTCTAATTTTCCCATGCTTTTCTTGCCTCTTTGTAAAGCATTAAGCATTTCCACTAATACAATATTCTCAAACTAATCAAATAAGCCCAAATTAGGGTGCCTTAATCTTTTGGGCCCCAAACCACTTGAAACTTCATAAAAATTTCCAAGAATATATAAATAAATTACCTTAACCTTCCTAGGCAGCTCCATGCCTTATATCCTATGGCCAATAACATTTAACAATTAAAAAAAATTAAAACATGGGTGAAACAAGCTCAAGTTATGTTTGAATCTTGTTCAAATCATATTTGAGATCTATGCAAGGCCAAGGGTTGAACAAAAAGCTCAAACTTAGTTCAAACTAAGTACAATGATGGCTCAAAAATATTAAAAAAAAAAAAAGTTCAAACCAGATTTGAAGAAGCATGAAACTTACAAACTTACATTACAACTTTCAAATCATATTTAAATTTTCATTTAACCTAACTTTGCACCTAATATTCAAAATATAGGTTTCAAATTGATGTACATATTTTTTCGATCAAGGATGATTGAATATTGAATATGAGATTTAAATATTATTTGTTTTGGAATCTAGTTCCTCTTTCCATTTCCTTATTGTATTAAATGATGAATGCATTATAACTTAAATAATATGAAAATGATCAACATTGACCTTCGAATGGAATATTAGTGTAGGGATAATAGTGAATTGATGTTGAAATAGATTGTAGTAAAGCACTCTAGGATCATGATAGAGGCCATTGAAAAGAGAGCATCAGAGCAACCTTTTACTTTTAATATTTACAACTACGAGGGATTATGTCATATCTTGCAATCTTAAGGACATTTTTTTACAAAATTGAAATTTCAGCCACATTTTTTAAAATAAGAAAATAGTAAACCTATTTGACTAATTATAGATATTATATTATTATAAAATCAAAATTTCCATTTGTTATGCATAACAATTAGCTATGTTTGAGGTATGGCTCTAAAATGTTCCACCATTTTCTCATAATACCATTATGTATTATCAATATTTTTTAAGCACTTCTTGAAATTTTAATGGAAAAGTTTGAATTTATATTCCAAATAATTCATGTAAAGATTTGAATTTAAGCTAATTTTATTTACAATAGAACCCTATAAACAATCCATAAGTACAATAGGAGAGAATTTCATTTTAAATAAACTTTTGAATATATTTCTTTAAGAATACAAACATATAGATATTTTTTTATTACAACTATTATGACATAAATTTAAATTTCCCTTTCTAAGAGGCTTAACTTGGATATGCATAACACATTAAAAGGGATATATCAATAAAATTAAAAGATCTATAAATCATCATATCAATAAGTTCTATGTTGTAATCTTTTTTATTGTTATTTATCTTATTTAATTTTAAGAGTCAACTACCCTAAGTTGCTTAACGATTGCCATATACTGAAGCAAACTTTACTAAATGTGAAATATTTTTACATTCATACATTTGAATAGGCAGATATGAATATGAACAGGAAATGACTGCGGAAATTACCACTACATGAATACTGCGATTGGTTCGTTCTTTCCTAAGTGTCTTTTTTTCGCTGATAAGAAAAATGAAAATTTACACACATACTACTTTATACCATCCTATTTACATATCTAATACTCAAAACTTTAATATTACATACGTACCATACTATATTATTTTAATATCAAATATGCCACTCATATTTCCTTCTTTCCACTCATATTTCATTTCTACCACTCATATTTAATATGTATAGGTGGTGTGTATGTAATATTAAAATTTTAAGTGTTAAATATATAAATAGAAAAATATAGGATGCTATGTATGTACATTTCCTAAGAAAAATCATCGTTCGTTGCACACGTCTTGAATTGAAAGTCTAATAACCGATGACCCTGACATTGCTGAGATCTCCAAGCACTCCTGTAGGTCTTCTTCACAAGAAAGCTTGACCCAATCATAATCATCGTCTAAATACTTGATAACAAATGTGCCAATCTCCAGCATTAGCCTCTTACCAATCTCCTCATTTAGTGCTACAATGCCGGCTTCATACGCCAAGCGGAACCTTATGATGTCCTCCTTGTAACAAGCCTTTATGATGACAGTTTTTGGCTCCGAAATGGCAGTGGAAGGGGTATTTCTCGCTAATTTTGAGCTCGCTGAATCTTCAACAAGCATATCAGCAACTGCGTGTTCAGGCTCTACTATGATATTGGCTGGCGAGAAGAGAGCGACCGTATTTTGATCTTTTGCGCTCACAAACTGTTTTGAATTTCTAGAGAAAGGTTTCTCAATGCCACATGCTTCGCGACCCAGACTTCCATCATTGGAGCCTTGCGAGACGGGAGTTTTCAAGTCGCCATCGGATGAGCTTTTAGTATTTGAAGAAGTGTGGCCACCTACAGGTTCCTCCAATGCTTTTTAAAATGTGGAGTGCCCTCATCTCTTGCTATAGAATCGCTATCTGAATGGACAGGAAAAGAAATGGAGCCTGGTGCAACTGGAAGTGGACAGACAAGGGGGTTTAGATTGAGAGCTACCTCTGCAACCTGAACTGATTCAATAACTTGTTTGAGCTTTGAAATGGAGCGATTGACCTTGTTGATCTTGCGCGAAGGCCACCTGGAAATGCCATGCTGCCGGCAGATGCGCTTCATTGTAGTGGGGCAAACTGTTGAAGATAAGGAAATTATGGATTAGAGATGGGTTCAATTTGAGTTCATACATGCAAGACAGAAAAAGAGGCTTCCAATGACGGTAGACATGGTGCATGCTTATTTGAACAGAATAGCAAATTGGCAATCCAGTCATGATAAGCATAAATGGAAATGAATGGAACATGAATCCCTTGATTCAGTAACATATGTGGCCGAAAACAAAAGATTTATATGTTCTCAATGGAAAAATCATGGAACACATTCCTTTTTTTTTTCTTCTATTCACTTTTTCTACATGATATCAGAGCAATTTCCGTAGCTCATCCTCGTATTTTCTACACTCTAACTATCCTTGAAGTCAGCAGCTGAGGGACAACCTACTCTATGAAGATATCCAGTAATGTTGAATCTATTCTAATCAATAGTTCCACCCCATCAAAGACTTGTGGCACTCCTGTAACAAGCCAAAATTTACTGGGCTAAATTTCATCGAATGATCTAAATCATTAGATGATATTTGTTTATGTTTGTTTAAGGCATGGAAGATTATCTCACACGAACAACTTGCACACCCAATGAAAAAGATAAGTTTTGTTCTAAATTCTATGATAAATGGAATTGAAGAAAATTTCATGTAATACAAAATGAACAAAAAAAATATGGGATGCAAAAAAAAGAGACATGCTCTAATATTAGCAATACCTCCACCATATTCAAGATCAAAACACTCTTAATTACCTACAACAAGGTGATGACATCATCACAATATGTTTTAACTCTTCAACTCATGTTTGATAAAATAGAATGTAGGTGCCCAAAAGACAATCAGCCATACAGCAAAAATGGGAACATATAAAAGTTCCTACTTAAGCTTCGTTTGGAATGACTTTCTTGTTGATTCTTAAAGCAGTTTTCTAGTATAAAAATTTTAATTTTTGTACTAATAAGCAACAAAAAAGCCGTCCCAAACGAAGCCTTAGTCTAAACAAATTTTAGATGATATTCGTATGAGAATCTTAAGCTTGAAGCCTCAATGTAATATTTATAAATTTTTTTCCTGAGATTCAAAGAGAATAAATAAAGCAAGAGAAAGATAATCTTTGGATTGCCCAACAATGCGCAAAACTTGAATAATGGCACCGTTGCCCTTGGAACTTGTAGACCTCACTTCAACCATGAGGGTGATAAACACAAGAAGAAGATACAATTCATGGTGAATACTGTCACAAGACTAGACACTAATAACAATTGTTAGAAGATACCAAAAACACCCAAATTATATACAATATAACACGAAATCAAGAAATGCATGGCAACATGGAACCACTAAAACAAAAATGTCATTTGACCTAAGTTCATTTAACAAGGAGAAAATTGAATTCCTTCAAAAATTACTCCATCAACCACCAAAGTATTAACAAACCCAACTAATAATTGGATTTGTATTCAGCTATTGCCGAGAAAGAGCAACTCTCTAAATGATCTCATTATTACATCTATAACAGTAAGGTCCTAGATTGTCTATTAGGATATTCTGATCACATGTCCAATGATGCTACAATTTTCCATGATTATAAATCATGCTCTAGAAACAACACTTGTTGAATTACAAATGGATCCCTTCATAGTTTTTGGTTTTGGATTTGACATGCTTTCAAAGGACATTGTCCTTAAATTTGTACTTATATTTTAAAAGTGTATTGTAAACTTATTTAAATAAGTGAAATTATAAAAGATAAAAATTAGTATCTAACTTTTTCTCAAACATAAATGAATTTTAGTTCTTGGATTCAACGATGAAAATTAGGAATGCTAAGATGGTTGTGGTTTCTGCCTCCTAAGAAAAGAAACCAAGTAGCATTCATGGAAAAAGGTATGGTGTAATTTCATCTTTTAGCATGAATAATGAGAATGTCATCACATTATGACATCATTTAAATCGTCCAATTTTATTGCATATAAAATAATTATTTTTTAGCTTCATATAAAATTTTGTTATGTTATCAATGTAAAAATTTTCAATCATGCAAACACACTCACTACTCTTTCCCTACTCACTCATATAAGCCAACACATCTTCCCCTAATCCATTGAAAATATTGCATGATACCATCGAGAATCAACAATATCACCATCTCAAGATGGTTTGTTTCATTCATTAATGATCACTCTAGAGTTACGTGGTCTATAAAGCACAAGATAATATGACAAAAATACTCCAATTTGACAAATAACTACAAAAAAGTAAGACATAATAAATCATGGACACAATGTGCTACTTAATATATTATTAATATAAAACATCTATTTACAATACATAAAATTATTATTGTCAATTAAAGGCATCACAAAATGAAAAATAATATCATATACTTCATAGAAGAAATATCGTTAATAACAAAAGAAATGGCGTGTGCCTTTAGCCTTAATTATTAAAGCCAATAAAAATAAATATTTTTAATAACATAAAGAAGCATAAGAATATAGAAATATCTAGTTTAACAAGAAAAAAGAATAAAATCAAGAAAATTCAAAATATTAAAATTAATATTAGAGGATAGCTAAAGGCTTAAGGCCATTAGCATTAGCTAGGATACCTAAGTAGGGAAGAGATGAATGTTGACCAATGAATAATACCCAAAGGGAACCAAAACAACGACAAAAAAAATAATACCTCGTATCTATTGAATCCCGAAATCTTGCCGAATTTCCTTCAGAAAATCAGCGAAAATCCCGGAGAAATCTTGTAGCAGTCTACGAATAGCGCCGCTCTCGTCAAATCCTCCGCGATTCCTGCTCAAATTCGGCTCTCGATCACCTCCCATCCGCGGCTATAAGAGGGAGACGAGCTCTCCACGCTCGAGGACACGCAAAAACTCCTTCTTCCCATCCCGATCTCCATCCCGTTAACCTACTCCTAATCCCTCCGCCTGAGCCACACGCCGAATCCCTCAAGCTCTCCGACTCCACACGATCCCCCCTCAATCCCGATCCATCTCCACACTTCCTCTCCCACGACCAAAACCCCTCCTGGATCCCGATTCCCGTCGCTTCTCTCCCTGTGCCAACGCCGTGTCCGGTCCTCCCGTCAAGAGAGAGAGAGAGAGAGAGAGAGAGAGAGAGAGAGAGAGAGAGAGAGAGAGAGGGAGCATCTTACCTGAAGACCGTCGCTCCCCTTCTCTAAACTGAAGACGGTCCAACGACAAGCTCTGACGAGACCCCTTCTCCGGCCCTTCTTGGTCGTTCGACTTCACCTGCATCGACGACTTTCCCTCCTGAGGGATCGGAAGTCACAACATTTTGATCGGAAGAAGCACGGCTGGAGCTCGTTGGCCGTGAAGGTAACATCTCCCATTTGCGCGCTTCTTTAGCCAAGCCAGAGAGGAAGGATGAGAGGGATTTGTATTATATTTATTATTATTTATTATACTTAATGATTAATTATAATTAACTATTGTTAATTATAATTAATTATTATTTCTTATGTTTATAATTAATTACTAATTATAACTAATTAATTATAATTAATCAATTATTAATTATAATTTATTATTAATTAACTATAATTATTAATTATAATTATAATAAATTAATTTTGATTAATTAATTAGTTTTAATTAATTATTAATTATAGTTAGTTAATTAATCATGAGAAATTATTAATAAATAATTAACTAAAATTAGATAATTAATTATAATTATTTATTTATTAATTATAATTAATTATTTTAATTGTAATTAATTAATTAATTAATTATTATAATTACTCATGATTGAAAATAAAAAATGATCCCCCCACTCTCTTTCCTCGATGTCCGTGTTGGACCGGCAAACCACCTAAGCACGCCTTTAGTCGTCGTAGTAGGAGGGAACCCGGTGCGACACCTACGACGAGGTAGGCGAGTGACCCCTCGATCCACGTGTCAACCACGACAACCCCGCGGAGGTATGAACTCTTTCTAAACTTAAACCTTGCTTCAATATTCGTGGCAAATTGGAGAACTGTCCTAAGCACGCCTTTATTGGCCGTGGTAGGATGGAACCCCGGTGCGGCACGTGTGGCGAAGCGGGGTCACTTATAAGTACCCCTGGGCGGGGGGAAATCAAAATTGCTTATCAAAAAATGCTTTTTTAAAAAAACCCCAAGCACGCCTTTAGTGCGCGTGGTGGGAGAAAAATACAAATACAACCGCCGCGGTGTCTCACCAACACCAACCGTGCACGTATTTATTTACGTGGCGGGTAGGCGGCCTCTTGGTTTTTCCCCTTAACGGGGGAGACGCCGGGAGGCTGCCGAAATTTTGTCTGAAATACAGACAAGGACTTGGAGCAGAATGAGATTTGTGGACTTGACTTAATCTACTTAATCAAACTTGAATCCAAATAAAAAAGAAATGTGCAAATGAGATTGAACTTGATTTATACATCAAGTGGATTAAACTCAAACTTGTGGACTTGATTGAACTCAAAGGACAAGGATGTGGACATTAACATATTAAGTGCAAACTTGAACAAAAGATTTAAAATCAAGCTTAATCAAGAAGAGTTTGAATTCAAAGCTTTGAACATTTGAACTCATTTTTGATCAAATGAGAACTATGACTTGGACTTTAAACTCAAACAAGATTTGAGTTGGATTATTGTGGACAATGAACTTGAACTCTACAAATACCATCCGGGGATTCTTGCAAATGAACTTGTTTTGAACACCAATTTGAATGAGCAAATGAACAAGACTTGGACTCAAATGATATTGCTCTTAACTTGAATAAATAATTTAATCAAATGAATTATCAATATAATGATTGATTTGATTAATAGCACTAAGCTTTCAAAATAAGAAAAGAAATATCATTGCAATTTGAAAGTGAATACCAAATGATCTTATGGAAGTGTTGAGAATAAAACTCAAACATACAAACATGAGACTCATGAAGGTGGGGCATCCAAGCATGATCAACATACAAACAAGAGCCAAGTGGGAATGCAAATCTAACTTGGAGGTTAGACATAACTAAGACAAAATATCAACAAGGAACTTCATTAGAATGATGATACAATATTTCCAATGAAATATTGATAGACTACCATTTCAATTCAAATGCATATGGAAATGTACAAACTTGTGGATCAACGAAATTTCAAGGTGTCATTTACTCATAAATGATGATAGCAAAATATGGCTCCAAGGAATTGCAAAATCTATATGCAATTAGCGATCAACCAGCTCATGATACTTATCTTAATCATGTAGTTGAATAATGTGAGATGATTTCAACAATTATACTAAAGTACAATGGACATGATAGTCTAACAGTCAAGAATAACCTACAAGCAAACACATCAGACTCTCAATGCATTCAAATGACGAATGATGAAAAAACAAAATGGGCTTAGAATATCCAGCTAAGTCTATTTGAGAATGACATTTGTATCATTCAATCAACTACAACGAGAGAAACAAAGAAAGATCTGCAACACATATCAGCTCTCTACGAAGACAAATGTATGTGTCAAATGGCACTTTGGGTAGATGCAGAAAGACTTCAGTAAATGCAGTATCCTGAAGTCAATTTCCATCTGTGAAGGAATACATCTACCCGTCCACTCATAACAATGACGAATGTACTACATGAACCAAACAACTACAACGAATACAAGCATCTACGAACAAAGGCAGGAGATTAGTTAGTGCACTATGATCCATCTACAAAAATCAAGAAATAGTGCACGGCAGTCTACCTGTACGAAGCAGCGAACCACTCTATTCAGAAGCTGCTACGCCACGCCACCGAATCTGCAACATTCGTACAAGCAGACAGAAAGCGTCTACAATGATTTCAAAGTACCCCTGCACGTGCACTATAAATTGTATACACATAGGTACACTAAAAGGGGTCGAAGCAATTATAACACCCGCATGGGCCCCGGCGAGCGTGTTATTGGTACACACGTGACGTCTAGGGATGCTGCGCGGGTTATCAAATTTTAAACCCGATCCTCCTTAGCAGGTAAAAAGGAGTCGACAGGGTTTAATTATAAAATGCCCCCAAACCCGCATGGGCCCCGGCGAACGTGTTATTGGTACACATGTGACGTCTAGGGATGCTGCGCGGGTTGACAAGTGAATTCGGGTTCGAAACCGATCCTTCTATACAGGTCAATAGAAGTCGACAGGGTTCGAACCATTAAGCAAATATAAAGTGTGGCGACCAGTATATTTGCTTTAAAACATTTATATTAGGCCATCAAGGCCTACAACAATATGAATTCACTAATAAAGGCTCAAAGCCTGCAAAACCCGATCCTCTGTCGACAGCCCGATAGAGTTGACAATGTTCAATCCATAAAGAGAAATGACCCCGAACACCCCGATGATGGCCGCGTTGAATGAAGATCTTAACCGGAGGGGTTCCCAAATAATTTCCAATGCTGTTCCAAATATCCAAAAAAATCTAAAAAATCCACAAAATCCAAAAACCCAAAAACTCCACAAAAATCTCAAAATCTCAAAATTCCAAAAATGTTTAAAAATGAAACTATCCATCCCAACACTTAAAGCAAAGCCCATCCACCCTCCGCAACAGTTTGCCGGGCGGACAAATTAAAATAAACTCTAGCTCACAAAGAGCCAAATGCCTAGTCGAAAATATCACTAGGATCCATTCTCAAACAATCTCTTGCCACTAAGGACGTGGTACGTGTCCTCTAACTGGCAGTTTCGCCGCCAAATGTCACTGCAGGTAAACGGTTATGCCCCGGGGCCCTCTGAACCGAGTGGTTTTGCCGCCAAATGGCACCACAGATAGCGGTTATGGCCAGAGCCAATATGCTCCTTAATGGCGTTAAATCCTTGAGATATGAATCAATAGGATATGATCGATAGGGCACAAAGCCCTCTGTTAGCTAAGGTGGATTTAAATTTGTCCCCTTAGACAAACATTCAACCCCGGTCTACAAGGTCCCCTTGGACGAAGCAACCCATGGCTGCCGACAAGGATCCTTCTGTTAGGTTGGGTCGACTACCTCCTCTGACTAAGTAGACCAGGGACCACGATGGCCCGGGACGACGGAACCATGGGATCTTGATCGGGCCCATCATCCATTCCCCCACCATCCGCTTTAAGTGAAAGATGGTGAAATTTCTATTTTAAATATCAAATCTTCCAAATATCCAAACCTTTCAAAGTTCAAATTTCAAAATCCAATTTCTACCACTATCTAAATCCATTGCTGCTACTATATGCCAGATAACACGTGTATTCTATACGTATCTGATTGACAACTAGCCTTAATCGAAAGTTCTCTCTCGTGATCGAGAGGGGTAATTAATTATAGGGGCTTGCGCCTATAGGAAACCAGAACTCAGATCATAAAGTCCTCGCAAAATGAGGGCGAAATCTCTGGGTAGTGTCTTATCTACAAACCCATCTGCCTTCCAAAATTTACCCTGGAACTTATCAGTTAAAACTCCCTCGCCGGATAAAAGAAAAGCGAGTGGAGGCCGGGGCCGAATTTTCGGAGCCCACAATGAATGATCTCGTTGTTAGGGTTATGTTGACCCCTATACCTCAAACCACATGAGAAAAGACACAAACTAATGAATAAAGCGATATGAGCCTTGGCGCCACACATCACTTGAAGGGTCAAACGACCTCCGATTGCCAAACGGACAGCGCCGTTGCGATCAGGATGTCGAATTCTGCTAGGTTGAGGCCCCTCGCAGTTGAATCAGATGAGATCGGTTAAAAGGGACGACCGACACTCGAGATTAAAGCGCAAGGCTGATCAAATGATGTCAGATCGACAAACGGACTTTGTCATTGCATTCAGAACAATGCAAATACTAAAAAATTACATTTTTTAAGCTCAATTTGGATCATCCGAATTGGTGGCATGAATCTCGGGACAAAGTACACATATCAATGAAAGAGGCCTCGAGGTTGCCCAGATGAAGTCCGATGGCGAAACGGACTTCGTCATTGTGTTCAGAACATTGCAAATACTCAAAAAATGTATTTTATTTGTTCAATTTGGATCATCCTAATGGGTGACACGAATTTCAAAACAACACACATTTCGAGAGAAATTAGCCTCGATAGTGGCGAAGTGACGTCCGATAGCATAACAGACTGCGTTGTTGCGACCGGGACATAGGAAATGCCCTAAATGCATTACTAATTTGTTTAATTGAGTTTGTGCACGCAGATCGAGACGGTCTCATGTAAAAATTATCCTCGCTATTGCTCAAACGACGTCCGAACGTAAAACGGACTGCGTCGTTGTGTTC
The DNA here is from genome assembly GCA_019514585.1 of Dendrobium officinale. Lineage (NCBI taxonomy): Eukaryota > Viridiplantae > Streptophyta > Magnoliopsida > Asparagales > Orchidaceae > Dendrobium > Dendrobium officinale. The sequence continues at coordinate 39,140,063 of CM033691.1, read as the reverse complement.
GGAACATCGAAAATACCCTAAATCCACTATTAAGTTGTCCAATTTTGATATTCGACAAAAATCGACACGCAAAACAAAACATTTGGCACGCAAAATGGAGTAGTTGGCACGCAAATAAAAAAAATACACGTGAAACAATGCAATTTTGAACAAATGAGGCACTGCTGTCCTCATGAATTAAAGTCTAATGACAATACACAAATGTGGCTATTAAATTAAATCTTCTTTAGCAAAGACAGATGCCAAAAGAGGAAAAAGGGTGAAATACATTAAATGCCAATCAGCATGTCACCTCGCTTTGTCTAGCTCCTAGTCACTTCAGCTTTGTATAACAGCTGGCCCGTTGCTTCATCTGAACGGACACGCTCCATCTAAAGGCTCCCCAAGCAAACTCCTATCCAATTCTCTACAACTTCCACACCCAAGCTCTCATCCACAACTGATGCCTGCACTTGGAACTCCAACGCCTCCTTCAGACATCCAGCTGAGATCCCCCCCCTCTTCCTTCTCTCCGTCCCTTACAACCAGATCACGTTCAATCTCACAGAGCCGAACCAAATCTCAAGCTTCTTCAACCCTCTATTCCACGCCTACAAATGCATACAGCTCCAAAACTTGCGGCTGTTTTCCATGGCCTCCAGTCTTCATGCCTCCTTCAAACAGGTTCAGACGAGCAACTCCAATCACATCAAATGCTTCTTGAAGATCAACAGATGAGGCCATATCCTCAAGCTGGAAGAAACGGCCTCATATCCTCAAGCTTGAAGAAACGCTGAAGCTGCTCAATCCAGCTCCTAAGCAATTGAACTCCACTCCACTCAGCATTCAATGGAGGCCGAATCTCTGGCATCCGACAAATAGAAAGATACTCACTATTGAAGCTGCTTCGAACGCTGAATACGAGCTGAGTCACAATGCGGCTGGAATTAAAATAGAGGGAGCTGAGTGTGGCCGAACCCATGGATGTTAATAGAAATTCATTGTGCATTTCTATTGTTAATGGAGAAATTGGTGCTCTAAATAGGTGTGAAATTCCCAAAAGTGCTTCTAGAACTAACTATCAGATCACAGAACAATGCCCCAATTGATTGCAGTATAATGAATTATAATGAGAATGAGCAATTCTTATTCCCAACTGTCTCCAATGTTGGCATAAACACATCCCAACAGCAATCGTTTAAATAAGTGCTAGGAGGAAGGGACCAAGCATTACCCCTATAGAACATGTTGGTGGAAGAAGTCTTCTTCATCCAGAGAATTTTTTTTAAATTATTGAAGACTTATCTTCTTCAGTACATTCTCCATCAATTGAAGGCATTGCACAGGATGCAACTGGTAGTGTATTTGAGCCAGAGGATGGAGAGCCTATTCAAGTTACTGATTCAACCCACTGTTGAAGCCCAAACAGCAGCCCATTAAATCTTCAAACAACAGTCCACAAACTTTAAATCCCAACAATCCAGTCCACTACATAACTCCTCTAAATCACCTACAGCAGCCCACTACATAAACCTTCTAAATCTGCTACATTCAGCCCACAAACCTAAACCAATTCAGTCCAAACAATCTACTACCTCATTCCACTTCACTAGAGCAGCCCACCTCTACTTAGAACAGCCCTCATCCCTCAAACAGCAAATTTGTTTCCTTGAAATCAGCCCAAAACTCATACCCAATATAACCAAGCAATGAGTTTCCTGTCTTCTGTTTATTTTATGTGTTTTACTACCTTACTTTGGATATGTTAATCATCATTGTTTATGGATGCTTTTTTTTAACATCTTAATAGCTACATAGTATTATTGTTGTCATTGTTATTGTTGTAAGATGAAAAAAAAAAGAAAGAGTGAAAGAGAGTGGAGTTTCCAAAAAAAAAAAAAGAGGGGGATTAGAGATGATTTTGCATCTTGTAATATATTTTTGTACACCTCTTCTACCTCATCGTCGCCGACCCCGAAGGTATAATCTCCAAAACTCAGATTTCTCATTCTAGTTGTTTGTGGCGGACCGGGGAACCACCTATACGCGCTCTCGTAGCACGGTAGGAGGGAGCCCGGTGCGACACCTACGACGAGACGGGTAATCACCTAAAACTTAGATTTCCCATTCTTGTTGTTCGTGGCGGACCGAGAAACCACCTATAAGCTCTCTCGTAGCATGGTAGGAGGGAGCCCAGTGCGACGCCTACGACGAAGCAGGTAATCACTTTAAATCCCATTTTCGGTGTTTGCGGCGGATCGGAGAACCACCTATGCGCGCTCTCGTAGCACGATAGGAGGGAGCCTGGTGCGACGCATACGACGAAGTGGGTAAGCCCTATACACACTCTTGTAGGGTGGTGGGGAGAATCACTTGTGTTCTTCGTACGGGTACTTTTGAAGACCCCATACACGCTCGCGTAGCGTGGTGGGATGAAAGATGTACGGCCCGGTGTCCCCCGACACCTACCATACACGCTCGAGTAGCATGGTGGGATGGCCCAGTTTCCCGTGGTTTTTTCCTAAACGGGAGAGACGCCGGGAGGCTGCCGAAATTTTCACTGAACCATGAACAATACTTGGACAAAATGTGGACCATTTGAACTTGAGCTCATATTTGTATTTGAGCAAATAAAAGGACTCTAACTCAAGTTAAACAATAACTAAACTTGCAAATCAAATAAGATGAACAAAATTTAAACATTTGAACAAAGTGCAAGAGGACTTGATTTGGGATTGCATTGAACATGAACTTGAACTGAACTCATACTTGTACAAAATTTGGACAATTACAGTGGACTTTGTTTGGACTTGTTTTGAACAATTAAATTGACTAAGTGCAAATGTGAATGATTAATTAAAAGACTTAATTCAAAGCTTGAGTCAAGCTTGATCAAAATGAACTTGAATTGAACAAGATCATATGAGACTTTTGAACTTGGTTTGAACCAAGTGAGAAGGATTTAAACTCGCCACATGAATAAACAAAGGTGAACTTGAATGTGGACCAAAGCTGACAAAGAACTCGAACCACAGGGGACTTGGACTCAAGCTAGACTTGTGAACATGAGCTAAACTTGTACTTTGAACTCAAACAAGGACATGAATTGGCACTGAATTTGGTTAGAACAACAAATGAGCTAAATGAAAATTTGAATTAAAACTTCACTACACTCATCTTGAACTTGATTCACTCTTAACTAGAGTGATAAGAATCTAATGAAATATGATCACAAAGAAACTTGAACTCCATTTGAATATTAAGGAGTAATTTGAATGATTTGAGTACAAGTAAATTCTTGCAACTTGATTGCAAATGATTTGGTCTTTAACTTGGATATGAACAACAATGGCTTTGGACTTGGGCAACAATAAAGAAATTGACTTGAATCATGACATCAAAGTCCTAATGATTGTTAAAAATGATGAAGTTAAAGAAGTCAAATAAACAAGTGGTGGTTTATGTATGAATTGACCATGAACTTTGACATGAAGTTCTTCTTGGATGATAACATTTGACTCATGACAATAATCTCTGTGGAATGGAGACTTCAATGAGTAGGATAATAATTCATCATGCAAATTGCAAACTATCCTCATGAAAGAAGAACTTGCAAATACAATTTGCTCGTAAGTAGCAAGGAGGCATGATGAATATGATGACTTTGACAAGTATCAAGTAACTTGCAATATGTATATAATGGATCACCTACGAGGGATAATAACTTGCCAAAGTGGATGTAGCAATACCCTATAATTCGTATGCAAGTAAGAACTACAAATCCACTATAGGTATGAGTACCTGCGAGCAAATGCAAAAGAATTGCAACAGACGTCATGCAACAAACACTACGACACCCTGACAGGCAACAACAATTAGATGTCAAGAAAATATATCAATTTCCTACGAACTGTTATAGGAGACTCATCACATACAAACAAAGGGGTTCACAGGCAGATGTAGGAGAGCTCTTTTTAATATAGAAGTTTAATCAAAGGCGAGGGCAAATAATATATGGTGAATGCTAAGCTATCTCATAGTCAACAACCACTTAGTATCAGTAAAAAGCATTAATTCCTTACAACCTGAGGATCTGAAATACATGCAGCAGTCCGAAGATAAATGATAACAAGCCACTACCAAGATCCTTTGTGAATGATAACAACGAAGCTAGTATGCATGTAAATGCACACAAACTTACAAAGTGTACGAACTCCTACAAGTCACTATAAAAAGATCTGCAACACATACAAGCTCTCTATAATGACAGATGTACTTGCCACATGGGTAGATGCAGAAAGACTTCAGTAAATGCAGTATCCTGTAGTCAACCTCAGTCTGCAAATGAATACATCTACCTGTAGCAATAGTGGACATGTTACAAGGGTCAAACCATAATAAAATGTACAAAGAATGCAGCGAATGCAAGTCTACACGAGGGTCTGAGAAGCAAGAGATTCGTTAGTGCATATCAATCCGCCTGCTGAAAGCAACAAATAATGCACGACAGTCTACCTGTATAAAGCAGCGAACCACTAAATTCAGAAGCTGCTACGCCACGCCACCGGATCCGCAACGTTCTTGCAAGCGGACATAAGGCATCTACAAATACTTTCAAAGTACCCTCGCACGTGCACTATGGTTTGTATACACATAGGTACACTAAAAGGGGTAACAGTAATCATGAAACCCGCATGAGCCCCGCCGAGCATGTTATTAGTACACACGTGACGTCTAGGGATGCTGTGCGGGTTCTTAAATCTGAACCTGATCCTTCTAAGCAAGTAGGAGTCGACAAGGTTCAATAAATAATTATAAAATGCCCCCAAACACCCGTATGGGCCCCGGCGAGCATGTTATTGGTACACACGTGATGCTGCGCGGGTCAATAAGTGAATTCAAGTTCGAACCTGATCCTTCTATACGGATCAATAGAAGTCGATAGGGTTCGAACTCTCAAAAAATACACGGTTGTGGCGACCGGTCTATTTGTTTTAATATATTCATATTAGGTCTTCAAAGCCTACAATCAAAAGAATTCACTAAACAAAAGGCACAAAGCCTATGAGAAACCCGATCCTCGATCAACAGCCTGGTCGAGTTGACAGGGTTCAATCAACAATTCATAGCAGGCCTTCAAGGCCTTTAACAGAGAAAATTAACAAGCAAGGGCACAAAACCTACGAAACCCGATGCTCTGTCGACAGCCAGACAGAGTCGACAATGTTCATGCTACAAATGAAAATGCCCCCAAACACCCCAATGATTTCCGTGTTGAACGAAAATATAAACCGGAGGGTCCATAAATAATTTCAAATGTCTTCCAAACTCAATTTCAAATACCCACAAAAATCCAAAAAAATCTCAAAATCCCAAAAATATTTAAAATTGAAATCCAACTATCAAATAACTTAAAGCAAAATTCATCCACCATCCGCAACTATTTGTTGGGGTGGACAAATTCAAAAACTACTTCAGCTCATGTAGAGCTAATGCCTGGTCGAGAATATCACTAGGATCCATTCTCAAATAATCTCATGCCAATAAGGACGTGGTACGTGTCCTCTGACCGGCGGCTGCCGCCAAATGGCACCGCAGGATAAACGATTATGACCCGGGGCCCTCTGAACCGAGTGGTTTTGCCGCCAAATGGCACCACGAAATACCGGTTAGGGCCAGCGCCAATACGTTCCTTAGTGGCATCAAATCCTTGAGATATGAATCAATAGGATATAATCGATAGGGCACAAAGCCCTCTGTTAGCTAAGGTGGATTTAAATTTGTCCCCTTAGACAAACATTCACCCCAGGTCTACAAGGTCCCCTTGGATGAAGCAATGCTTCTGACAAGGATCCTTCTGTCAGGTTGGGTCGACTACCTCCTCTGACTAAGTAGACCAGAGACCACGATGGCCCGGGACGACGGAACCATTGGATCTTGATCGGGTCCATCATCCATTCCCCCACCATTCGCTTTAAGTGAAAGATGGTGAAATTTCAAATCTTAAATATCAAACCTTCAAATTCTCAATCCTTTCAAAATCTTCAAACTTCCAAATTTCATACCCCATGCTGCTACTATATGCCAGATAACACGTATCATTTCCGTATCTGATTGACGACTAGCCTTAATCGAAAGTTCTCTCTCGTGATCGAGAGAGGTAATTAACTACAGGGGCTTGCGCCTATAGGAAACCAGAACTCAGATCATAAAGTCCTCGCAAAATGAGGGCGAAATCTTTGGGTAGTGTCTTATCTACAAACCCATCTGTCTTCCAAAATTTACCCTACGGAACTTAAATCCGTTAAAACTCCCCTCGCCAAATAAAAAGAAAAAGCAAAAACAATCAATCACGCGGCGGGGAGGCCGGGGCCGAATTTTTGGAGCCCACAGGTTACAAGTAGGAACCGAGTAGCTTGAGAATTGCGGTGACTGCAGGATACACTTTGAAAAGTATTAGGGATGTGAAGTTGCTATAAAGAAATAGTTGAGATGTCAGGCTACACCGCTACAAAGATATTGGAAGGGTAAGATATTGCTAAAGAGAAGCAAACAACAACGGCCTTCTAGAAGTTCATGCAAAGATGATCGATGAAGAAGAGCATGTGCTATTACTAAGTTGTTTGATGAAGATGATTAATAAGGTAATTGTGTGAAGCAAACACGATCTATGAAGAGGAACAATTTGGAGAAGTTCACATGAAAAAACCTCAAGGTTTTGAATGAGGCCAAAACAAAGAAATATATAAAAGTTGAAAAAGAAGTGTTAGATGAGTGCGACTGATTATAGCATGAGAAACCACTCCAAATTTTAATTTAAAAAAAACATAAAACATGTTGTAAAGTTGTAATGCGTGTGTATCCCTGCGGTTAAGCCATGTCCAGCCTATGTTCGATTTTCATTTGTACTTGGAACACCTTCAACACAATTTTAAATGTGTCGCAGCCATAACTATATCTAACATGATAGAGACGCATGAAATTTTGAAGTGTCCATGCTTCATATTATATGGTTATTCCACACAAAAAATAAATGTGAAATTTGAACAATAATTCAAGATTTTAGTAAGATTCTGCTAAATTAGTTCCAAAATAAATTCTAAGAACATACTAATAATAGGCATGAGTAATATCACACTACCCTTGGTCCTACTTGTTGGATTAAGGAATTGTCCATCAGGGCACTTGTTGACACTCGACAACAAAATAGAGTTAGACATTTGATGGATGTAAATTAATCATAGTTGCCTCTAACATTTAGAAAATATTAAAGGCAAACTAGTGCTAACTGCAGCAGTTCTCATCAATCATATGCCATCTCAAATACTAAATTTTAAAACTCCTTGACAAGCTATCTTCCAAACTTACCCTCATGTCCAATCAACACATCCATTTTAACAATAATCTTCAAATAAATCTCCTTTGACTATATATATCCTTCAAATCTCAGCAAACTTTAACCTAGATCACTCAAATTTATTTTTCGTAGAGACTCACCAAACAAAAAGGTGTTAAATGTTATTCACCATCTACAAAAAAAGTTTACATCATCATGAATAGATTCAGAATTTAGTTGGTGGGGCGGAAATCTAACATTTCTTGCACAAAAACATTGTTCTGATCAAATTTGAAGAGTTAACAAATCCACATATGTGACAAAACTATTTAAACAGTTCTATGTGACCTTGATCAAAATATCATAATCAAGAAAGGTGTTATAATTTGTACCGAAAACCCTAAAAGAGTTGTGTCATAATAAAAGTTAGCTCTTCCATATCATGCCTGTTATACACAAAGAATGTTGGTTCAATTTCCACCTAACATTTAGGAAGCTCTTGGGCAACCTCAATGGAAGTGTGTTGCAGGGAAAAAAAAATTAATGCCCTTAAAAGAAAGACACATGACAATTTACTAAATTTCCAAAAGGGAAAATACCAGTTGAATGTAAATGGATTTCCTACATCAAACACAACATTGGTGAAAGTATGAATAGATTCAGAATTTAGTTGGTGGTTAAGGGTTTCACTTATTCCTATGGGATAGACTATGAAGAGATATTTTCCATGGTTGCAGCAAATATGGATTAGACCCTCCACCTACTTGATACTAAAAAATTTTTAATAAATCATGATCTTGAAAAATATTAACAAAAATATTTTTGAGAATAAGATTCTCTTCTTAAGATTTTATCTGTGCATGAGGATGTTAATGTTATGTGGGAAAATATAGCTATTTATATTAAGAATGTCGCAAAGATGTGCTTGGATTATCAAAGAGAAAAGCTACTAATAGTAAAAATAATTGATAGTGGAATCAAAATATGCAATAAAAGATAAAAATTAAGAAGATTTGTTATAAAAATTGGCTTGGCTGTAAAAACTCTGATAATTGAAAAAGATATCAAGAGGTTCGTAAGGAGTCTAAGAAAGCAATTTACAAAGCAATGATTTTAGCTTTTAATGATTTATATAATAGATTACATACTAAGGAGGACGAAAGATATATGTATAAGTTAGCTAAACAAAGAGATATGAATAGTAAGGATTTAGTTCAAAAGAAGTGTATTAAGGATGAAGATCAAAAAATGCTTTTATTAGAAGATGATACTTAACAAAGGTGTATGAGATATTTTGCTAAACTTTTCAATGAAGATTACGACAATGCGACTGACTGTAGTGACATTAGCATCCTAAATGAAATAAAGATTTTTGTTTTTATCGGCGTAGTAGAAAAGTTGAAGTTAAAGAGGTTTTAAAGAAAATGAAGTTTGGAAAAGCTGTTGGACTTGATGATATTCCCATGGAGGTGTGGAAATGCTTAGGAGATGAAGAAATTTCTTGGCTTACTAAACTTTTTAATATTATTTTGAAGACTAAAAAGATGTCAGATGAGTGAAGAAGATTCATATTTTTAAGAATAAAAGTAATGCAAAAGATTGTGCAAATTATAGAGGAATTAAGTTAATGAGTCATACTTTAAAACTATGGGAGAGAGTTATGGGACATAGGTTGCAGCGTAACACTTATGTTTCTCAAAATCAATTTGGATTCATGCAAGGTAGGTCTACTATGAAAGCTATTCATTTATTGAGAGGTTTGATGGAAAAGTATAGAGAGAATAAGGATCTACATATGATTTTTATTGATTCAGAGAAAGCATATGATAAAATTTTAAGAGATATTCTATGGAGAGTTCTACATAAGAAATGGGTTAGTAATGCTCATATTCAAGTTATTAGGGATATGCATGCAAGAGCTATTACTTGTGTTCAAACACATGGTGGTTTGACCAAGTATTTTGCTATTTCAGTTGGATTAAATCAAGGATCAGCCTTAAGCCCATATCTTTTTTCTTTAGCCATGGATGTTCTCACTAGACATTTACAAGAGGTTGTACCCTGGTGTATACTTTTTGCTAATGACATTTTTCTTGTTGATAAAACTAGATAGGGAGTTGAATTTAAACTTGAATTATGGAAGTCAACCTAAGAGTCTAAAGGCTTTCATTTGAGTAGATCTAAAACTAAATATATAGAGTGTAATTTTAGTAATAATAGATCTAGTGGGAGGATTGTGACTTTGGGCGATCAAGTTATTAATAAGAGCACTCGTTTTAGATATCTTGGGTCTATTATTTAGAGTGATGGTGAAATAGATGTGGATATTATTAGTAGAATTCAAGTTTGATGGTTGAAGCGGAGGAATGCATCGAGCTTGTCGTGTGATAGAAAAGTCTCTCTCAAACTTAAGGGAAAGTTCTATAAAATGGTGGTGAGACCTGCAATACTTTATGGTGCATAATGTTGGTCATTAAAAGAGAAGCATAATATTAAGCTAAGTGTAGTAGAGATGAGGATGCTTAGGTGGATGAGTGGCTATACTCTTAAAGACAGGATACAAAATGAGCATATACGTGAAAATGTTGAAATAGCTCCAGTGAAAGATAAGATTAGAGATAGTCGCCTTAGATGGTTTGGTCACATAAAACGGTGGCCTTCCGATAACCCGATTATGAAAGTAGATGTATTAGATTTGACTTATGTTAAGAAAGGTAGAGGTGGACCTAAAAAAGACTAGTTAAAAATATTAAAAATGACATTTCTTTATTAGATTTAGATGAGAATTTGACTCTTAACAGCATACAATGGAGAAAACGAATTCATGTAGCAGACCCACATAGTGGGATAGAGGCTTGTTGTTGTTATTTTTTGTTGTTGATGATCTTGAAGAAGTTTAAAAGACTCCTTCAAGGTTTTAGACTCAAGTTAACTTTGTTATAATTTGCAAGCTTCAAAAAATCGTATAAGGTCTCACAAAATCACCATATGCCTGGTTTTCTTGATCATCAAGAATAGTCAAGGTACATAGATTCTCTTACTACCAAACTGATCATGCAATCTTCATAAAACATATGTCAATTTATAATATTACCAACTGATTGTTTATATTAGTGATATTATTCTTACCGAAAATAATAAAGCTACGATCAAAATTGCAAAGAACTTAGTCCTTCTCGATAAGACCAAGTATACAAATATTGATCACTATTTCATCAGAAAAAATATGAATCATATACCATCCAACTTGTTTACACTTACTCAAATCTTCAACAATTGATATTCCCACTAAGGTCATTTAAGTCTAAATTCAAACTTGAGCATGTTTAACATATACTATCCGTCTTGAGAGGAGTATTGGATGTAGTTGGAATCCACAAATTTCCCTATTGATCCACCACCACCAACAACAATAATAACATCAAGCCTTTATCTCACTACGTGGGTTTGACTACATGAATCCTTTTTCTCTATTGTCCTATTAAGAGTTAGATTCTCATTTAAATCTAATAAAGTAAGGTCATTTCTAATATTTTCTAATCATGTCTTTTTAGCTCTACCTTTAACACTGCCGTTGCCAGGTCCCAAGTCTTGGATGAGAAAAGTGGAGGGTTGTGTTAGGTAGTCGACAGCCAGCGTAAAACTTGTCGAACAATAATGACATGAATCCTTTAAGAAATTGTGTTAATGCTAGGGCGTCCCCTGGAAGCGACGCGCTGTATGGCCTGAATACAATGACAAGTGTGCAAGGGCCGCTGCACCGGCGCCCGGGTGCAGTGTTAAATAGGCAAGGGTTCCCACATCAAGGACGGATGTGGGCAAAGAAGCTAGTCCATGAAACTAAAATTAGGATAGGAACTTGGAATATAGGTTCCCTTACAGGAAAATTAATGGAATTAATAGATATTATGATTCATAGGAAGTTAAATATTTTGTGCATTCATGAAACTAAATAGTTTGGAGATAAGGCTAAGGAAATTGATAGTTTAGGATTTAAACTTTGGTATTCGGGTAGGAGTCGTACTAGAAATGGTGTAGATGTTATTATAAATAAGAGTTTAAAGGATAATGTTATAAAAATTAATAGGATTGGAGATAGAATTATAACTTTACAGATTGTTGTTGATGATAAGATTGTTAATATTATAAGTGCTTATGCTCCTCAAGTAGGTTTGGATATGAGTTCTAAATTAAATTTTTGGAATGACTTAGAAGAATTAATACAAAATATACCTCTTGAAGAAAGAGTTTTTATTGGAGGAGATTTAAATGGACATGTTGGTAGAGAGGTAGATGATTTTAAAAGCATTCATGGTGGCCATGGATTTGGAACGACGAATGAAGGTGGCAAGACCATATTGGATTTTTGTTTAGCTTATGATTTTTCAATTGCTAATACCTTATTTAAGAAAAGGAATGAGCATCTCATCACTTATAAAAATGGATATAGTACAACCCAGATTGACTATTTTCTTATTAGAAAATTAAATCGTTTAGATTGCAAAGATTGTAAAGTTATTCCGAGTGAAAATTTATGTACCCAACATCGATTATTAGTTTTGGACTTCAAGATAAAGGGGCATAAAATAAAAAATAAAGCAAAACAATTTTTTAGGATTAAATGGGGGCATTTAAAGAATATTAACAAAAATATTTTTGGAAATAAGATTTTAGATCTTAAGATTTTGTCTGTGCATGAGGATGCTAATATTATGTGGAAAAAAGTGGCTAGTGATATTAAGAATATTGCAAAAGATGTCCTTGGAGTATCAAAGGGAAAATCTCCTAATAGTAAAAATAGTTTGTGGTGGAATCCTAATGTGCAAGAAAAGATTAAAAATAAGAAGCTTTGTTATAAAAATAGGTTTAATTTTAAAAATTATGATAATTGAGAAATATATAAAGTAGCTCGTAAGGATGCTAAGAAAGCAATATGCGATGCAAAGGCATTAGCTTTTAGTGATTTATATAATAGATTAGATACTAAAGAGGGAGAAAGATATATATATAAGTTAGCCAAACAAAGAGATAGAAGTAGTAAGGATTTAGTTCAAGTGAAGTGTATTAAAGATGAAAATCAAAAAATACTTTTCTTAGAAGATGATATTCAACAAAGATGGATGAGATATTTTGCTAAACTTTTTAATGAAGATTGTGAAAATAAGATTGACTATAGTGACCTTAGCACCCTAAATGAAAATAAAGATTTATGCTTTTATCGACGTATTAGTAAAACTGAAGTTAGAGAGGCTTTAAAGAAAATGAAGGGTGGAAAAGCTGTTGGACCTGATGATATTCTAATAGAGGTGTGGAAATGCTTAGGAGATGAAGGAATTTCATGGCTTACTAAACTTTTTAATACTATTTTGAAGACTAAAAAGATGCCAGATGAGTGGAGAATGAGTGTGTTAATTCATATTTTAAAGAATAAAGGTGATGCACAAGATTGTGCGAATTATAGAGGTATTAAGTTAATGTGTCATACTTTAAAACTATGAGAGCGAGTTATGGAGCATAGGTTGCGGCATGATACTAATGTTTCTCAAAATCAATTTGGATTCATGCCGGGAAGGTCGACTATGGAAGCCATACATTTATTAAGAGGTTTAATGGAGAAATATAGAGAAAATAAGGAGGATCTACATATGATATTTATTGATTTAGAAAAAGCATATGATAAAGTTCCAAGAGAAGTGCTATGGAGAGTTCTTGAAAAGAAAGGAGTCAATAATGCTTATATTCAAATCATTAAAGATATGTATGTAGGAGCTATTACTTGTGTTCAAACACAAGGTGGATTGATCAAGTATTTCCCTATTTCGGTTGGGTTACATCAAGGATCAGCCTTAAGCCCATATCTTTTTGCTTTAGTCTTGGATGTTCTCACTAGACATTTGCAAGAGGATGTACCTTGGTGTATGCTTTTTGCTGATGATATTCTTCTTGTTGATAAGACTAGAGAGGGAGTTGAAGGTAAACTTGAATTAAGGAGGACAACCTTAGAGTCTAAAGGTTTTCGCTTGAGTAGATCTAAAACGGAATATATGGAGTGTAATTTTAGTAGTAATAGACCTAGTGAGGGGATTGTGACTTTGGGCGATCAAGTCATTAATAAGAGTACACGTTTTAGATATCTTGGATCTATTGTTCAGAGTGATGGTGAAATAGATAGGAATATTATCAGCAGAATTCAAGTTGGATGGTTGAAGTGGAGGAATGCATCGGGCTTGTTATGTGATAGAAATGTACCCCTCAAACTTAAGGGAAAATTCTATAAGATGGTAGTGAGGTCTGCAATGCTTTATGGTGCCGAATGTTGGCCATTAAAAGAGAAGCATAATACTAAGTTAAGTGTGGCAGAGATGAGGATGCTCAGGTGGATGAGTGGCTTTACCCTTAGAGATAGGATACGAAATGAGCATATACGTGAAAAGGTTAGAGTAGCTCCAGTAGAAGATAAGATTAGAGAGAGTCGCCTTAGTTGGTTTGGTCACATAAAACGGCGACCTTGCGATGACCCGGTTAGGAGAGTTGAGGTATTAGATTTGACTTATGTTAAGAAAGGTAGGGGTAGACCTAAAAATACTTGGTTAGAAAATATTAGGAATGACCTTTCTTTATTAGATTTAAACGAGAATTTGACTTGTAATAGGACACAATGGAGAAAAATGATTCATGTAGTCCCCACGTAGTGGGATAAAGGCTTGATGTTGTTGTTGTTGTCGTTTTAGGTCTACCTCTACCTTTCTCAACATAAGTCATATCTAATACATCTACTCTCCTAACCAGGTCATCAAAAGACCATCTTTTTATGTGACCAAAGAAACTAAGGCGAGTCTCTCTAATCTTATCTTCCACTAGAGCTACTCCAATCTTTTCATGTATATGCTCAATTCGTATACAGACTCTAAGAGTAAAGTCACTCATCCGTCTGAGCATCCACATCTCTGCAACACTTAATATTATGCTTCTCTTTTAATGGCCAACATTATACGCCCTAAAGCATTGCAGGTCTCATTACCATCTTATAGAAATTTTCCTTAAGTTTGAGGTAAACTTTTTTTAGCACAATGTCATTGTTTTTTTGCTTCTTAAAACTCATAGATCCAAGGCATTATTCTTTCCATCTTTTGTAGCTTCATCTGATTCCACTAATCCAAAATATTGTTCTTTCCTTCTTTGTGTACAACTAAATGTAATTAAGAACTTAATTCAAACGTTCAAATCACATCTTATTGTTTTCCGTTTTTAGTCATTGTTGTTTTGTTTATTTGTTGTGCATGAGAAAACGTAGATCACTTTCTCCTCTTATTTAAATCTGACTTGCATTCTAGAACCATTGAAGAATCAAGTCAATAAAATCTTTCACATTTCCCGCATCCTAAGTCAAGCAAGCATAAATATATAAGTTAACCTTGGGCATCATATTTAAGATATGTAGTTTACCACCAAGGCTCTTTGCAGCATCTTTGAGGCTCCCTGCAAAATATTGCTGAAGGATCTCTAAGCTAATTATTTTCTCAGTCTTGCCTCGTTTCCTTCCCGCTACTTTATTGGTAATGATTGCCGGGGCAGTAATAGATCCTTTCCCAGGAAGAGTAGTATTCTTTTCAGAATTAATACTTAGCTCCAAATGCTGTTCCGGTGAATTATGTTCTGCAATTCGCTTATTCTCATGTTCATCAAAGTCTTCAAGGGTTTTGAGCTTAGGCAATGCATATTGAATTTGTTTCATTTCATTATTTGCATAAGTAATCATGTCTATCTTTCCAAGAGGCAGTCCTTCTACCTCTGCACCAGTAATCACCTTTAAACTTCGAAGACTGTGCTTCACCAACGTTGAGATGGATTCCAACAAAGCATCCTGCTTAATGGGGTCCTTGCAGTCTGATGGCAGGAAGAATTCTACAACATAAATATCATCTCCTGAGTGGGAACTCCCGAAGCATAGTGCAAAACAACTCCCTAAACCAAACATCTGTGCATAGTGAACAAGGGGATACTCCATCTTGCAGAACTTCGTGACATCCCTGCAGAAGCAGGGCCGTTTGACAGCAAATGCCCTACCTACAACCCCTTGACCCTTCTGCAAATGATGCTCAGAACAAGCAACCCTAAATCCCCACATTTGAGCCTCTACAACATAAAATGCTGCATCAGTCGTTGACATGCAAACCTGTCCCATGCAAATTCCATTAGAGGTTGAGATGCTCTTTCTAGACCCATCATGTTGTGCAAGAACAGTGCCATGCTGGCATGGGACCCAAGTCTGAGCAAGAGGTAGCTTCTGGGCCTCACAGACAATGGTTAAAATCTGTAGAAGTTCAGCAAGAGCAGCTCGGTGTTCCTTATCACATGCCTGATTTAGATTGGAGATCAAATAGACCAGCCTTGAGTGATCCAGAGTCATAAAAAAAAATACAACAATTGCAAGCACAGTAGTAAAAAACAAACCTGAATACTCTGGTGCTCCAGGATTTCAGAGCTTTTCAGGTTTACCGCCTGCAGCACACTGTCAATATGTTACCACTAGAATAAGGTACCATAGTAAAACAATAATATAGCTGGCTACTTGTTAGTCGATCCCTAAGCAACTGGAGATAATTATCTTCTTTGCAACAAATCAGAATCTAAAGGAAGAAAAAAAAAACATTAAAAAATTTTATAATAGTGTTTATTTAGGTTACACAATTGCTTAAAATAAGGCCAGAAAAAACCCCCAAACTTCAATAATGCTAACCAGTCAAAATTTTTTTAATATGGAAAATACACAACTCCAAAAACTAATAAATAAACTGGTTGTACACCAAATAAAGCCTAAGCCGGGTTCATGAGCCTCGCTATTGCTCATATTAAACAGAATTATAAGCAAATTGTCAGATGAAGAGAGTAAGTTCATGATCAAATTAAAGTCGCCAAAGGAGTAGATGTCAAGTACAAGTCGCCAAGGCAAATCAGTATCCATCATATCTACTCTATAGTCAGCCAACGCTTGGTTGGCCCTGAATTCACTTTAATTCTTAAAAGCCATTCGCCAAACTCACAAAATGAGCTTTTTGCTCAAGTTTCAAAGGTGCGTGTGTCACGACCCGACCCGAGACGAGACGGATCCCGCCCGCGCTGGATCGCGACGGAGCTGCACTAACCAGGATCTAGCTTTGGAATTTGGTTCGGAACTGAATCTTCCAAATAATTAATTCACACAGACTAACAAACACAGAGCTACTATGTATCATCAAATGCAGCGGAACAAAACATCTATCCGATTTCATTTCCTCAAAACAATCATCTACAGAACAGTACATGGCTTTCGACAGAAAGAAAGACAGAACAGAAAAGCCATGACTGTACAAAAAACCAAAAGTACAAAAGTACCTATACTGATCAGACTCTGAACTAATCCTGGACTTCCTTGCCTTTCCCAGAACCTGAAAACCACCAGAAAGCAAGGGTGAGCTCAACAGCTCAGTAAAGCAACAAACCTCCAATCAAAATCCTCAGAATCTCAAAACCAACACAGCAGACAAATCCGTACAGAATCGAAACAGATTCGGACAGATATCAAATTAACAAAACTGTACGGAAATGGAAGTTGTATCAAATCAGAAACATAACAGATCAGACACATCAGATCAACAGAATCAGAATCGTACAGATCATATCGGAACAGAACAAATCATATCAGAATCATATAGCAGATATCAGATATTTAATTAATAGCTAAATTCCCTGACACTGACTGAATCTCATAGGATCCAGGCCACTTATGCCTCCCTTTGTGCTCACGGCACCAAAACAGATCAGATCAGATGTGCTTATAGCACCAGAATACATATATAGTGCATATAGCACCTAAACAGATTGTTTCCTCGGATCCGGAACAGAACAGATATCAGATTTCATATTGAGCTCATTTCAGAATTCCCAGACACTGAATCTCATAGGATCCAGGCCCCTTATAACTCCCTTTATATAGCATATACAGATAGCATATCAATTCAGAAGATTTCCGGACAAAACAGAAATTACTCAAAAATCGGGCAGCACAACGGCAGTATACAGAATTTACACAATTTTCCTGAAAATCAAAATTCACCAAATTCGCACAGAATATAGATATCAACATTTTAGAACATTTATTCTACTGCACAGATAATTTCTAAGTTCACATAAAAATCCAGTCGACTAAAAACACAGTCGAATCAAAAATACCCGGACAAAAATCTTAAAAAAATAACCAAAATATTCACACTCGGCACTTCAACAAAATACAGAAAGTTACGCGGTAGAAACTAAACCAGTCGGAAATTACGGACGAAAATCGCGAACAAAACTTAATTCCGGACAGATAATACCGCCAAACTCGACGGTTCTGAAAATTGAGAAAGTCGGATTGTGCCTTACCTTGCGTACAGCAATTTCCTCAACAGTCTCTTCGGACGAAAACAGCTCGGCGTCGCCCGAAAATCCACTTTTCCACTTTTTCCTTCGTTTTTTTCTCTCTCCTCAACTTTTTCTCTCTCTTCAAAATATCTCATTTCTATATATATCCAGACTGATCGTCCTGGACGATCGAGCTTCGTACCGGACGATCCATGAAGAGAATTATTTCGTCCAGACGAAAATTGAATATCGTCCCCGGCGAAGGGTTCTCTGACTTATTTTCGTCCAGACGATCCTGATTTCGTCCAGACGAACCATACAGCCAAACATGATTTTCTCTGCACAACCTGTACCGATCGTCCCGGACGATCCGACTTCGTCCGGACGAACCTGGAGCAAAAACTGATATTACAATCTCCCCAACTTAAAAAAAAAATGTCGTCCTCGACATTATCCAGTCCAAACTCAGTCAAAACAAGTATGGGTACAACTGTCTCATGTCAGACTCCTTCTCCCAAGTGGCTTCCCGTGCAGTACGGTGCTTCCACTGGACTTTAACCATTGGAATTTGTTTACTTCTTAGCTTTCGTACGTTGTATGCCAAAATCAACTCTGGCTCTTCCTTGTACGTCAGATTCTCCTGAATCTCAACCTCATCAGCAGATACTTTCTTCCCATAGTCGGATACCCACTTCCTCAGAGTGGATACGTGAAACACATTATGCACATCAGGCATCGAATCAGAAAGCATCAATTTGTAAGCAGCTTTTCCAATCCTTTCCAGGATTTCAAAAGGTCCAACATACCTCGGACTAAGCTTGCTCACCTGACCAAATCTGCTCACACCCTTCATCGGGCTGACTTTGACATACACAAAATCACCAACCTGAAACTCTACAAATCTGTGCTTCTGATTGTAATACTTCTGCTGTCGATCTTGAGCAGCTTTCAATCTTTCTCTTATCAAATTGATCTTCTGAGCAGTTTCATCAGCAAAAGTGGCTCCCAAAGCCTGCCTATCTCCGACCTCCGTCAGAGTCAAAGGAGTACGGCACTTCCTGCCATACAAAGCTTCGTACGGTGCCATACCGATACTGGACTGAAAACTGTTGTTATAGGCAAACTCAATCAGCGGAATATGATCTTCCCAGCTTCCGCTAAAGTCCAGAACACAAAGTCTTAACAGATCTTCCAGTACCTGAATAGTCCTCTCAGACTGTCCATCGGTCTGAGGATGAAAGGCTGTACTAAAATGCAGTTTTGTACCCAAGCCTTGCTGAATGCCTTTCCAAAGTCTGGAAGTAAAACGTCCATCTCGATCAGATACGATCACACGAGGCACACCGTGCAATCTGACTATCTCTTTCACATATATCTGTGCCAAGCGATCAACTGAATCCGTCTGTCTGATCGGAAGAAAATGGGCTGACTTCGTCAATCGATCTACAACCACCCAAATAGCGTCGTGCCCTTGTCTAGATCGAGGGAAACCCATCGCAAAATCCATCGTTACCTCCTCCCATTTCCACTCAGGGATAGGCAACGACTGCAACAATCCACCTGGTCGCTGATGCTCTGCCTTTACCAACTGACAGGCTTCGCATCTCGACACAAACTCTGCTACATCTTTCTTCATCCCAGGCCACCAGAACAAAAGCTTCATATCAGCGTATATCTTACCACTGCCTGGATGTACAGTGCAGCCTGAATGATGAGATTCATACAGAATCTCCTGCCTCAAGTCTCCAAACACAGGTACCCACAACTTGTTCTTACAGAAAATAGCACCAGAATCAGAAATTCGAAGTTCAGGAGTCTTACCAGATCCAATCTGAGCAATCAACTTCGAATAATCAGAATCTGACTTCTGGGCTTCTTGAATCCTTGTTTCCAAAGTAGACCGAATACTCATCTGAGCCAACTCCAAACCACTGGAGGAAATCACTTCCAACTGCAAACGCTCCATATCACGAATCAGAAAGTCATCACAAGTAAGCTGAATACCTGATAATCCAGAAGACTTCCTGCTCAAGGCATCTGCTACCACATTAGCCTTACCAGGCTGATACTGAATAGTCAAATCATAATCTTTGATCAACTCGAGCCACCTTCTTTGTCTCAGATTCAGATCCTTCTGAGTAAAAATATACTTCAGGCTCTTATGATCAGTGAAAATCTCACATCTGACGCCATACAGGTAATGACGCCAAATCTTCAAAGCAAACACAACTGCAGCTAACTCCAGATCATGCGTCGGGTAATTCTTCTCATGTGGTTTTAACTGTCTAGAAGCATAAGAAATTACCTGACCATGCTGCATCAGGACACATCCCAGTCCTTTCAGTGAAGCATCACTGAACACCTGAAAACCTTCCGTACCTGACGGAAGTGCTAACACTGGAGCTGAAGTCAAACAATCCTTCAATTGCTGAAAACTCGCCTCACACTCCGGTGTCCAAACAAAAGGTACTGACTTCTGAGTCAGTCTCGTCAGAGGCGTCGAAATCTGTGAAAATCCCTTCACAAATTTCCTGTAATATCCAGCCATGCCCAAGAAACTACGTACCTCAAATACCGTAGTCGGCCTTGGCCAATTAGCAACTGCCTGAATCTTCTGGGGATCTACAGAAATGCCTTCTCCGCTAATCACATGCCCCAGAAAAGAAATGCTCTTCAGCCAGAATTCACACTTGGAGAACTTGGCATACAGCTGATGCCGTCTCAAAGTCTCTAACACAATCCTCAAATGTCTGGCATGATCATCCTCAGATGCAGAATATACCAGAATATCGTCAATGAAGACGATCACAAACTGATCCAGATACTCCCTGAATACTCGGTTCATCAGATCCATGAAAATAGCAGGCGCGTTGGTTACCCCAAAAGGCATAACCAAAAACTCATAGTGCCCGTACCGAGTACTAAAAGCTGTCTTCACCACATCAGCTTCCTTCACCTTCACCTGATAATATCCGGATCGCAAATCAATCTTCGAAAATACTGAAGATCCGGAAAGCTGATCAAACAAGTCGTCAATCCGAGGCAAAGGATACTTGTTCTTGATCGTGACCTTGTTCAAATCTCTGTAATCGATACACATACGGAGTGTACCGTCCTTCTTCTTCACAAACAGAACAGGTGCTCCCCAGGGCGAAACACTAGGGCGCACAAAACCTCTATCAACCAACTCCTGAAGCTGAACTTTCAACTCAGAAAGTTCTTTCGGTGCCATCCTGTACGGAGCTTTCGATATCGGAGCGGTACCAGGAAAAATATCGATAGAGAACTCCACATCTCTATCCGGAGGTAAACCAACCAGCTCCTCAGGAAAAATATCAGCAAACTCCTGTACCACAGGGATCTCAGAAACAGAACCAACCTCTAGGTTCAAATCCCGCACCGAAGCCAAAAACACTGGGCATCCCTTCTTCCACATCCTGTTCACTTCCAATACCGAAATCAGACTGGAGAGAACACCTCGTAATCCCTGAAATACAACTCTTTCTCCAGCCATAAGCAAACTCACTTGCTTCTTCAGACAGTCTATCTGGGCTTCATACTAACTCAACCAATCCATGCCCAGAATTACATCATACGATGAAATCGGCAACCGAATCAAACTTGATTTCCACTTCTTGCCAGCAATCTCGATCTCACACAAACAAAATTGCCGAGCAATCAAAGGATTCCCAGCCGGTAAAATCACAGACAAAGAAACCAGAAGTAAAAGAGAATCCAAACGTAAAGCCTCAAAACAGTGCTCGGACAGAAAAGAATGACTCGCTCCAGAGTCAAACAAAACACGACAGGGCTGATCAGAAATGTAAATCGTACCTGTCACAACATCGGGAGCATCTCGAGCCTCCTGCTGACTCAAGCTGTAAACTCGTGGCTGAACTAGAACAGGAGCTGAAGCAACGGAACTACTCTGCTCCCTCTGAACAGTAGGTGGTCTCCGTGGTGCAGAACTAGAACCACCACCTCTTCCAGCAAATCCCTCAGGGCGAGGAGGAACAGTCCTCGGTCTTCCTGCTGAACCGGCAGGTCTGACAAAGCCCTCCGATCGCTGATCAAATCCCATCTGCGGACACTCTGCAATCCGATGTCCTGACTGACCACATCGGAAGCACAGACCAGCCATCCTATAAGATTGGCCGAAGTGTCGCCGTCCACAGTTCTGGCACACAGGTGCCGAACTGACTGATCCCGAACTCGTCATACTGGTAACAGTACCAGACGATCCTCCGCTCCTTCTGGAATCTCCAGATCCAGAACCGGAAACAAATCTCCTCTTTCCGGAGGAACCACTGCCAGATGCCTCGCCTCCAAACCTCTTCCTACTCGCAATCCACCGCTGCTGAGTAGCCATCAAGTCGTTCTCTATCAATCGAGCTCGCTCCACAAGCTCGGAGAAATCAGTAATCCAGAATGGTATCAGGGGCTGCCTCAAGGTATCTCGCAATCCCCTCAGAAATCTGTAACATCTCTCAGCAGAAGTGCTAACCAGCTGCGGAGCGTACCTGGCTAATGCAGTAAACTCAGCCTCGTACTGCATCACCGTCTTGCTCCCCTGAACAAGCCTCAGAAAGTTCTCCTGCATCTGCTGTCGTGCAGAAGGGGGAACAAACCAATCTCGGAATACCTCAGTGAACTCTTCCCAAGAAATCAAAGAGTTCAGTCTGCCCTGAAATCTGGCTGCCTGCTGGCCGTCCCACCAGTGCTCAGCCTCTCCGTCTAACAGAAAAACTGCTAACGGTACCTTCCTGTCTGACGGACACTGCATCCCGTCAAAGTTCTTCTCCACTCTCCTCAGCCACTCTTCAGCAGCTCTGGGCTCAACAGCGCCCTCAAACCTCGGAGGTTTCAACCTCAAAAACAACTGCAAATGTCTATCCAGGTCATCAGATCTGACAGTAGAAGCTCTACTCTGAGTCTCGCTCATCATCTGAGCAACCAGCGAAGCAAACTGAGAAAGCGTATCAGCACCGACCACTGGGGCTGTACTCCCCACTGGTGCTGCCTGATCGGCACTCTGACCATCTGTCATCTCTGGGTCTGGCTGATCCATACAGAAAAATCCAGAAAATCCGGAAAAACTATCACAAAAACAACAAAAATAAAAAGCCAAACAAATCAAAATTACCCCCAGACAGACTTACTGATCACTTCCTATAGCTCTGTTTCACAAAATTCTCAAATTCCAAAACCATTGCTCTGATACCAAAAAAAAGCTTGTCACGACCCGACCCGAGACGAGACGGATCCCGCCCGCGCTGGATCGCGACGGAGCTGCACTAACCAGGATCTAGCTTTAGAATTTGGTTCGGAACTGAATCTTCCAAATAATTAATTCATACAGACTAACAAACACAGAGCTACTATGTATCATCAAATGCAGCGGAACAAAACATATATCCGATTTCATTTCCTCAAAACAATCATCTACAGAACAGTACATGGCTTTCGACAGAAAGAAAGACAGAACAGAAAAGCCATGACTGTACAAAAAACCAAAAGTACAAAAGTACCTATACTGATCAGACTCTGAACTAATCCTGGACTTCCTTGCCTTTCCCAGAACCTGAAAACCACCAGAAAGCAAGGGTGAGCTCAACAGCTCAGTAAAGCAACAAACCTCCAATCAAAATCCTCAGAATCTCAAAACCAACACAGCAGACAAATCCGTACAGAATCGAAACAGATTCGGACAGATATCAAATTAACAAAACTGTACGGAAATGGAAGTTGTATCAAATCAGAAACATAACAGATCAGACACATCAGATCAACAGAATCAGAATCGTACAGATCATATCGGAACAGAACAAATCATATCAGAATCATATAGCAGATATCAGATATTTAATTAATAGCTAAATTCCCTGACACTGACTGAATCTCATAGGATCCAGGCCACTTATGCCTCCCTTTGTGCTCACGGCACCAAAACAGATCAGATCAGATGTGCTTATAGCACCAGAATACATATATAGTGCATATAGCACCTAAACAGATTGTTTCCTCGGATCCGGAACAGAACAGATATCAGATTTCATATTGAGCTCATTTCAGAATTCCCAGACACTAACTGAATCTCATAGGATCCAGGCCCCTTATAACTCCCTTTATATAGCATATACAGATAGCATATCAATTCAGAAGATTTCCGGACAAAACAGAAATTACTCAAAAATCGGGCAGCACAACGGCAGTATACAGAATTTACACAATTTTCCTGAAAATCAAAATTCACCAAATTCGCACAGAATATAGATATCAACATTTTAGAACATTTATTCTACTGCACAGATAATTTCCAAGTTCACAGAAAAATCCAGTCGACTAAAAAACACAGTCGAATCAAAAATACCCGGACAAAAATCTTAAAAAAATAACCAAAATATTCACACTCGGCACTTCAACAAAATACAGAAAGTTACGCGGTAGAAACTAAACCAGTCGGAAATTACGGACGAAAATCGCGAACAAAACTTAATTCCGGACAGATAATACCGCCAAACTCGACGGTTCTGAAAATTGAGAAAGTCGGATTGTGCCTTACCTTGCGTACAGCAATTTCCTCAACAGTCTCTTCGGACGAAAACAGCTCGGCGTCGCCCGAAAATCCACTTTTCCACTTTTTCCTTCGTTTTTCTCTCTCCTCAACTTTTTCTCTCTCTTCAAAATATCTCATTTCTATATATATCCAGACTGATCGTCCTGGACGATCGAGCTTCGTACCGGACGATCCATGAAGAGAATTATTTCGTCCAGACGAAAATTGAATATCGTCCCCGGCGAAGGGTTCTCTGACTTATTTTCGTCCAGACGATCCTGATTTCGTCCAGACGAACCATACAGCCAAACATGATTTTCTCTGCACAACCTGTACCGATCGTCCCGGACGATCCGACTTCGTCCGGACGAACCTGGAGCAAAAACTGATATTACAGCGTGCCAGCTCAAAGAGAAGTTTCCAATGACGTCAAGTAAACTCATCCTTAACTCGACAATTGTCATAAAGTTTCTATGTATTTTGATAGCTATAAGCTACCTAGACTAATTTCTCATGAATTCTTTATGTATTTTGATACATAGTAGCTAGAGACATTTATTTTAAAGAAAGTATTTGTTAAGCCTGCTATATAATTTTACTTATATTACTTATGTATAGTTTTTCCTACATCATTATGCCTCAATTCAAACCAACAAATACTGAGTTATAGAGTAATTCTTGCACATTCAATTAATCACATCAGTTTTGTACTTCCCAGCAATTTAGTGAAATTTTAATGCCTTCCTCTCTATGTTCAATATGTCTCTCTTTTCTCTTGTTTTACATCTATTCATGTTAGTACCAATTTTGTATCACATATGAAAAAGCTTGGATCCAACATCTTCTAAATCGTAATGAGCATGAATCGATGCAATGAACCAGAAAACAGGCAATGAAGCAACTAAACAATAGGATAGTTCAGCCCCAATGGAGGGCTAAGATTTACTAAATTGAATTATTTAAGAAATTTTGAGTATGTTTTAAGAGCAAATGCATGTGTGAAAATTTTTCATAGATCTTTAAATTGTAACATTCACTGATAGTCACCAAGTTTGAAAACATTGATTTCTGTTGTGAATCTGGATCCAAGTACTATGATTTTGATGATAACAAATATTATTGTTTCTTTACCACTACTACTATTGCATATCTATTATGTTTGCCCTGCTTACTAACCTTTCAGGTTCACAAAGATCACTTGCAATGCAAATCAACTAAAGATCGGGTAGATCAGGGTTGAGTCTATTTGTAATTTCAACATCAATGTACTTTTACTTTTTTTAAGTCAAATCATGTATCTGGTGGACACCAAGCTAAGTAACATTGCACACACACTCAGGGAGAGAAATTTGGTGAGTTTAAGAATTTTTTTATTTTTGATCTAATCGTATAGGACAATTTTAAATCGTACGGGACGATCAGTTAAAAATAGAAACCCTGATTAGGGCATCCATGCTTATTACAAGTGATTAAACTAATCGCACTGGACGATCCATATTGTCCAGGATGATCAACATAGATGATGAAAAATAGCCGTCAATCACAATTTAGATAATATTTTAATTTTCAAATTTTGTTCTAATCGTACAGGACGATATGCATCGTCCTGTGCGATTTATGATAATCATGCCTAAATTGATCCGACGATTAGGGGAATAATTATGGTTAGAATGATCAATCATATCGTACAGGACGATCCACTAAGATCATACTGAACGATCTAGTATATTTCGTAGGACGATCCCCTATTGTCCAAGACAAAAAATCATAATTTTCTTCTAATCGTCAAGGAGAATTGTACTGGACGTCTGAGAGGGTTGCGGGACGATATGAAGATCGCCACCCATCGTCCCATGTTGTACTGGATGATCAATATAGTATCTTGAACTAATTGTTCAGGACGATCGCAGGATCGTACTGGACGATCTGTACAAATACTTGTATTGATCGTACAGAGAGAAGATGATCTTCATGGTTGAAAGGGCTGTTTTATACTAATCGTACAAGATGATCTATCGATCTTACTAGACGATCAGTTGCGCATAATTGAAAATTAGGGCTTCTTTTGGAGGCTCTCTATTTAAGCAATTGTATTAACCTTTGAGTTAATCTTTTGATGTGGAGTTGATCAAAGAGAAAGCTTAGAGAAAGAAGAGGGAGAGCTTGAGAGAAAGAGATCCTTGTGACGGGGAGTTGTGAGGGAATCACAAAGGTTGCTCCAAGCAAGGTGTTCGTCGACTTCTTTAAGTTGCTCCTCTGGTTCCTTGGTGGCTCTGGGAAATTATTAAACGCATCCTTCAAAAGCATTCAAAGTTCCTCACTAGGATTCATACACGAGGAAAATAAATTCTGCTAACCATATTGCTTACTTCAAGTTGGTGAATTCACAATTAAAAATAAACGATTCTTTAAAATGCTGACTATTGTTTACCACATTAGATGAGTCACCACTGAGGTGGTTTGACAACTCGCTCTTAGAAGAAATTTTTTCTTTGTTGAATTAAAAATTTATTTGTTACTAAATTTGCTGAGGCTTAGGGTGTATGCTTTTTGCATGTATCTTTTAGCTTTACTCATGCATGTTCTTACAAGACATTTACAAGAAGATGTACCTTGGTGTATGCTTTTTGGTAATGATATAAATTAGAAAGGGAGTTGATGAAAATCTTGAATTGTGGAGGTTAACCTAAGAGTCTAAAGATTTTCATTTGAGTAGATCTAAAATCGAATATATGGAGTGCAATTTTAGTAGTAATAGATCTAGTGGTGGATTGTGACATTAGGTGGTCAAGTCATTAAAAACAATGCACGTATCAGATATCTCGAGTCTATTATTCAAAACGATGGTGAAATAGATGGGGATATTTTTAGCAGAATTCAAGTAGGAAGGTTGAAGTTGAGGAATGCATCGGGCTTATTGTGTGATAGAAAAATACCTAACTTAAGAAAAAAATTTATAAGATAATGGTGAGATCTGCAATGTTTTATGCTGCATAATGTTAGTCATTAAAAGAGAAAGATAAAATTAAGCTAAGTGCTACAGAGATGAGGATGCTTAAGTGGATGACTTAAAATGTGAAATGATTATATACGTAAAAAAGGTTGGAATAGCTCCAATGGCAGATAAGATTAGACATAGTTGCTTTAGATGGTTTTGTCACATAAAATGTCATACTTCTGATAAGCCTATTATGATAGTAGATGTGCTTGATTATGCCTTTAAGAAAGATAGAGGTAGACCTAAAAAAAGTTGGTTAAAATGTATTAAAACTGACCTTTATATTAGATTTAAATGAGAATTTAACTTTGAATAGGAAACAATGGAGACTAAAGATTCATGTAGCCCACATAGTGGGATAAAGGCTTGTTATTGTTGTTGTTAACATAATAAACTTGTTAACACTCAAAAGCCTATGAAATTTGCAACACAATTGAAAGTGTGGTAGAAGCAAGAAAAATCTTCAAGTTCTTTTAGCAAAAGAGATGTTAGAAGTAAAAAATTTGGAGCCTACTATAGCATAAGCTGCATTAACTCAGAATTTATTTGAACCATTTTGATGTGCACTCAATCTATAGAATTCAAGGATAATGGCCAAGTTGCTTGCACTAGCCTATAGTTGTATTAATACTGGTGAATATCATGGGCTCTGAAAATTCACGCATTGGCTCTATTGAGAAAGTTTAAGTATACAAGCTGAAATTTTTAAAAGGTAAATTAGATTGAAGATAAGATATTATCTAGAAATTATGAGGATATTAAGATTTGGTATTAGGTTTCTCATTGGCAAAAGCACCTGTCATTAATTATTCCTTTCAGTGACAAGAATGAACTTTCAATTTTTAGTGTTTATACAGTGCACTTGCATGTTTCTCGAAATGAATCAAATATAAATTCATTTTTATTTTACCTAATGTAGCATTCTCAAATTTTTGAATTTAGGAATTTGATGCATTTGTCAAACCATATGTGAATGAGTATAAAATTGAAAATTTAGTTGACAAATTTTAAATGATTGCAAGCTTTACAGAGCAATTCCACACTTATGAGCAAAGAAACTTTTATTTAATTTTAGCCCATGTAACATTTCAATGTTTAAATTTTTATATTAGCGCATTCATAAAACCATGTGTGTGAGTTTAACTTTAAAAAGAAGTTTGAAAATTTTAAAATAGTTGTGTGCATTATAAAGCTATCAAACACTTTTTGAAGAGAATTTTAGTTCGATTTATTTATAGCCCACACAGTTTTCTAATGTTTAAATTTGGACTAGCAACTTCATCAGAGCACATGTCATTTTATTTATTTTAACGACTTGAATTTTCTTTAGAAGCTTAAGATTTAGAATTTTCTCTAAGTATCAAACCAAACCAAATCTAGAAGCTTGAAATTTTTTTTTTTGGGAAAGAAGCTTGAATTTTTTTTTTTGGAAAGAAGCTTGAAATTTAGAATGGTGAAATAAAGTGGACGCTAGTCATGCATTTTTTTTAATTAATGTAGAATGAAGTGGACAATTGTTGCATATAACAATTTTTTTATTAAAAAACACAGTGCCTCTTCACTTTTTTATATTCAATTCAATTTCAAAATGTATGTTATAAGCATGCTTATTTAATTTTTATTTTGGAAGGGCAGATTAGTTGATTTAATATGATCAAATCTATTTAATTTCAAAATCATATTTTCTGTGATTATTTCTATATGATGGTTTTGATAAGCATGTATCCTAATAAACATTTTTATTCTCCATCTTTAATTATTGTTTAAATAAGTTCTTGGAAATTAAATTTGGAACCTGAGAATAAAAGGGAATCAACGGGTTCATTTTTAATCTAATTCATCCTAAACAGAATTCCTAAAATAATGTGAAACCAAATACAATTAAAAAATATCATTGGAAAGTAAATGAATATTTACTCATTAGTACAAACATGCTTATAATCTTTATAAAAAACAAAGCTATCTACTATGTTTGATTTTCTAAAATATTATTTCAAAAAATAATTGATATTTACTTTCTGAAAATGAGGGCAAAGCCCAACTCTATTAAAACGAAATGCTATTACAACAACAACAACAACAACAACATCAAGCCTTTATCCCACTACGTGGGGTCGGCTACATGAATCCTTTTTCTCCATTGTGTCCTATTAAAAGCCAAATTCTCGTTTAAATCTAATAAAGAAAGGTCATTCCTAATATTTTCTAACCAAGTCTTTTTAGGTCTACCCCTACCTTTCTTAACACAAGTCAAATCTAATACCTCTACTCCCTTAACTGGGTCGTCGGAAGGCCGCCTTTTTATGTGACCAAACCATCTAAGGCGACTCTCTCTAATCTTATCTTCTACTGGAGCTACTCCAACCTTTTCACGTATATGCTCATTTCGTATCCTATCTCTAAGGGTAAAGCCACTCATCCATCTAAGCATCCTCATCTCTGCCACACTTAACTTAATATTATGCTTCTCTTTTAATGGCCAACATTCGGCACCATAAAGCATTGCAGGCCTCACTACCATCTTATAGAATTTTCCCTTAAGTTTGAGGGGTACATTTCTATCACATAACAAGCCCGATGCATTCCGCCACTTCAACCATCCAACTTGAATTCTGCTGATAATATCCCCATCTATTTCACCATCACTCTGAACAATAGATCCAAGATACCTAAAACGTGTACTCTAATTAATGACTTGATCGCCCAAAGTCACAATCCCCTCACTAGGACTATTACTGCTAAAATTACACTCCATATATTCCGTTTTAGATCTACTCAAGCGAAAACCTTTAGACTCTAAGGTTGACCTCCATAATTCAAGTTTACCTTCAACTCCCTCTCTAGTCTTATCAACAAGGAGAATATCATCAGCAAAAAGCATACACCAAGGTACATCATCTTGCAAATGTCTAGTGAGAACATCCATGACTAAAGCAAATAGATATGGGCTTAAGGCTGATCCTTGATGTAACCCAACCGAAATAGGGAAATACTTGGTCAAACCACCTTGTGTTTGAACACAAGTAATAGCTCCTGCATACATATCTTTAATGATTTGAATATAAGCATTATTGACTCCTTTCTTATCAAGAACTCTCCATAGCACTTCTCTTGGAACTTTATCATATGCTTTTTCTAAATCAATAAATATCATATGTAGATCCTCCTTATTTCCTCTATATTTTTCCATCAAACCTCTGAATAAATGTATGGCTTCCATAGTCGACCTACCCGGCATAAATCCAAATTGATTTTGAGAAACATTAGTATCACGCCGCAACCTATGCTCTATAACTCGCTCCCATAATTTTAAAGTATGACACATTAACTTAATACCTCTATAATTCGTGCAATCCTGTGCATCGCCTTTATTCTTAAAAATAGGAATTAATACACTCATTCTCCACTCATCTGGCATCTTTTTAGTCTTCAAAATAGTATTAAAAAGTTTAGTAAGCCAAGAAATCCCTTCATCTCCTAAGCATTTCCACACCTCTATTGGAATATCATCAGGTCCAACAGCTTTTCCACCCTTCATTCTATTTAAAGCCTCTCTAACTTCAGTTTTACTAATACGCCGATAAAAACAGAAATCTTGTGCTAAAACGAAATGCTATTACGAGAATAAAAAATAATGGAAGCTACAAGCCATGCTTCAATACATAAATATTCATACTAAAATAAAAAAATGTGTTGATTTCAGCGGACTAGGGTCCGGTCAAATTTTGTTTTCAACCTTTTTGATCAAAAGAGCTGTTAAAAAGTCACTTCAAGGCCTAACTCAAAGCAACATGGGTAATTTCTTCAACTTTTTAGCACAAAATAGCGAGACATGGCTAGGACACGGTTTATGGGAGGTTGGAGGTAGTTCATGAAAAGTTCTTTCAAAATAGAAAAATTCTAAAATGGAGACAAAAATAATTCCCCGAACAATTATACGATTAGATTTCATGAAACAAAGCAGTAAAAAAACTATCCCACATAGACCCTCAATCATAAAAGTCTTATATAGAGAACATATGGTGGAAGAAATCAACACTCCATTTAGCTTTATGCTAATGAACAAAATAAAAGCAATAACAACATCAAGTCTTTATAACACTACGTGGGCTAATGAAGGAAAATCATATGAAAAATTTATGCATAAGGTTTGGCATCAATTGAATGAGAACCATAACATTATATTTTATATTGTTAGCGACTTCAAGGAAAAAAAAGTTGCAATCTATGGCAAAACTAAACTCTATAGAAGCATAGCTCATCGTCAAATGGTGAATTGGGGAATGGTTAGTCTCTAGAGCTTCATTAGTGAAGTCATCAACCATACCAAGCTCTTGATCCAAAAACTTTGCACCTTTTTTCATCAAGAAGACAGAAAATCCCCACTCAACTTAAACTATTCATGACGGAAGCATTGCTCAATAAAGAAGAAAGAAAAAGAAGATGAAGCTCAAACGATAAAGATGATCAAGGTAGAAGGAACATGAAGGCTTGAGAACTCTAAGAACCGCAAAGAATCATGCACCAAAGATTTAAAATTATTCATAAGGAAACCATAAGAAGCCTCTACAACCTCCAACCGCTTTATGTTCCTTTAAACAAGATTATCATCAATCACATTATCTCTGTGATATCCTCACAATCATCACAAGTTAACTCAAGAAGTGTAACAACACATGACCTTTGACTCAGATAACATTGGTGAGAACCAACTTCCAAGAAAGGCCAACTTCAGTAAAGACTGACTTCAAATAAAAGTCAATTTCAAGCTAAAAGCAGACTTCATATACATGATGTCAAGTACCAAAAAACAATCAACAAATAAAATTTTAAATTTATAAATTATCTTATCACAAGTACATTAAGAAAGAATATGGATTTTCATTTCAATGATAAATTAAAACCTTATTACATTCAGTTGAAGAAAATAAAAATAGACGAAGGAACATATAAAAGTTGAAATAAATTATTTCACATACAAACTTCTCTATAAGAGGTAAAAAAAGGTAAGCAATTAAGGGCGGCAATTCATGGAACGATGCCATTACCAAATTCGTTGGTCTACACACAAGGCAGCTGATTAACCAATAAAACTTGGCTACAACCATATTGAGCTGCAATATCTCATCTTCCTCCTTTGTCATCTCAGCATTAGCACCAAATTGAAGCGAAATCATCATTTCCTTCAGTGACAAATTCTACAACCGGTTCCTTGACCCAGCTCATACTCAACTCTCTTGGCAGTCTCATTATAGGGCTAGTGGCATTAGAACCTTTTATCTCACGTAGTCTTAGACTCTTAGGGTTCCCTTTGCCTTCAGAACTCGCATCCATCAACCTATTAACCTTAGAGTTGAATCCTACTAATTAGCTTTTAAAATAATTTCATCAACATGGTCCACTCCTTCAATGGCCACGACTTTATTTGTCGACAAACTACTCCTAACAACATTCTCTTTGGCCGTGGCTTTGCACATAGTTATCTACAAAGCTAGTTCTTCAGCACTTCAACTTTTTTCCTCTCAAGCAGGGCAAATTTGGTGAGCGAAACCTCATCTTCTATTGAAACCGCTACTGATTGTCGGTTTCAAGAGGTTGGAGCCTAATCAATAAACTAGCATCCTGTTGGGACTTGGGAGGAGTATCAGCCGCTATCCCATAAAAGAATTTAATCAACTCAGCTATGAGAGAAGAGCAAAGATTGGGTTTATCCACTAATCAGTCTTATCTGAAAATGTTTCAACTCACACCTATGACATCAGAATTGAACCCAAGAGAGCATCCATGGTTATTTTTGAATAGCTCATTCCTACAAAGGCAATTGTCTTTCCCAAAATGAAAAAAAATTTCTCCATAATAGCATCTCCAGCGGCAACTTCCTTAGGTCTGAAGGTTCCTGCAGCAAAGTTCTTCTTTAGTGAAATTGATGGGGACATCAGATCATCATGGAAAGTTTATCAGAGAAGTAGCCGCCGACCTACGGCCACGATCGAGTCTTTATATTTTTGAGTCATTGATGTATTTTTTATTTTCATGTATTTTGTTATTTGCTTATATAGTTTTATTATTTCCCGTTGTACCCCTCTTATGGGAGTTGTCGTATGTAAGCCCAAAGGACATTTGTGTCTTTTTGTTTTGAGTCATTTGTATAAGGCTATTTAAAGCCCCACTTTGTTCTATTTCAAGTTAATGAATGATTATTAAGAATTTTTCCTGCACTTGTGTTTGAGAGCATTCGAGAGTTCTTGGAGAGCTTTGGAGAGATCCCTTGGAGAGGGAGATTGGCGCAATACCCACCAACCTAGATAAGTTGGGTTCGTGGTTCCTCTTTCTTATCTCCATCTTCTTTCTTTTCTCACATCAATCCTCACTTCGTCGCAGGATTACCCCCTCTTCGAAACCCTTCCCCTCACCCCAATATCCACGGCCAACACCCCAACCCGAGCCCCCATACCGTCGGCCCCCATCACGCAGCCGTCGGCCCCCATCCAC
This sequence comes from Dendrobium officinale, assembly GCA_019514585.1. NCBI lineage: Eukaryota > Viridiplantae > Streptophyta > Magnoliopsida > Asparagales > Orchidaceae > Dendrobium > Dendrobium officinale. The sequence goes on along the minus strand of CM033691.1, from coordinate 39,106,319 downwards.
TCCCTCATCCCTATTAAAACCCTTGCCTAATTTGGATTTATTGATTTTGGGCAGATTTTCAAAATTCAAATTCATTAATTTGAAATTTGAGAACTTTCCTAAATTACAAGTCTATTTTAGGAAAGTTTCTAGAGTGGCCCTATTTGAAATTCAAATTCAAATTGGATCTAACTATTTCTTTACTAAATCCCAAATCCTAAATTAAGCAATCTCAATTGATTGCATTCAATCATCCCTAGCCCTATGGATGCCGCCAGCCCCTCTCATCCCATATGGGCTTGAGTTATTATTTATTTCCTATTCTTCCCTTATTTCCTTGGAAACTATTTCCAAATCACTCACATTGCTCTTAGCCGATTTTTCCTAAACCTTATTTCCTTTTTCTATTTCCTAAATCAATGCAATGATTTAGAAATAGAAATTCCCCATATTTCTCTGCCTATCCCGCCGCCCCTCCCTCCCTATTTCCCTCTTAAACTCCCTCTCTCTCACGTCAATCCTGGGCTTGACTCAAGGCTTGAATTCTTCTCAATTCCACTTGCCTCTCACCATAGAAACCTGAAGTTTCTCACAGGTTTAGGCTCCAAAATCTGAGATTAATTTTCAGAACTTCGAAAAGGGCACTTAGGAATTGTCCTCCCTCTACTTGCAAAGAGAAACTTCTTTCTCTTTTCTACCATTCAAGGAGTTTATCGAGAGCTAAGGGATTCAACTTCCAATCATCCATGAATGGTGGATCCGGCAACTGAATATGGCATCACTTGGGACGAAGACGGCTTCACCGACATCCTACGATCCACCTTCTTCGATGTCAATCCGGAGATTGACCACACTATTGAAGGTTACGTGGAGCGCATCTTGTTTGCTTAGACGGAGGCCATTGACGAACACTTCGAAGGCCTTGAGTGGAGGATCTCCGCATCTCCCTAGCAAAGGTTGATCTTTCCCTTGCATCTTATTTCTTTTAATCTGAATTCTCATTGGGGTGAATGTAGTCGCGAAAAGTCTCCTCCAAGTGCTCTTGCTAAGCTAGTAATCATAAGAATTGAGCGTACTTTCTTTGCATTGTAATTCTCGTTGTTAGCTTAGGGATTAATTTGAAGACTACTATTTGGTATTGTTTTATTTTTCTTATTTATCTTGAAAGTTCAAAGCTCGGAGCATGTAATTTAGCCTACGCAAAATTATCTCCTTAATTGGTTTACTCTTCGTTGAGAATTGCTAGTAATTTTATTCTTAAATAATTCTAATCTAAGAGTTGTGCAATGCCTAAATGAATCCATAAGCATCTCATCTAAGTAGTACTGCATCAGAAATTCTTCTCTCTTAACAACCTCCAGCTTCTTCAATTAGTTCAATTTTCACTTTCTTCAAAAGAGTATGAAGATGATGATCCCTTCGCAGCTAATGCATCCCTGGATGCCAGTGGTTTAAATACCTTCAACGTTCTTTCAAATATTTTAGAGTCTAAGGCAGTAAATTTTCCTCATCATGCAAGAATGCATAAAAAAATTAAATAAATTAAGAATAGCAATCGAATAACAAGCAATGAAAGCCTTCGAAATGAACTTTGAACCTCATATTTTTAATTTTGACTGTTGATGTGTCTGCCACTTGCTAAACATCCGAGCATCTTATAGATTCAACATTCCTGATCCCAAGGTCAAATTGGGTTATTTGCATTCATTCTCTTATTCTTCTTGGCTTCTCAAAAGAGATACAAGAATCAAAGAACTGATATACACTTATTCATCAAGATCTGAATGATCAAATTACATGAAAGCTTGAACCTAGATCAACAAGTGCCTAATCAAGAACCAACTTGGAGCTCACAAAGGTTGCAGGAGCCCAAGGATTTGGATCACCCAGACTCAAGTCTAGTAAACTCACCCTTGAGGACTCATAATTCTTTCACTCATCAAGCTCATTTGTTTGAAGAACTTAACTACGTCTAGATTACTAGCAAAGCCAACTAGGAGTTCTCGTAAGGGGAACTCATCAATCATACACAACCTCAACTCAAAACTTGCTGAGTTCTCATCTATCAGATGCATGAAAGATTTTAGATATTTTTCTCGTAATTCTTTGTATATCCTATTATATACTATAAACATGGGCCACACCAATACACATAGATTCATTAGTAATTTGTACGGATGTAAAATCTAAGATTTAATTCTGTACTTATGCGAAAATACTGCCCCTGTAAACACTAAAATCTATCTAAGATTCTCTCTAAACTTTCTCTCTCTTTGATGTGGCACAAGATGCCTTTCAGAGCCCAGAGAAAGAAGGAAGCTTTAATGATTCAAGGACCAAAGACTATAAGCAAATCTATTAAATAGAACTTTGTTTTATGTTTATGTGTTAAACATTACAAAAGACTATATCATCCTGATTTTAACTTGTAGTAATAATAAGAACGTGAAAGTGAAATTTTCAAAATATTAAAACTTCAAAATTTAAGAATTTAAATTTTAGAATTTGAAATCTTGGAAGAAATGATTAATTTATTAAGTGCACAAGTTTGATTGAATGAATAAATTTAAATTAAACATGGGTCCATGCTTGATTGAACGACCAAGGCAAGATAGAGGAAATAGCTATAGATAGTTACACGCGTGTCCGATTATTAAATGAGGTACCGCTATGTACATGCTCGGTATCGCTCGGTACATGCTCGGTACCGCTCAGTACATGCTCGATACCGCTCAGTACATGCTCGGTATCGCTCAGCACATGCTCGGTACCGCTGATCAGTACATACTCGGTACCGCTCAATACATGCTCGGTACCGCTCAGTATATGCTTGGTATTGCTAGGTACATGCTCGATACCGCTCAATATCGCTAGGTACATGCTGGGTATTGCTAGTTACATGCTCGGTACCACTTAGTACCGCTAGGTACATGCTCGATATTGCTAGGTACATGCTCGGTACTACTAGGTACATGCTCGATACCACTCGGTATCTTCTCATATAAATAACTTACGAACTTTAAAAACAAGCAGAACATCAAAATTACTCTTACAATCAAATTTTGTTCTGGGGGCGTTGCCCCCGAAAACCCCCGCAGGGGCGCTGACCCTTGACCCCGCGACCTGACCGGGCAGGTCGAACTCCGCCAGGGGGCAGCGCACCCTTGGACCCCCGGCAGACCAGTATATTGTTGTATTCATGTTGTCTTATTATTAGGATCAAGGTTTTAAAAGGCGAAATCGGGAATCGAGGCGTTTTTTCTAAGCGAGGCGAGACGTAAGCCTTGAGGCGGATCGAGGCATAAGCCTCAAAATGATGAAAATAAATTAATTTAAAATTATAAATAATGACAAAAAATAACAAAATATTATGTCAACTATGTACTGCTCGGTACCGAGCTCGGTACCGAGCGTATACTTGCTTGGTACCGAGCATGTACCGCTAAGTACCGAGCATGTACTTGCTCGGTACCGAGCGGTATTGGCTCGGTACCGAGCATGTACTGAGCGGTACCGACCATTTACTGAGAGGTACCGAGCTTGTACCTGCTCAAGACCGAGCTTGTACATGCTCGGTACCGAGCATGTACTGAGCGGACGAATGAAAGAAAGCCGAATCAGGAGTTATTCAAGCTTTCGTTACTGCACGTTAAAGTCAAGGCCACAACACCGCGTACCTGCTCTTCCGACCTAACCGATGCCTGAACATTTCCTGCACACACAACTTCGGCTTCGTCTCTTTCCCTGCGTCGTCTCCTTCCGATTTCATCTCCTACGCTCACGGCTTCGTCTCCTTCCCTCGCGGCTTCGTCTCTTTCCCTCACGACTTCGCCTCTAGTTCGCCTTTCAATTATCACAGGAAGCCCTAATCCTATACACGAACACGAATCGGCTACGTCATATTTACATATATACTGAAGAAAAAATTTCGAGGCGGTGCCTCATACTGCCTCGAGCTGTTACGCTCTAATGCGTACGCCTCGTGCGAAAAAATCGTAGGCTTCGCTGGATGGTTCGAGGCGTAAGCCCCGATACGCATGACTTCCGCCTCGACTTGAGGCGCGACTCAATGCGGACGCCTCGTCCGCTTTTTTAATGGTTGATTAGGATATTTTGATTTCACTTCATATCAATTTAATTTGATGTATTCATATGTATGATTGATTTGTTAGCAAAATAAGCTTTGCTGCTGGCGGGGGTGGATTAGGTGAAGGTTCAAAAGAGACATCTATCCACGCCGTGTCCGTGTCCTATATTTTTAAAAATTATTATATATTATATTAAAAAATTATTATGTTGTGTCCACGTCGCACCCGTGTCCTATATTTTTAAAAATTGTCGTGTCCCGTGTCCGTGTCGTGTCGTGTCCGTGTCGTGTCGTGTCCGTGTCGTGTCGTGTCCATGTTGCCGTGTCCATGTCGGTGCATCATAGATAGCTTTCTTCTTGCAAAATTCCATAAAAATTCCTTCCTAATGTTGTTGGCCAAAAGAAGGCCGAAAAAGACCTATTTGAATTCTAACGCCCATTTGACCCCTAAAGACCCCTTAGAATTTGATGAAAATCTAAAAAAATAAAAATAAAAATTTAACACTCCTCTTCCACTCCAAGTGTTTTCAAATCCTAGAATGCCCACTTAGTGAAGGCCTAAAAACCTAAACCCTACTTGTCAAAATCCATCTGGAATTCCAACGCCCATACATATCTCCTTATTGCATGAAACTTGAATACCACTTCATTCCAACCCTCTCAAGGCTTACCCATCAACCATAACATCGTTTGAAACCATCCCAGGGTTAAAACAACAAACCATCAAGCGATAAATTCACGATGTTGTAGCAAAACCTAGATAGGAAAAGGAGCTTTGGAAACTTCACCACCAAGAGGATTGGATGCTTGGAAAGTCACTTGCAAATGGTGAATTAGAGTCCATTAAAAGGCCATTTCTCTAACTTTGGAAGTTTGCTTACTATTTTTATGGCAATTGTATTTTTTATTGCAAATTAGAGGCAAATTAAAATTCTAAATCAATCCTATGAACGAGTGTAAATGTGTCAGCTAGTTGCCTCAACCTTCAGGTGCCAAACCAATCGTCATTTAAAATTATATTAGTTTTATGATGTTGTAGTGAAAATATATTAGATAGTGATCCATTTGCAAAATTAGCTTTTACCAAGGTTCTAATATATAGTAGATCTATGTAGTAAACTTAAATTTTATTGGAGATTTTTGTAAGCAACTGCATATTAATCAACTTTAATTGCTACTCACATTAGAGTGAAGGCTTTAAAAATTTCAAAACATCTTTGTACGCATATTTTTAAATTTCTACAACAAATACTCATTATATATTTTGACCCCAAAAAAATCATAATAATAATTTTTTTATCACATATTGCATCAATAGTGTAACCACATTATATCCAACATGCCAACAAAATTGGTTAGTCTAGAGCAACTGAAAATTTTGTCTAGAAGGGTAGAGGAAGTTACCTTATAAAATCTAGAAATATTCTATAAAGTAGAAGAGATGATCATAAGTTTGACTACCCATCAAGGTTTAAAATTGCGTAATTAAGCCTCGAGGAGGTTTTCGTCCGTGAGGCGAGGCGTAAGCCTCACGGACACAGAATTGCGAAAATGAAAAATTAAGGGTTTTAGCAGGAAAATAATAGCAATATTGTACCTTACAATAAAAACATCTAAATTATATATGAAAATAGTGGAAAATAAGAAAGTAGATGCAATAAAATCATGTCCCAACGTACAAAATCACAAAATATAAACTCCCAAAGTACAGAAACATATAAAATTCAATCATATCTCATCACTAAATGGGTCTTCACGTGAATCTTCTTCTCCAATTGTATCTATGAATGCCATGTCATCATCATCTTCAATATAACTCACTTTTCTCTTCCATGTTCAATAAAAGAAAAGATCATTAGCATGTTAATTGCTCACTTGATATAAATGTAATGCAATAGCATATAAAAAGTTGTAGAATACCTTTACTTGATTGTTGTGCTGCAGAGCTAGTGGATGTGTGTGGTGTGGTACTAGTGGATGTACCCACTTGATCTGCTTCGCCCCTCAATACATCCACATTTAGATCTTCTAGCTGTAAGTCTGATAATGGCAAATCTGTCTCATCATCTATGAACCACTCATTATCAGACGACACATCATCACACACCAACGGGTCCTCATCATCCTTCAACCCCTTATTCCTCAACCTCCTATCTCTTAACCTCTTGTTGTGCATTATATATACGAGGGAGTTCATTCTAAGTGTAGATAGTCGATTTCTTCTCTTTGTTTGCACTTGACTATATGTACTCCAGTTTCGCTCACACCCAGAAGAGGAACAAGTGAGGCCCAACAATCTTACAACAAAACTCTGCAACTCAGGGGTGGAATCACCAAATTGGATCCACCATTCAATTATTTTCAAGAAAAAATACAATCAAAATTCAGAACTGAATAAAGTGTCTTGCATTTACCAAAATAATTATACCTGCAGATCGTTTAGAAATGGTTGCTTTTGATGCATTGAAACAAAAAAAACCCTCTTTATTCCGGAACAGAACAAGCTGTAAATCTGCAAGCTCCCTATCTGCCTGCTTCGGTATTAATCTTTCCATACAATGATATAGACCAAGCTTCACCTCTGGATTTGAAGATTTTTTCTCTGAATATTGAAATTGTGGGTTAAGACAATATGCAGCTACATGTAGATGTCGGTGTAACTGCACTAGGGGTGTAAGTGAGCCGAGCCGGCTCGAGCTCGCCTCGTTTATGAGCTCGCGAGCCGAGCTTATCGAGCTCGAGCTCGAGCTCGAGCCGGCTTGGCTCGTGAGCTCGCGAGCCGGCTCGATTAAATATTAATATTTTTAAAAATAATTTTATTTTATTTATTAAATTTAAATATTAAAAAATTATAATAATAATCACCTAAATTTTATTTAAAAGTGAAATATTTCATATTTTTATAAAAATTTTGTTTAAGTTTTAAAAATCCCACTTAAAGTTTAAAAATCCCGCCTAATTTTAAATTTTTTTAAAAATCCCGGCCTAAATTTAAAAATTCCCTCCCATGGCTAGCGAGCCGGCTCGCGAGCCGGCTCGAGCTCGTTAACAGTGACACGAGCTCGAGTTCGAGCTCGAGCTCGACTCGAGCTCGAGCTCGAGTTCGAGCTCGCTTTCTATCTAACTAGCCGAGCTCGATAAGGGCCAAAACTCGACTCGTTTACACCCCTAAACTGCACCTCCCAACGAGCATCAACGATATCCCAAATCTCCCTATAACTTGCCTCCTCTCCTCCCAAGTTGTGTGCAATCAACTCCTTGGCCTCATCCATAGCATTATAAATAAAACCCATAGCTGGTTTCTTCTCTGCATCCACTAAGTGTAGAACTTGCACTAAGGGTCTCGTGCTCAAAATGGCATAGGTCACAGTAGCCCAAAATTTATCATTCAAAATTATCTTTCTTATTTCCTTTCCCTCACTTTTTTTCCCCCAAGCAGAGTTAAGCCATTCAGTTGATGTAAACATGGCTTCCAAAGGTTGCCTCACCTCCATCAAGCTCTGCAGTGTCAAATAAGAGGTGGAAAACCTATAGATTCACAGTGCCCAAATGTTAAAACTATGAACATACAGTAGGAATGATTTGCAATGTATAAAATTATGAACATACCTAGGGGTTGCAGGGCGAATGATTTCTTTCTTTGAAAACTTTCTCATCAAGCTTAAGACCCAAGAGTGATTGTAGATGAACTTTGTAATCTTCTTCGTCCTAGCAAGAGCACTCTTGTGCTGAGGTAAGTCACCAAGATCCTCTAAAATGAGATCAATACAATGTGCTGCACACGGTGTCCAATATAGGTGTGTCCTCTTCTCCATCATTATCTGACCAGCTGCTTTGTATGCACTGGCATTATCAGTCACTACCTGGACAACCAATTGCTCCCCAATCTCCTCAATAACCCCATCAAATAAATTGAAAATGAATGTAGCATTTTTCACCTCATCTAAAGCTTCAACTGGTCGTAAGAACACCGTGCCGTAGGGATTGTTGACAAGGATGTTAATCAAGCTCCTGCTCTTCATGTCAGACCATCCATAGGACCCCGTGCACCTCTGTTATGTATAGTGGAGGAAGATCCCTTTCCACTCTCGCTCCCAAAATAAGCGCCATGTTCGACCCTATCATCAAATTGCTCCTGTTGCAAGTGTTTAGCCGTGGTACTTTTCTTCATATAAGCACTAATTTCCTCCTTCACCTTTTCAGGCACATTTGCACAGGGTGCTACATTTTTGTGCGAGCATGATAAATGTTCCTTCATGCGGGTAACACCTCCCTTCACCACTTTATCGCAAAAATTATATTTCAAATAAACATAGCTCTTCTCTCCGCCGCCAATGTCAACTTGTACACTATATTTCCAAGAAGTGTCCCTCCGCAATGACGAAGACCCCTTTTCCTTGCCTCTTACCATGATCCCTAATGAAAGAATCGAAAATCACACAAAAAATTTCAAAAAATCTAAAACCCTAGAATTTTTTTCAATTCAAAAATCTAACCAAAAAGTCAAAAAAAAAACCTAAAATCGTTTGTGGACTTCTCCTACAAGGCGGCCGGACACTTCAACTTCGCCGGAGAAAGGAGGCGCCGGCGGGAGAGGCGGCGGGAAGGATGGCCGACTGTGCAGGACGCCTTCGGTTTCGCGAACAAAGAGTTGGAAGCGATTTTTTTCGGAAAAGAGGGAGACCGTGCGGGATGAAGGGAGGAAGAGGTTTCATTTTAAGTGGGTGGGGCCTATTCTGTGAGGCGTACGCCTCACCCAGAATTGCGCAATTGCGCCTCTGAGCCGCGCCTCAGTCCAGGTGAGGCGTACGCGTCAGCTAGGTGAAGAATTGCATAAGCCTCGAGGCGTTTTTTTGTCAAATTGCGCAAAGACGCGCCTCTAATTGCGCAATTTTAAACAGAGCTACCCATATTCAAGCCCAAAACACTTGATTACCAATTCAACAGCCTACCAGGAACCTAGCAGCAATTGAGCCTAGAAAAAATTTTAATTTTATTTATTGGAAATTTAGATTCAATTAATTGGTTTTGTTAATCAATTAATTAATTAGTTTTTTTTCTATTAGATTAGTAAATTAAAATTAAATTAAATTAAGTTTTAAAAATGAATATTTAATTATATTTTAAATTAGTTAATTAACTAAATTTGAATTTCAATTATTTAAAAATTAGTCCAATTAACTACATTTTAATTTTATTTATTTAAAATAAATTATTAAATTAAAATTCAATTAATTAATCTTATTTTAAATTAATAAAATTTGACCAACCCATCAGGAAACTCAAGTTGAGTCCTAAATTGATAAATTAATGAAACTCTCATATAGTTCTCCATAATTTTAAAAAGTTCTGCAGCCTCTAAAATAGATTTTTTTTTAATTTTAAGGGGCAATTTTGACAATCTCCGAGACTCGCCCTTTTGAATAGACGCATCCAGATCAAATCGAAGGCAGAGACTTCGAAGGAGCGAATCCAACCTAGAAATTTTCTTTGAGCCTTCTATCCACTCGGTCGGATCACATCGACGACCGAGGGCTTCGGGGGACCGAATCAACCTCGAGATTCCTTCGATTTGACAATTTTGAATTTTCCTACTCTTCTCTTTTGCCATTAATAATAATAATAATAATAATAATTTTATATTATTATTATTATTATTATTATTCATTATCATTATTAATTATAATAATTATTATTATTATCATTAATATCATAATTAATTAAGTATACAAAGAAAAAATCCCCTCTTTCTCATCTATTATTTTCAAATTAAGAAAACAAACGGCTCGAGACTAAGGAACAGATGAAGAAGAGCAGGGTCATGCAAAACTAGGCGCAAAGGGTGGCGGACTAGGCTCGATTTATTGAACGTAGAGGAGGCGGACGAAAGGCTACAGATAGGCGGTATCCAAGCGGGGTTTGCTCATGTGACGGCTGTTCTCATGTGGGTAAGCACGAACGGGGGTGGCTCGAAGGAAGCAGGCAATTGGACCAATTCGCATAAATTAGAGGAAGGGTGCGGAAGAACAGGTCGAACGGCCTATTGCCATTTGCGTGAGAAAGCCGAAGGCGGGTGCGGACGAACGGGCGGTTGGCGTGTGGACTAGTGGCTAGGTGCGGACGAACGGGTCGAAGATGTAGGAGTTTTGGATAAATCGAAACAACAGACGGAACGATAGTGCTCGATTACAAGAAAACTCCAGAGCAGAACGATTCACCTCTTCCAACAACTGCCAAAAGCACTTAAGTGTTCATAACCTCTCCTTATCCAGTTCTCTATCCATTTACACAAATCAAAAGAAGTCGTGATTGCACGATGTAGGCGACGTGCTGTTTGGTTTGATTTTTATAGTGGTCACTTTTATTATATATATATATATATATATATATATATATATATATATATATATATATATATATATATATATATATATATATATATATATATATATATATATATATATCCGATCATAAACACCATTAGTAAGATGAAATTAATAGGTCATACGAAAATCTATTATGATAATAACTTAGCAAAAAAGATAAGACTAGGTAGAACCTTCTAAAACTGGGTAGAGATGAAAAAAAATGTTGAGGGAGAAATAATACCTAAGGAAACATGAAAAAAGACTACATGAGCAGCTGATGATCTTAAGCCAAGGAGGAATGCAAGTACTAAACCACATAAACAAAATTGAGGATCTAGTAAGTCCAATTGCCATAATCAAGGCTACCAACCAGGCAATAAAATCACATTTGTTTTTAAAAGTGACATTAAAAAAATGACATAGAGCTTCGAGATGCCCATGCCATTGAAGACATTTTTCATTGTACTTTACTCCTTGAAAAGCGTAAAAAATCATCATCTGCATTTATGTAGAGTCAAATATCAAGATTTCCAACTTTCCCATCTTAAAACAAAAAAATTACTACTAGACTTGGCCCTTCACCTTCTAGTGACCAATCCAAGAAGATGACCAATGAACCCACTCGTAAGAGCACAAGAGAGGTTGTTTGCTTTAAATGACACCAAAAGGGACAGACGCAAAAATAATGTAAAGCAAAAATTATGCTCTTAGATAAAAAGAAAGATGAAGTGGAGGAAAAAGTAGAGGAGATCTATGATACCACCCTTATGTCTGATGAAGACAAAAGGTCAACCTTTAGGAGACCAAGTTGTTATCATAAGACACATGTCAATGATTAGGAATGAAGAGTAGAGGAGAAATATCTTCGTCATTTATATTGTAAGGATAAATGATGCAGATTGGTTATTGATAGGGATAGTATCATGTATGACATATCCATCGATACTCTCAAGAATTAACCTAAAACCAAAACCCCGTACTAAAACATTTCATGTGAGTTGGGTAACCTACTCCATATGAGTTAGGTAGGCCACACTTCTTTACCTATCATGACCTAATTAGGAGTGTCAAATTCGGGTTTCGGTTCGGATGTTCAGGTCGAACCCGGAACTGATCCGGGTTCAAACAGGTTGACTTGAACCCGACCCAATTTTGCAAACGGGTTGAAAATATGATCTCGAACCCGACAAGTCGGTTTACTGGGTTGACCCGACCTGACACGGTTTTGTAAACCCAGGCCGGCGAGGCGAGGCGAGGCATTGCCGACGACGACAAGTCGACAAAGGAGGGGTTGGACGCGGGACGAAGAGGCGAGGCAACGCCGACGACAGCAAGTTGGCTACCACGGACATGGCAACCGCGGCAGCGTTGTCACTCGTCAATGACTCAACGACTTAGCAATGTAGGCACACGCGGGCACGGCACACGCGGACTGATGCAGGCAGATTTGTTTCCGGGTCGATCCCGGGTTTCTGATTCAACCCAAATCCAACCCGATTTTTGAAATGGGTCGGTTTGCTGAAACCGAACCCAACTCGTTTCACAAATGAGTTGACCCTAACCAAAAAATTTTGAGTCAGGTTCAAATCAGATTTTTGGGTCATGTCAAACATTGACACCCCTAGCCCTAATGTTTAGTACCAATTAAAATAGGTAGTTATGAAGATCGTATTTGATGTAATGTCCTTCTTATGGACATAGAAAATATCTTATTGAGCATACTTTGGTTTTATAATTTAAATATGATACATTATAGTTGGGAGAACACATGTTTTAAACATCATGGTAAGAACATCAAGCTATTCCTAGTAAAACTAATGGATAAGAAGACATCCACCCTTCCTCACAGACCTAGTCTAAAAATCCAACCTAAACCTAGTAAGAAGAGGAATGCAAATTACAACTCAAAACGATATTCTCTCCTACTGCTAGGGAGGAGACTCCTGAATGTACCTACGAAATCACATACCTTTAATACCACCTACAAACATAAGCCTAGAAGAGGTTGAATTCAACAACTAGTTGAAATACTTACATGAACGACTCCTATCACTTACTTCATGTGACAAAGGTCACACCTGACCACTGAATACCACATATCTACTATGATTTCTCATATAATTTGAATTTAGTGATATATAATCTAACGACTTGCTGGATGGATTCCATCCATGAGGGATATCCATGTTATAAACTTCATTCCGTGTTCTCAATTATCAAATTTACCACACTATTGAATTACTTAAAAAGTAAATATATGAAATGATAATGAAAAGTTCCACCAAGAAAGTCTAAGTCCTTGTGCAATCTAGCTAGGGGTGTAAGTAGTTAAGCTAATTTGTGAGCCGGCTCGAGCTCGGCTAAATAAATGGCTTGTGATCCAAGTTTGATGAGCTAACGAGCCAAGCTTGAGCCAGTCTCGAATGGACTTGTTGGCTCGCGAGCTGATTCATTTAAGAAAATATTACTATAAAATATATTTAAAATGTATTAAAATTCAAGAGTTCATGTATAAAACTATTATAAATATTTAAAAATTATATCTCAATTTCTTCAATCAAGTGATTCTTTATTATTTATCTTTTATTTTTTAAATTTTATTATAATAATTACTTGAATCATATTCATTTTATTTTTTCTCTATAACTTAACTGACTTGTGATTTAGCTCAAACTCGTAAAATTAAGCTTGAGCTCGAACTCAATTAATTAATCTAGTTCAAGCTAGAGGTTACTCGAGCTTGACTTAATTCGTTTATACCCCTAGTTCTAGCTTTACCAACCCTGAAGAAAGTTGGTACTTGAAAAATATACATAGTTAGCAAAGAAATTATTAAGATCACAATCAAATACAAATTTTAATCCGCAAATTAGATGGCATTCTAAATCTCAAATCGGTATTAAACTTGGGGATGAATGGAAGCTATATTCAAAACCCTAGACGACCATTCTCAATAGCTTGTTATGCCTATGGGCTATCAGATGGACTTCGAACATTAATGATGTTAATGATTATGTTCTTGAAACAATTCATTGAAAATTTTCTAGTAGTATTCTTTGATGGCATTCTCATCTTCAGTCATGATGAGAAAAAACACCAAAAACATTTGAGACTAATTTTAACTCAACTCAAAGAAGCTAAGTTTTATATGAATATGAAAAAATGCTTCTACAGTCAAACCAATGTCACCGGTTTGTCACCTTTCATGATTTTGCTATACTTGCTAGTGAAGTGAAAATAGATCCTACAAAAATTAAAGCTATTCTTGATTAGCCAACCCCGAAGAGTTTGACAGATGCTAAGAAAATTCCATGGTTTAGCTACCTTTTATAAAAAAAATTATTCTATATTTAGCCCAATTGTAGCTTTCATAACTAATCTCTTAAAGAAAGATAAGTTTGTATGTACTAAATCTACTCGGAAAGCCTAAGAGCAAATAAAAGTTCTTTCGAGCTCATCCATTGTTCTAAGACCCCCATACTTTAATCAAATATTTGTAATCACCTATGATGCTTCTATTGTAAGTATAGAAGGCATATTTAGTCGAGAGAATCACCCGATAACTTTTATGGTGAGAAGTTGAATCATACAAGACAATAATATTCTACTTATAATAGAGAATTTTATGTCACCATTGAATATCTCAAATATTGGAGGTATTATTTATTGCACAACGAGTTTATCCTCAACCCTAACCACCATGCACTTAAATTCATAAATACTCAGAGGAAGCTAAACTACAGGTATGTTAAATGGTTTGAGTACCTTCAGGATTTCACCTTTGAGCTTAAACATAAGCCCAGGGTAAATAATAAACCTACATATGCCCTATCAAGAGTTTCCTTGGTAGTCACGTCAGAATATTGGATAAGAAAATTAAATGATTATCAAGTCTATCCAGGCTTCCATCTGATTTATTTATAGGATCTTCGAAAGGGCATATTCTTTAATTGGCCTTCCTTGAACATCTCATCATCAAAAGCATAGCTCATCGCCAAAAGGGCATATTCTTTTATGGCATTCTCATCTGATTTATTTATAGCATCTTATTTATTTGGCCTTCCTTGAACCTCTAAATACATGATAGCATACCGATAGGAAACACTTGAAGATTTCAAGCAAATCCTATCAATCTAGGGAAAATAGCGAGAAATTTTCACAAATACAACGGAAAATCAGAGAAAAAACATGAATTTTATTGCAATGACACCAACTAATGGAAGAAAATAACAAGATACAATTGATCCTCAAATTATTACGTCCGGTGTCGGATTCGTCCAGACACCAATCCAGATGCGCCACATCACCCAGATACATAAGGGGCCCAGTGTATCAAGTGACGTGGCGCGTCTGGATTGGTGTCCAGACGGTCTGGTCACCAGACATAATAATTCGCCAAATTTAAGAGGATCTATCTCTCCCAAATATCTAGATGACACTAGAGCCCAAAAATCTAAACCTAAGAGATCTCAAATTTTTGCCAAATTCAAGTGTCCTAATCATAGGAAAACAAATTATTTAATGCATACAATTCAAAAGAAAATCTTTGAAATGTTCCTACATTCAAATTTCACTCCCAAATCCCTCAAAAATCTTTCCCAAAAAGCTCCTTTGGATTCTGCGGTCCAATCGGCATACGCAGGAGAGGCGGAACTTCCACCTGTGTTCGCCTGGGCCAATCCCATATGGACCGAGTGGATCGGTCTAATAATACTGCCCGCCCAAAGACCCACCTCTTCCACAAGGTGGAAAGACTACACCGTCCTACATTCCTTCTTCATCACAAACGGTAAGAACCTAAAGAGCTCGATCCTTACACCTATGCCCAGGCGTATACCTCTCATCACATTTGAAACTGAGCCCCTTCGCCCTTTTCTCCTGTAATTTCATTTATGTGAGCTTCTTTAAGTTGTTCCCCTGTATTACTCCTATAGTCTTCTCCTTTGAAGTCTCCCAAGGAGTACCTAGCGTCGGTTCCTTGGGTGCCAGAAAGGTGGTGGTCCTCCTATTTGGACCTCCTGAATTGTTGTCTCTCGTCTCTTTCTCCAGGTGCCTCTGATCCTCCACCAATTGAGCTAGTTCTATAGCCTCTCCCAAATCACGATGTCTCATCACTCTAACCGCTGCCCAGATCTCTAGCGTCAGTTTCTTCATGAAATTTCCCTCTAGCACTATCTCAGGAAGAAGGTCCAATCAACTAGCAAGGTACTCGAATCTCTCCCGGTACTTTATCATTGACACATCCTGTGTCAAGGTGAAGAACTGCTCGTAGAAGTCTCCTCCCCTGTTGGTTTGGAAACATTCCAACAGGCAGTCCTTAAACTCTCTCTAGGTCCTTTTCTGATGAGTTAGCATATTCATCTTCCTCATTAATTTGTAGTATTTGCTGGAGTATTCCCACATATCCATTGTTTAAAATTGTGCAATATGAGGCTCGCATTGAGGCCCGCCTCAACATAATTCTAGTAAAAAATGCATCGAGGCTTACGCCTCAAACTTTTTTTATGAGGCTTGTGCCTCAGCTTGGCTAAGGCCCACCTTGAGGCACACCATGCCTCACTCGTATGAGGCTTACGCCTCACCTAATTTATATATATTTTTATTAAAACTTACCTAAATCCTAAACTATAACCCCGAACAAAACGCGAGCGTTTATGCTCCCCCAAGCTACTGAAACTTCCTTTTGACTGCCTTGATCTCTAACTCTCCATTTTATCCATAGTCACCACCGTCGTAGCTACCGCCGGGGATCACTTGAAACCCGCACACCACCACTACCTCTTCTAAAATTATTAGAGTATTTATCTCATCTTCATGTTAATGAAAAACATTTCTGAAAGAAGAATATAACTGAAATAAATGAACAAGAAGCAAATTGGGAGGTGTTGGACTCCATAGGATGAGACAAGTAAGAAATCACTTTGTTATGATGACAACTCTAATAAAAACCCCTCAGTGATGATAATGTAGATGATTTCTAAGTTTTTGTCAACTATTTTAGTTTTCTTTAAGAATTAATTGCGGATGAGAAGGAAACTGAGAAAGAAGGAATTTGGAGTTGAACTTGATATTATATGATATTTTTATGTCATTCCTATATTTAATATTATTTTTCTCTTATAATACAACCTAGATTGACTATTTTCTTATTAGAAAATTAAATCGTTTAGATTGCAAAGATTGTAAAGTTATTCCGAGTGAAAATTTATGTACCCAACATCGATTATTAGTTTTGAACTTTAAGATAAAGGGGCATAAAATAAAAAATAAAGTAAAATAATTTTCTAGGATTAAATGGGGGCATTTAAAGAATATTAACAAAAATATTTTTGGAAATAAGATTTTAGATCTTAAGATTTTGTTTGTGCATGAGGATGCTAATATTATGTGGGAAAACATGGCTAGTGATATTAAGAATATTGCAAAAGATGTCCTTGGAGTATCAAAGGGAAAAGCTCCCAATAGTAAAAATAGTTGGTGGTGGAATCCTAATGAGCAAGAAAAAATTAAAAATAAGAAGCTTTGTTATAAAAATTAGTTTAATTTTAAAAATTCTGATAATTGGGAAATATATAAAGTGGCTCGTAAGGATGCTAAGAAAGCAATATGCGATACAAAGGCATTAGCTTTTAGTGATTTATATAATAGATTAGATACTAAAGAGGGAGAAAGATATATGTATAAGTTAGCCAAACAAAGAGATAAGAGTAGTAAGGATTTAGTTCAAGTGAAGTGTATTAAAGATGAAGATCAAAAAATACTTTTCTTAGAAGATGATATTCAACAAAGATGGATGAGATATTTTGCTAAATTTTTTAATGAAGATTGTGAAAATAAGATTGACTATAGTGACCTTAGCACCCTAGATGAAACTAAAGATTTATGTTTTTATCGGCGTATTAGTAAAACTGAATTTAGAGAGGCTTTAAAGAAAATGAAGGGTGGAAAAACTGTTGGACCTGATGATATTCCAATAGAGGTGTGGAAATGCTTAGGAGATGAAGGAATTTCATGGCTTACTAAACTTTTTAATACTATTTTGAAGACTAAGAAGATGCCAGATGAGTGGAGAATGAGTGTGTTAATTCCTATTTTTAAGAATAAAGGTGATGCACAAGATTGTGCGAATTATAGAGGTATTGAGTTAATGTGTCATACTTTAAAACTATGGGAGCGAGTTATGGAGCATAGGTTGCGGCGTGATACTAATGTTTCTCAAAATCAATTTGGATTCATGCCGGGTAGGTCGACTATGGAAGCCATACATTTATTAAGAGGTTTGATGGGGAAATATAGAGAAAATAAGGAGGACCTACATATGATATTTATTGATTTAGAAAAAGCATATGATAAAGTTCCAAGAGAAGTGCTATGGAGAGTTCTTGAAAAGAAAGGAGTCAATAATGCTTATATTCGAATCATTAAAGATATGTATGCAGGAGCTATTACTTGTGTTCAAACACAAGGTGGATTGACCAAGTATTTCCCTATTTCGGTTGGGTTACATCAAGGATCAGCCTTAAGCCCATATCTTTTTTTATTTAGTCATGGACGTTCTCACTTGACATTTGCAAGAGGATGTACCTTGGTGTATGCTTTTTGCTGATGATATTCTTCTTGTTGATAAGACTAGAGAGGGAGTTGAAGGTAAACTTGAATTATGGAGGTCAACCTTAGAGTCTAAAGGTTTTCGCTTGAGTAGATCTAAAACGGAATATATGGAGTGTAATTTTAGTAGTAATAGACCTAGTGAGAGGATTGTGACTTTGGGCGATCAAGTCATTAATAAGAGTACACGTTTTAGATATCTTGGATCTATTGTTCAGAGTGATTGTGAAATAGATAGGATATTATCAGCATAATTCAAGTTGGATGGTTGAAGTGGAGGAATGCATCGGGCTTGTTATGTGATAGAAATGTACCCCTCAAACTTAAGGGAAAATTCTATAAGATGGTAGTGAGGCCTGCAATGCTTTATGGTGCCGAATGTTGGCCTTTAAAAGAGAAGCATAATACTAAGTTAAATGTGGCAGAGATGAGGATGCTTAGGTGGATGAGTGGCTTTACCCTTAGAGATAGGATACGAAATGAGCATATACGTGAAAAGGTTAGAGTAGCTCCAGTAGAATATAAGATTAGAGAAAGTCGCCTTAGATGGTTTGGCCACATAAAACGGCGGCCTTGCGATGACCCGATTAGGAGAGTAGAGGTATTAGATTTGACTTATGTTAAGAAAGGTAGGGGTAGACCTAAAAAGACTTGGTTAGAAAATATTAGGAATGACCTTTCTTTATTAGATTTAAACGAGAATTTGACTTTTAATAGGACAATGGGGAAAAAGGATTCATGTAGCCGACCCCACGTAGTGGGATAAAGGCTCGATGTTGTTGTTGTTGTTTATAATATTTGTATTTCAATCCAATTTCACACAATTTATCACTTATAGCTTTTTGTCATGAACAATTTTTTATATTATATGTATGTCAATTTATTACTTTATAATTTTATAGAAAATTAATATGTCAGCCTTTAATATATTATTTGAGTATAAGATAAAAAATCCCTTTTAATATTTATTTTGACTTAACCCAATTTTTTGATTTTGAGGCTTAAGCCTCAAAATGCCTTGAGGCTTACGCCTCGCCTTACGAAAAAAAAAATGTATCAATACCCAATTGCTCAGTTTTAAACCTTCCACATATCTACTTGTAACTAAATCACACACCCTTGTCACTTAGAAATCTCATTGTTTGCATTTCAATTGGTAATGATTCCCTTTGATATCTATTGGACATCTTACATCATTTCTTGTAAGCGATTTCAATGTGTTTGTTGCATATTAGTCTTCTTTGCTTGTGGACAGTGTGCTACATTTGTTGCATACCATCTGGTGTTTGCTTGTAAACAACATATGATGCGTATAAGAGGTTTCCTATAACCCCATAAATATTTAGATTTGTTGTAGTCCTGCATTTGCTGTGATTTCCTTCCTTATGCTTCATGTTATTACTTGTGGGCGAGTTGCATTAAATGTATATCTTCTGGTGCTGTGTGAAGGCATTTGCATTTATTACAATTCTTTTATATTTGCCTGTAGGTAGTACATTATACACATGATGGGTCTCCTGCAATGTCCCATTCACATTTATATTTGTTGTACTACATTTGATTCTTCTCATATATCAGTATTGAATGCAAATTAACATTTATATTTATTACAATTCTTCTACATTTGTTGCATTTGTTTCTTATTAATATTTTGAAATCTTTACACAGGCATGAACAGTATGAGTGTTGTATGTTCACTTGTCATCTTTAACAGGAGGCTTCTGCAGGTTATATGGATTCACTTGTAGTCACATTTATTGCTTGCAGATGAAACAAGTCAGCCATTGCAAGAGCTTAATGTGCTTTGTATGCAGCTAAGTGACATCGTCTGTTTGTAAACTACTACATTTGCTGCACATCTTCAACATTCTATATGTAGGAAGGTTACCATATGTTTATTTGTGAGTTGATTGATATTGGTATCGGGAAGATTATTTCCTTTACAACCTTCTTGCATTTTCCTACCTTTTTGGACATACTATGTTTGTAGTACAAGACTACTAGCAAGTTATCAACACATGCTCCTTGACATCTGCTTCTGGACATGTCAGGTTCATTGCGTAGGTTACAGACCTTCTGCAATAGCTTGTAGGTGCATGTAGCATATTATCTATCATCATTTTCATGCAAACCATTGCATTCATTAAATTGAAGTCCATTTCCTTATGCATTTGTTCGAGTTCAATATCAATTTAAAATGAATTCCCTGTGGTTCATGCAAGTTCAAGTTCTTGTAGTCTTGTTGGGTTCAAGTTCAAACATAATCCTTTGTAGTTCGTTTAAGTTCAGATCGAGTCATGTTCATGTCTATGATCATGTGCAGGTGATTGTATTTCCTTGTATACACATCGTCATTTGCATGTGACGAGTTCCTTGTAATTTCAAGTTCAGTTAACATGTCCAATTTGTTCAAGTCAAATAAGAATTCCTTTCACCTAGTTAGTTAATTTGAGTTTAGGTCTTATTATTTGATTCAGGTTAGTCTGAATTATTGATCATTTGATTTTAAAATAAGTTCCCTGTTGTTCAAAAGTATACAAGTTCATTTCGAGTCCCTAGTGGTTGTCTAAGTTTTGTCAAATAAGGTCCCCTGCCAATGCAAATTTCGGCAATCTCCAGGCGTCTCGCCCGTTTAGGGGAAATTTCAGGAGTTTGGGCCTCCCTCCACACTAGAGAAAAATGTGTACGGTATGTGTTGGATGACACCGCGGCCATAAATCATCAATCCCACCACGCTAGAGAAAGACATGTATGGGTTTTCGGGTACCTATTTAAAATGCGTAATTCTTTCCCCTGTCATGCTACGTGAGCCCATAAGGGTACTTAGAAATTTATTTGCCATGGTACAAGAGCGTGTACAGGGCTTACCCACCTCGTCATAAACATTCCACCGGGTTTCCTTCTCACCACGCTAAAGAAAAACATGTATAGGTAGTTTTTCGGCACGTCGCGAACGTCGAATGCCGGGATTTTGAGTTTTAAATGTTATACTTGCGCGACGTGGCATGTGATGACGATGGCAATGGAAATGCATTTTTCTTTTCTTTTTTAAACTTTTCTTTTCTTCTTTTTCTTTCTTTTTATTCTTTTTTTTTTTTTGCAATATTTCTCTCTTTTTTTAATGATCTCTTAACCTTTTTTCTGTTCTTTTTTTTTTCTTTTTTCTCTAATAATAATATAAGAATAATAATTAACAAAAATAATAACATAATTATTTATAATTGATAATAATTATAATTATCAATAAATTTGTAACATAATTATTATCATTAACAATAATTCTAATTTAAATAATTATAATAACATAATTACTCTAATTAATAATAAATATAATTATAAAAAATTATGATAACACGATTATTATAATTAATAGTAATTATAATTATCAACACTCATAATTACATAATTAACAATAATTATAATAATATGATTATTACAATTATCAATAATTATAATAACTAATCCTAATTATTATTAATTAGAGATTAGGGATTACCTATGTGAGAGAGAGCATAGAGGAGTCGGGTCGGGTTTGGTCTGCGAACTGGATGAGTTCAGTCTGGAGTTTGGGAAGAAGAGGATGCGAGTCTGAGGATGTCGGACAAGGCTAGGAGTCGGCGGGAGCTAGGGCAGTCAGCTAGGATCGACAATGAGGAAGAAGGTAGGTCCGACTAGGGCAGTGAAGTCGATGGGTAAGGGTTCGAACGAGTATTGAGGATCGGATGGCTAGCTTTGGCTCGGTGCTATGAGGGACGTCAGGCCTTGGTCGAGGGATTTGCGGCTTCAATGATGTTCAGATGGAAGAAAGGGGTCAAGAAGTTGAAGCTTGTGGCTCAGGTCGACGGGAGTTACGTATGGATTCAGAAGCTATACGTCGAGTATAGGAGGCTAAGGACTATCGGTTGAAGGGATTGAGGTGCTCAGGAGCTTCTTGTGCGACAGAAAAATGGGAGAGGAGCGAACGAGAGCTCCGCTCTCTTTTTAACGATGCGAAAGAAACCTCGATCGAGGCGAAGCAAGCGTGAGAGGGCATTTTTTGTCTCTTTTCCCTTGGCTTTGGCATGGAGGTTAACAAGGGAATTGAAGGTAAACTTGAATTATGGATGTCAAACTTAGAGTATAAAACTTTTCGTTTGAGTAGATCTAAAACCGAATATATGAAGTATAATTTTAGTAACAATACATCTAATGGGGGGATTGTGACTTTGGGCAATCAAGTTATTAATAAGATTACACGTTCAAGATATCTTGGGTCTATTATTTAGAGTGATGGTGAAATTGATGGGGATATTAATAGTAGAATTCAAGTTGGAAGGAGGAATGCATCGGTCTCAATGTTTAAAATTGCGCAATTGGGTATTGAGGCGTTTGTTCATGAGACAAGGCGTAAGCCTCAAGGCGTTTTGAGGCGTAAGCCTCAAAATCAAAAAATTGCGTAAAATGGTAATAAATGTCAAAAGTGATTTTTTATGTAATACCTAAATAATATATTAAATGATGACATATTAACAATCTATTAAATTATGAATTAACAAATTGACATACATATGAAACAAAAAAATACATAAGATATAAAGTGACAAGTGATAAATTGCGTGAAAAAGAATTAAAATTCAAATATTATAAGAGAAAATAATATTAAATATAGAAATTGCATAAAAGTATCATATAATATCAAGTTCAACTCCAAATTTCTTCTTTCTCAATTCTCTACTCATTTACATTTAAATCCTAATGAAAGCTAAAATAGTTGGCAACAAGTTAGGAATCATATGCACTGCCATCACTAAGGTGATCTTTATCTGAGTTGTCGCCATAACAAATTGATCTATCTCTTACCTCATTCGGTAGAGTCGAATGCATTCCAATATGCTTCTTTTTAATTTATTTCAATCATATTCATCATTTAGAAAAAATTTCATTAACATAAACATGAGATTAATGCTCCAAAGTTTTAAGGGTGGTGGTGTGCAGCTTTCAAGTGATTGTTAGTGATGGTTACGATGGTGTTGGCTGTGCCGAAGGCCGTTGGCTGGAGGTAGAGGCAATCGAGAGGAAGTTGTACTAGAATGTGCATGAATGTGTGATTTATGTTAGTTTTAACAAAAAAATATACAAATAGGGTTAGGCGTAATCCTCACGCTAGCGAGGCGAGGCGGGCCTCAGCTAAGCTGAAGCGCAAGCCTCATAAAAAAGCTAGAGGCGTAAGTCTCAAGGCGTTTTTCACTAAAATTGCGTTGAGGCGGGCCTCAAGGCGAGCCTCATATTGCGTAATTTTAAACAATGATCGGGCTTGTTGCGTGATAGAAAAGTCCCCCTCAAACTTAAGGGAAAATTATATAAGATGGTGGTAAGACCTGCAATGCTTTATGATGTAGAATGTTGGCCATTAAAAGAGAAGCATAATATTAAGTTAAGAGTTGCAAAGATAAAGATGCTCAGGTGGATGAGTGTCTTTACTCTTAGAGATAGGATACAAAATGAGCATATATGTGAAAAGGCTGGAGTAGCTCCAATGGAAGATAAGATTAGAGAGAGTCGACTTATATGGTTTGGTCACATATAACAGCGGACTTCCGATGACCTGGTTAAATGTTAAGAAAGATAGAGGTAGATCTAGAAAGACTTAGTTAGAAAGGCTTGAGATTGTTATTGTTGTTGTTGTTGTTGTTGTAGAATTATGATAGACCGAATTGCATCAACTTCCTATCAAATTATTCTGAAGTCATACCCTCAACATCGCATATCCATTTCATAGCATTCTCCTCACAAAATTCCATTCAAAATCCTTCCTAAAGCTATGGTTAAAGGGAAGTAAAATCTAGCCTAGTTGAATTCTAAACCTCGTTTAACCCACCAAAACCTCTTAAAATTTGTTGAAAATCACCAAAATTATTTTTAAGACACTCCTCTTCCATCTCTAAGTGTTTTTGAATCTTGAAATGCCCACTAATTGAAGCCCTAAAAACATAAACTTGTCAAAATTTAGTTAGAATTCCAACACCGATGCATATCACCTTCTCATTGCATGGAACTTGAACACCACTCCATTCCAATACTTCCCATGGCTTACCTATCAACCTTAATACATTTTGGAATCCTCCCATGCTCAAAACAATAAACTATTAAGGGGTAAACCCTTGATACCACAAGACTCTTTCTCCTCTCTTCGCTTTGATCTCAATCAATGCTTTTAGCAGAGTCTTGATGTTTTTCCTAGATAACATTGGATCCAACAATTTACATCTCAAGCCATTTAATAATAAAAAAAAACATATGCTCCATTTGACAAATGACACTTAACTAACCACAATAGTTAACAATGCCAATAACAAATTAATAACATATAACATCGTTGACTTCGAAATAATAAAAAGACAAACAAGCCCTAGGAAAAAAATGAAAATAAGACACGAATAAACATGTAAATAGATGCCAACCTCAAGAGCTCTGCACACTTTATCAACCTCTGGAGCATAGTTGACCATTTCTGACGTCATTATGAGCTCAATCACGCCAACACAGGACTGTGGAGAGGGATCAAAGACTGGCAAACCCAGACTTCCCCTTATATTGTAAAGGAGAGCATGACTGAGGCGGGGGTATTCTTTGTTGCTGTAGTACTGAACATTTGGCGTCCACTCCGGCTTTTTTAGCTTGAAAACCCGGCCGGGGAGGCCAAGAGCCGCATCATTATTTTCATCAACTGAAAACAAGTACATCAACGACACATTTCGATACTGAAGAAGGCCATTAGTATCACGGTCAAGCTCAAAAGGTTGCTCTGATGTCGTGAGAACATATCGATCCCCCATTTCTTACAGGCACCAAAACCTGCACCAGAACACGTTGATTTGTCCATTCCTTGAAATATCGGAGCGCCTGCTTCATTCTCTCCTTTATCAGATAGGAAATATCTGAAACTTCTTTTATTGGCGTTCTTGGAAAAGTCCTTATCTTCTCAATTTGCAAATTGTCGTTTTCCTTTTCAGAATCAAAAATTTCCTATAAAAAGATTAGAAGGACCATGAACAATAAGATTAGCTCTACACTACACCTTTGCTGAGCAAAAATTTCCATAGTTTCTAGAAGGCAAACTGATATCTAAACGTTCAAAGCAATTTTTGCCCTCTTATACTGCATGATAGAAGTTTGACGAACAAAATACTGCAAGAATGATATTTACTAAAAAAAAGAGAACCGAGAATAAGTGATAAGCAGCTACAAAATTGTATAAAGCATTAAACACACAAGAAAAAGCGCAAGAAATGAAAATTTTCATGACCTCGTGTGGATAAATATGCAATCATCTAACCAGATAAATCATAAATAGTCCAAGCAAATTTATTAACATAATAACTATCAGAAAATTTTGGTGCTACGCAAACAAACCAGCGATTTCAGCGGTTTCGTCGTCAAATATCCATAGGGGAGATGTCGGCTGAGGAAATGATACGGCGAGATGCGAGAGACTCCGCGACGGCAGAGATGGCGAGAGGAGTAGCGGCGACGGCGGGTTAGAGAAGAAGGCGGCAGCAGAATAGAAGTTCCAGGAGTCCGAGGTGGGAGCGGTGTCGAGGTCAACAAGATCTATGGTTTCCATCGGAGGAAGCTCACACTTCTCGTCGGCTTCTTCTGCGACTACAAACTCCGACATGACGCAAGGAGGGCAGCAGCAACTTGTTCCGCATGACGATGGATAGCCTATCACTGCAGATTTCGGGAAGGCAAGTCCGCAGAAAATAGCTTATGCGCCGTCCCACCAGCAGCTATTTTTTATTTTTAATTTTTTATATGTTTAATATTTTCTTGGGGAAAATTAGCAGAGCCCCTATATTTAAAAAAAAAAAAGGGTTAAAAAATAATAAAAAACACCTCTACATCTCAAATACAAATAAAGAAAGAACTCTAACAGGGATAAGGGAAAAAAACAAGTACAAAAAGCTAGACGGGGAAATCGGACTAAGGTTAAAAAGGAACTAATAATCATGGGCATAAGAATTCATTGATAGCATCTCGTAGGCCCAACAAAAATTGAGAGAAAGAGCAGGACTCCCCTGATTTCCAATGGAGCAGAACTCAAACCATATCATTTGGTGCAACGAGAATAGGTTGCCAAGCCAAGAAGATGCGAAGGAAGAGCAACGTGGCCATCTAAGGGGAGAAGCCATCCAGTAGTTAGTTCCGCACATCATGGTATGATGGGGAAACCCCAAAAAACACTTATGAAGGCCCTCATAACCAAGATCAGAACTCGAAGCAAGAGAGAAAGGTAGAGTGCATCATCTTATAGTTCTTCCAATTTGAAACCATAGCATTAATAACATTGGTAATTTTCCAATAAGAGGTCCGAAAAGAGCTACCAGCACCAACAAAACAAATATCATTTCTTGCCCGCCAAAGAAAATAAAAAGCGCAGCAAATCACAAATTAGCAAAAGTTTTTTTCCCAGCTTGAAGTTGCTAGTGTTCCTCAAAGAATTCAAAATTTTGCATCAAAGTGGGCCTAAAAACAAATCTCTGCATGCAAGGAAGAAGAAGAGAAACAACCATAAATAAGAAATTGCATTGAAAGAAGATATTGTTAATGCTTTAAACTTCCATCTGGCATAGAGAACATTTTTCAAGAATTAAAATTTTTCTTTTTTTCTAAAACATCAACAGTTTCTAAACCATCATGAAAAGCCATCCACGTAAAAGACGAGTATCTAAGGGCATGGCATTTATGCCAAACAAATTTGTACCATGGGACAATTCTAAAATAAGTGAAGTGCTTAGAGAAAGTCTTAAAGCAAAGTTTAGTAGAACAAACCCAAGAAATAGGAGAGGAAGGTTGTTGAAGAATAGGGATGGAAGAAATGTTCTAAGTAGCCATTTGAGAAAAATATTCTGGTAAATGCCAAGCACCCCTATAAATAAACTCATTAACCTCAACCAGGAAAGGTGGCGGATTCATAAAGTCACAGATGGCCAACCCATTACACCAAGGATCCCAAAACATCAAAAATTTGCAATTCTCGATGGCCGCATGAAACAAAATATTTTCCTTAACCCGAGAGGCAGTGAAGCAAATAAGTTTCCATAATTTAGAGGATTTAAGGGGAGATGCTTTCTGTGGAGTATCATATTTAGATATATACCAATCTGCCATCAGAGAATCATTGGAGTAATATCTCCATAAAAAGGAGCAAGCAAAACTTTGATAAAGTGAGTCAATGACATGAATACCCAAACCACCATAACATTTAGGTAAGTAGGTATTTCTCCGTGCAATTAAGTGTGGCTTCTTCAGAGAGGTGGAGTCATAAAATATGAATCTAGAGGTAAGTCTATCAATGAGTTTGCAAAAGGACTTAGGTATAATAGCTCCTCTGATCCAATAAGCAAGAGTATTAGTAATTGTGAACTTCAAGAATTGGATCCTACCTGCAAAAGATAAGAACTTAACTTTTTAACCAGCAAGTAGAGTAAAAATTATACTCAAGAGTTGAAGGAAGTGAGAAGGAGTAAGTTTTTTAGTGGAGATAGGAAGCCAAAGGTAAGTTAAGGTGTTGTCTGCTTGCGTAAAACCAAGCAAAGAGGTGATGTTGTTACCTAAATGGGTATTGTAAGAGAACATAATATAACATTTAGCATTGTTCACAAAAAGGCCAGAAAAAGCAGTAAAGTTGGAGAGAGTGTCTTAAAGGAAGCCATCATTATGTAGAGAAGCTAAGCAAAAAATTAGAAGTTTATCTACATAAACTAGGTGATTAACAAAGAACTTTCCAGAGGAGACACCAGTAAAGCTACTATCATCAAGAGCACAAGAGAGTGCATCAATCACAATAAAAAAAAAAAAGCAAAGGGGATAAACGGTATCCTTGCCTAAGCCCAGAAGAAGAGTTAAAAAGCCCCTCGAGAGCCTTGCTAATACAAACCGAAAAATGGACATTCTCAATACATGCTCTAATCCAGTTAACGAACATTACAGGAAAGCCCTTTAGCAACAAGCGAGCTAAGAGAAAATATTGTGAAACATTATCGAAGGCCTTTCAGATGTCAAGCTTAGAACAAAAGAACTTGTCACTAGCATTACTATTGTACCCACTTAGAATTTCAAAATCCAGAACAATGTTATTAGTTGAGATTCTCTTTTGAATAAACTTAGCTTGGCTTTTATTAATAATGAAATGCATGATATCCTTCATATAGTTAGCAAAATTTTTTGCAATAATCTTATAAAACACATTGAAAAGGGATATGGGGCGGTAATCTGAGATGTTAGAAGCATGAGGGCTTTTAGGGATCAAAACAATGTTAATGGTAGTGGCACTCTTAGGGAGGTAGCCTGCGCTAAATAAATTATTAATTGCCTTGAAAACTTGGACACCTATGATTTCCCAAGAAGCCTTATAGAACTCAAAAATAAACCAATTAGGCCTAGGGTAGGAGAGGAGGGCCTGACAAAAATAATAGCTCTAATCTCCTAATTAATCACTGGAGAAGTAAGAGAAGTATTAAGGTTAATGGGAATAGTAGTGCCAATGGGGATGGATTGGGAAGGAGGGTCGAGAGGCTTAGGAGAGTTGTAAAGCTTTTGAAAGTAAGGATAGCTATCAGCTCTAGTAGAAAAATGTCTCTCATCTGTGGAAAGCTCATTGATGTAACTAGAGTTGTTTCTACTTTTAATTATAGCATTCAAAAACCACAGATCATCTTCGCCCTTGGAGACTCAATTGACATTAGCTCTCTGAATCAACCATAAACTCCAATCCCCTTAAAGGAAAGAGAGAGAGGAGTTTACCTCCTTCAAGGTAGAGTTGAGGGACAAGTCGAGAGGGTTACTTTGAATTTGAAGCGAACAACAATTTTGTATGTCTTAGAGAGCATATATCCTATTAGTGAGAAAGGTAGAGTTGGACCATTGCTTATGTTTAATAAAACTCTTGAGATTGTAAAGTTTTGTGTAGAATGCATCAATAAGACTACCCAAGCAATGAGAAGAGAAAGCAGTAATCGCACCTTCCCAGAACCCATTCATATTGGTCAAGAAGTTCTTAGACTAAAATATGTTATTTGTAGAAGTAGGCTTACCCGAGAAAAGCACCAGAGGAGAGTGGTCCGAACAGAAGGGGGATTCCACCTTATAGAAAGAGGAGGGGAAGTTTTAAATCCAAGAGGATTTAATAAGGATTTTGCCGAGCTTGATATGTATAGGTTCTTAATTCATTTATTATACCAGGTACATAATAGACCATTAGAAGCAAGCTCCATCATTTCAGAATTGAAGATCCAATTGTTCATTTCCCTAAGGCGGCTATGATGAAGGGCCCTGCTACCTAGTTTTTCATTTTTAAACCTACATTAATTAAAATCTCCCTTAATGATCTAGGGAGAGTTAATATAATTGGCCAGGCTCAAGAAGAAAGGGCCCGACAAGAACTTCTCCCACGAGCATGTATGGGAGCTGGTCCTTTTGGCTTAGGATTGATATGGCATAAAGACGATGAGTGGACAAGAGAACCACATCTAGATCAATGGGAAGGCTTCCAATCATAAAGCGCTTTCAAACAGACATCCTCACCATCTAAGAAAATGGGGATTTCATCTAGCAGGGATGAAATGCTAGAGACCATGACACACACTATAATAAATATGAGTAGAGTTTTCCGATCAGTGAGGGAATCAACTGCAATAGCATGACCAATGAAACTATCATTATTTTAAATGCCGAATGGGGTTCCAAACGACTAAAGACAAATCAGTGATTTTTATCCAGAGAGGAATGGAGGAGAACTTGTAAGTCCGAATAGGTTATTAGATCTAAAGCAATTGTCCCTAGGCTAACCAATAGGGAGGTGAATTGGTAATTCAAAAATCTCTTAGTAGATTGAAAAAATCATTTTTATAATTTTATAAGCATAATGAAAATTTATCAGAATAAAAATCTCAACCACAAATTAAAAGTGCAAAAAATTAAAAAAGCAATAAAAATAAAAAAAAAACAATACCAAATTTTATAATGGTTTGTCCAATTAGACCTACATCCACTCCCTGTAGACTCCCTCTTTAGATATTGCACTATACCAAAGTGGCTCTCTTTTTTCTCCTACAACAAGGCGGAGAAGCCCTTACACTTAACTTCTCTTCCACCAATCTCCAGTGCTGAAGAGTACCGTCATCCTTTCCACCCTCTGAGTGTTGGAAGAGTACCATCCTCCTTTCACAACCTCCAAGTTTTAGTAGAGTAAAATCATCCTTTCATACCCTCTAAGTATCGATAAAGTATAGTCATCCTTTCACACCCTCCAAATGTTGGCAGAGTACTGTCGTCCTTTCAAAACCTTCAAAATCAACAGGGTACTATCATCCTTTGACACCCTCCTAGTGTTGGCAGAAAACCAGATCTTCTCCAATGATCTTCTCTCAAGCATCTTCAAAGAATTAAGGAAGTGATTTGACAAACTTATAAAGAGATCCTCACTTTTAGGCAATTTTGTGAAGCCTTCACAAATTTCACTTGCAAGATCTCTATATCCATACTCTCAAATACTCTCCTAAAGCACTCTCACTTTTGCTCTCAAAGAAAATTCAAATAAGGATTCATTTCAGTCAGTTCTTAAGAGTCTTAAAGAGGAAAGACATGAAAAATTGACCATAAAATTGAAAATTTCAATTCGACCGTCCTAGATCATACAATACGATCACATATCGTACGTATAATCAGTTCAAAAATTGCTCATACAATCTTGTACGAACCAATTTCATACTCTAATTGATATGTGTATGAATTGACATCGTATAGTACGAACTAATTTCATACTCTAGATAACATATTGTATGAAACCCATATCATATAGTACGATCTATTTCAGCCAAACCATGTTTTATTTGGTATAAAAATATATGAGTCTATTTTGTACTCTGGACATCATCTATACGAACCTATGATTGTACGGTACGAATAGTTCAAAAAATTTACCTATTTGTATGCACGAAATGATACTCACCCATTTTATACTCTGGACGTCATCTATACAAATCTATGATCGTACAGTACGAATAGTTTAGTAAAATTTTGAGTTCATTCGGGATGAACTGGTATATAGTTATTTCAAACTCTAGATGACGTAACTTCGTATGGTATGAACAGGACTTAGAAAATTTTCCATACCATGGTTTGATTAACTCCTTTTTGGTGGAACAATCGATTAAATCATCTCGTATGATCCCAAAATCATAAAGTATAATTAGTTTAAAAATATAAGTTTTTAACACTCCCCCAATGTGTCTGTACACGATTACCCAATCACAATCACACTCTCTTAGACTCAATAAAAAATATAAAAAGTATAGACTTTAATTATAATAAACCCTAATCTAATCCATCTTGAAGTCTTCAGCATTCTGGAGTATGATTTCTCTGAAATGTTAGTGCACATAAATAACAAAAAATAATATTTCCAATAAATGTTAGGATAAACCATAATCAATACAATAAGATTTTGGAATCATAAAAAAATACATAATATAAAACATAGTTATGAAAACTAAATTGCAATAATCTCCTCCTTTTTCATATGGCAAAATAATTATTATTTAAGTTAATATTTTAAGCAAATTTTCTACTTAGCTCCCCCTAAATGAATGACCAATTTAAATCAAGAGGTTCTTATAAAGATAAAAAAACAAAAACCTAAAAATTAAAAAGAAAAAACAAATAGTAACAATAGAAAAAAAAATACGAACACGAACATTCAAACATTCAAAACATACACACATTACACATATTCACAATACAATATATACATATACATAACACATATATATCAATCATCAAATAATATTATGACTCCCCCTTTTGACAACAACAAAAAGAGAAGTACATCTTGAAATGAAAGTTTTTTATTGATAAACCAAAAGAGAGGAAGAAGAAAATGATTTTAAACTAATTAAAAATATAATATTAACTTTGTAATATTAAAAATAAAAATTTTAAAATTTTAAATCAAAGAAGAACTAAGATAAGAAAAGTTAACCAGGTTTATTGTTCATACTAGAAAAATTAAATAAAAAATGGTTATAACAAAAATGTTGAAATAAAGATTAATTAATTTTGAATTTAAAAGTGAATATGATTGTTAATTAGGTGGATTTGGATTTGAGATAGAATGATAAAGGAAAGAACAATATAAATATTTTCAATTGGCAATATTGTGCATCTTTTCAAATATTTATGACATACTTTGTGCATCTTTTATATTTGGACTAATTTTGTATCTCTTTTCACTTAGTGAACAATTGCACATCTTTTCTATTTTTGCACGCTTTGTGCATCTACTTTTTTTCTTACTTTTTCGGTGTTTCTAATATTAGTAAACTAAATTCAAATTCTACTAATAACAAAAATAAATAAAACTAATAGGACATCAATCTTGCAATAATTATAGCTTAGATATATTTGTCTATAAGAACATGAAATTGATTTCCTTATTTACATCCAGTTATAATTTAATTTAAATTTTTGAAAGATTAAATTTTGTAAGGAAATTAATTTATAGATAAAAGTAATTGAGAGGCCATTCTAATGATCAACTACAAAGATTTTTCATTTAAAATATAATCATTTTAAGAAATAAAATTTATTGCAAGTGAATAAAATATTCCTTCATTTTGTTGATTAACAAGGACCACATACAAATATGTTTCTCATTTCACATCATTCCGCATAACAGCATGCAACTAATATCATCTCACAAATTCAAAACAACACATGAAAACACTAAACTCATAGGAGAAACATCACAACTGCAAACATAAAAACTCATAAGCAACAATATCATAGAAGTACATCTAGTAATTAGAGGGGCATTTATCTGGAGGAGGTGGTGGGCTTAACATTAAAAAGTAACTACTAATCATAGCTACATTCACGTTCACCGAGTCAAACTTCCCTCGGATCCAACCCATGTCTTCATTATATCTTGCATCCTGCCGATTTAAGTAATTTTCAATTTAATCAAAGTATTGATCAAAATGAGTTTCCAATCTATGAAAGCGCTGGACCATTTCTTGGTAGAAATTCTGGTCAGGTCCAGGTGCAGGCGCGGGTGCTTGAGCAGAAGCTCCCCCCCCCCCCCCCCCCCCCCCCCCCCTTTTTTTTTGAAGAAAATGCAACAAATTGAATTAAAAAAAAAAGCAGAAAGAAAGGCTACTTGCCAAGTACAGTAGATTCCTCCTTTAAAATATTCCAAAATAAAGGAGGAACCTTAATCATGCTAGACTCATCCCACTCAAAAGAGCTAATAATGCCATAGTTAGCACAAAGATCTGCTAACTTATTGGCTCTTCTATCAATGCAATTGAATATAACATTGTTAAACCCATTGAATAAAAATTATTCATCATACCTTTGATCTCCATTAGTCTTAGCCTTTTGCAAATGCTCTATCACATTAACATTATCACCTTCTATAATGATTCCCTTGAATTTGAACATCCAATCCTTCATCATCTCTTTAATAGTTTGAGTAGCCATAAGTTCCAAAGCTGAGATGTCCTAATGCAAAACCTTCTTCCCAAATGCTAGAAGTAGTCTTCCTTTATGATCCCGAAAAACTCCTCCTAGTCCAGCTTTGTATGAAGAAAGAAGAGATGCATCCACTTTTACCTTCAACCAATCTGGTGGAGGAGGATACCAATGTGTATTGAACAGTCCAAAAGACTGGTTAGTATCCCATATACCCAAGATTTTACCATTTCCATCATTAGATAAAGAAGCAAAGCTCAAAGCATTAGAAGCAATAATCAAGGGGCTGTCTTCACAATCATTATGAACCAACTTGTTTCTTGACTTCTATGTGAAATACACCACACTACAATACAGATTTATCATAAAAGTAGGAGCTCCCCCTTGTTCCTTAGAATCATCTCCCTCAGAGCTTTGATCTCGCCCAAAGAGTGTCCGAGAAGAGGCATCAGTAAAGTAAATATGAAGTTCAGTGGGAGGATCATGATGTATAAGATTGTACTTTTTTTCTAAGATATAGGCAACTTGATGTACTAAAGCCACATTTTTCTTTCTTTTATGATGAGGAAGTCTAATCTCAAAAAGATTCTAAATATAATCCATGATAATTAAGGTTTTTCTGTCAAAAGGTTTTTCTGTCAAAAGGTTGGGCTTCATCAAAAGGTTTTTCTGTCATTATCATATAAGTAACTATTGACAAAAAAGGATTTATGTTTATGCGATCACCAGCTTTTGGAATAATTAAGGTTCTCAAAATGTGTTGGATAATCCAAGAATTTTGATTGAAAGTATAAACACAAGATAAATGACTCACTTTGGCAACACCTCTAAGAGTTTGATTTATTTCAAACCAATTAAAGTCAGCTCTAGAGGTTAAAGTGTACACTTTAATCCATTGGGTTCTTAGGTGGAGAAAATTTCCTAGATCTTCCTTTGTGATTTTTACTCATTTCTTGAGAACATAGGAGGTATTCCTAGAGTGGTCCTAATTTACTTTCATGTTAGCCATAAAATTTTTGAATGTTTCTTTATGGTAGCCATAGATGAGTGTCAAGATAAACGACAATTGGGTTAAAGCGAATAGGGGCATGATAGAGAAATGAATATCACTCTGAATGAGGAGTTGGGAAGGAGTAATTTTTGCAGCAAAATACCAAAAGAAAGCATCCTCATTCTCTTTGGATAGAAAGTTGTCATCCCTAACAAATATAGAGGAAGATTCCTTAGAGATGCGGAGTTGTTTGCTGTTAATTGCCATTCCTAAGATGTAGACTCCATTCCTAAGATGTAGACTCTAGAAGGGGGTTGAAATGGATTAGAAAGTGATGAAAAATGTATCTAAAGATCCCTCTATTTAAGGAAAAATGACTTATGATATAGTACAAAATTTAGATCATACGTATGATTTTAAAATCGTACAAGACAAAAATAATTTCGTACATATGAACGGATACGACCAAAAATAAAATGACTTTTTATAAAATATCATATCCGAGGCATCTTTTAATATAGACATTTTGACAATACGATCATACAGAAGAACATGCATTCATCCAGGATGATCATAATATTAAAGATCATTTAATGACGATTAGGTTCATTCCCCATAAATACTAACAACATGATCATATAGATAAAATGCGATCTCGTACGTACAATCCATAATCAATTACTAACATCAACTGGAAAACGATCCCCACTCATACAACATTACATATTATACAATATAATGACATTATTGTATAGGAAAAACTCTTATAAAAAAGTAAGTTTCACTGTCTCAACTTAGAAACTTATCATGTACAAGCTATAGAATTCGTACAGGATGAAAAATTTCATATAATGCGAAAAGAACACAGAAAATAAGACATGATAATAAAAAAATCTTCTCAAAACAAATCAATTTAAATCCAATAGCATGCCTCCAGTAAAATAAAAAATAAAACCAAAAAATACAAAACAAAACACATAAAGATAAACGAAACAAACAAAACAAACAAATAGAGAAAAACTAAATAAACACATATTCACAACTGAATATTATATTTGGTCTACTAGTAGTCAAGTAAAGCAATGATCCATTTATTCCTCTAAATTTATTTTGATTAATAGATTTTTTCTTAGGGTCCTTATCTAACTGCACTGAGGAACACATTGGTGTAGTAACTAGTTTAGCATTGTTCATTTTATATTTCTTGATGATGTCCTCAATATACTTCGACTCAATAAGAAAAGTTTCTTCCTCATTTGCTTTATACTAAAATAAAGAAAATAACTCAAATCTCTCATTAAACTCTTCTTTAATTCACTACTCATTATTTTTGAAAAATCATCACAAAGATTTTTATTTATAGTTCTAAATAAGATGTCATCAATATATATTTGAACAATGAGTATGTCATCTCCTATCCTTTTTAAAAAAAGGGTGGTGTCCACACTTCCTTTTACAAAAGATCTCTAATAGGAATATGCTTAACCTCTCATACCAAGCCTTAGGTGCATGTTTTAGTCCATATAATACCTTTTTCAATTTAAACACAGGATTAGGGAATTTAGAATTTTCATAACCTGGAGGTTTCTCAACATAAACATTCTTTTGTATCACTCCATTTAAAAAGACACTCTAAATATTCATTTGATATAATTTAAAACCTTTAAAAAACATACAAAGGGTAACAAAACCCTAATTACTTTATGTCTAACTACAGGGGCAAAAGTTTCTTCAAAATTAATCCCATCTATTTGATTATACCCCTTGGCCAGCAATCTTGCCTTATTTCTAATCACAACTCCTAAATCATTTATTTTATTTTTGAACACCTATTTAGTTCCAACAACACTTTGATCCTTAGGCCTTTCATTCAATTCTCAAATCTCATCTCTTTCAAATTAATTCAATTCGTCTTATATGACCAAAATTTAAAATTCATCTGAAAGTTATTGATCTATATTAGTGTGTTTAATTATTTATATAAAGGCATAATGGTTCACTTCTTTGCTAAGTCCATATCTAATCCTAACACTATCACTAGGTTCACTTAAAATCAATTCCTTTGGGTGGTTCTTTGAAAATTTCCATTCTCTAGGCAAAGGATATTCTAATCTAACAATCTCTTTCAAATTTATATTTTTAATTCCTTGAGAGATATTTTTAATATGATCCTCTTCCAACCTTGACTCTTCCAAAATGCCAAATTCATTAAACACAATATGTGTAGTCTCCTCAACTATCAAAGTTCTATTATTAAAAACTCTATATGATTTTTCACACTAGAATACCCAAGAAATTTTCCTTCATCAAATTTTGGATTAATTTGTCCTAAAATAGTTTTGCCATTATTATGATGAACACCTTATATCCAAAAATATGTAAATGTAACAAATTTGATGTTCTTCCCTTAAGAAGTTCATAGGGTGTCTTATTCAATTTGGATTTAATGTTTACCATATTTAGAACATAATAACTTGTACTAACCGCTTAAGCCCAAAAATATTTTGAAAGTGAGTATTCTTCCAATATGGCTCTGGTAGCTTCAGATAATATTCGGTTCTTTCTTTTGACTATCCCATTCTATTGAGGGATCCTAGGTGCTGAAAAATTATGATCAATTCCTTTCTTTTTATAAAAAATTTTAAATTTTTTATTTTCAAATTCACCTACATGATCATTTTGAATTAATAAAATCTTGGATCCTAATTTCCTCTGAATCCAAATGCAAAAATTTTTAAATTCTTCAAATGATTCACTGTTATGAAATAAAAATTTAACCCAAGTGAATCTTAAAAAGTATCAACTATAACAAATTCAAACACTTTACCTCCTAGACTTACAGTGCTAACCGATCCAAAAAGATCAATATGAATGATTTCTAATAGTTTGCTAGTTCTAAGATCCTTAATGGAATGAAAATAAGATTTCACCTATTTTCCTGATTGACATGCATCACACAGGTGATCCTTTATAAACTTTAGTTTGGGTATTTCTCTAACCAGTTCTTTTTGGGTAAATTTTCTAAGATTTTTTATGCTTACATGATAAATTGTCCTATGCCATAACTATGATTCATCAGTAATTATTTATAGATAAAATACATTAGAAGATTTAGTATAATTCAAATCAAGCATGTAAATATTATTTATACTAGTTTCATGCAAAACATCAATTCTATTTTGGCTTATTATGCAGCTAGTGGAAAAACATTTACACTATAACCCTTATCACATAGCTGACTAATACTCAACAAGTTATGTTTTAAGCTTTTTACTAATAAAACATTCTCAATAAAAAAATGTTCAAATTTTTAATCATACATGTGCCTATCACATTTCTACTGGTATTATCTCCTAGTGTAACCTTGCATCCATTTCTTGCTTTCAGTGATATGAATTATGTAGTATCTTCAGTCATATGCTTCAAACATCCACTTTTCAAGTACCAAATGATCTCACGAGGTCTTGTATGAGAACTTTTTTATAAGATAATCAAACGTTAGTAATGGGAACCCAAAAAAGTTTGGGTTCTCCTCTTGGCAAAAATAATCTAGATATATGTTTGATATATTTTTTTTATGCATCTTAGGTCTCCAAACTAAATAAGTTTTACTATGAATAGTACAAGTGTGTGAGATATGCAAAATTAATCCACAAGAAAAATATTTCACTCCAGGAATAATGTTTATCAATCTACGGCATTAAACTATCTTTTCCAAGGTTTTAACATTTTTGGCTTCTGATTAGGATTAAAAAAATTATTCAGGTGTGAGTGGTATCCTATTTTCCTTAAATGCTTTCAATTTGCTTTAAAAAATGAGTTAGCACTTTCTAAAATAACATTTTTAACTTTCAAATAGTGCACTCTACTATTGGATTCATCCATAAATATTTTAAAATCATTGTCAAGTTTAGTATATGATGATTTTAATTGTTCATGCTATTTGTACAACTCATCAAACTGATCTAATAATTTTATATAGTTTCTATCAATCAGTGCATGATCTTTCCTAAGGATGTTATGTTCTTATAATTCTAAAAATTCTATGTTCAACCTAACATACTTCTTTTTTAGTTTCCTATTAACAGTATGAATTTTCTCATAAATATCAAATAACTCTTCATAGGTTAAGTCACATACCTCTTCTTGATCTGACTAATGAAGCCTATCTGAAAGAATTTGAAGCTGAATCTACCCAAAAAGCTCTTTACAATCTCTTCTTGCCCTTCCTTATATTGCTTTTATCCTCGACCTTCTCCTTACTAGATTGGCTTTAAGATTCGGGCAATCATATTTGATGTGTCCATTCTTCCTACATTCATAAAAATTTACATCATTAGAAACCTTAGCATTTTTATGAAACTTACCCTTATTCTATTGATGGCGTCTACTTTACTTCCTTTTAAGAAAACTTCTGAATTGCCTTATATCAAGGAAATGTCATCTTTATCTTAAGGCTGAGACTGATCACTCCCCAATTCATCCACTTTTAATGCTATTTTTTTCAAGTTCTGCTTCTCACATGTATTAATCTGTCTTTGAGTCACTCCTTATTCGTAAGAAATTAGTAATTCAAGAAGATTATCAATAGAATAAATATTTAAGTCTTTTGATTCTGCTATAGTAGTTATCTTTACATTATAAGTAGTAAGAAAATAATGAAGAATTTTTTTTTTTACTTTTTTAGCATTCGTTAATTCCCTACCTAAGGTATGCAATGAGGTGACAATTTATGTGAAACGAGTATACATGTCAGTGATTGATTCATTTGGTTTCATGCAAAATAATTTATAATTATATAAGAAAATAATCAATCTAGATTTTTTCACCTTGTTAGTCCATCATATGTGATATAAAGTATATCTCAAATTTCATTTCCAGTTCTACAGGTAGAGAAACGTGTATAGTCTTCAGATTTAAGTGCATAAAAATACTGTTTAAACATTTAGCATTTAATTAAGCTAATTATTTTTTATTTACAGTCTAGTCAATAAACAATGTTTCATTTCTAATACTATTTACAAGTCTGGTTGATCTAGTGTAGCATTTCTATACTTAAATCCATATATGATAATCAAGAGATTGAAGAAAAGTAGACATACATGTTTTTCAAAAATCAAAAGGGATGTTATCAAATAATAGGGGTATAGTGATCGAATACCCTTTAGGTGTGTTGTGGTTTCCAAAAGTATCTATGATCATTTTCAAAAAGTTGTCTAATCCTTAATTTTTGAAAATAAGCTCTGATAGGACTTGTAAGTCCGAATAAATTGTTAGACCTAAAGTAATTATTCCAAGGCTAACTAAGAGGGGGATGAATTGGTAATTTAAAAATCTCTTGGTATATTAGAAAAACCATTTTTATAATTTTATAAGTATAATGAAAATTTATCAAAATAAAATTTTCAACCATAAATTAAAAGTATAGAAAATAAAAAATGTAATAAAATAAAAAGAAGAATATAAAAACTTATAGTGGTTCAATCCAACTACACCTACATTCACTCCCTGAAGACTCCCTCTTCAGGTATTATATTATACCAAAGTGACTCTCTTTTTGCTCCCACAGCAAGGTGGATAAGCCCTTACTCTAAACCTCTCTTCCACCAATCCCAAGTGTGGCAGAGTACTGTCATCCTTTCATACCCTTGAAGTGTCGACAGAGTATCATCAT
The DNA here is from genome assembly GCA_019514585.1 of Dendrobium officinale. NCBI lineage: Eukaryota > Viridiplantae > Streptophyta > Magnoliopsida > Asparagales > Orchidaceae > Dendrobium > Dendrobium officinale. The sequence continues at coordinate 39,066,102 of CM033691.1, read as the reverse complement.
CCTTTTATATCCTCTAAGTGTCTGAAGAGTACTATCATCCTTTCACACCCTTCAAGTATTGGTAGAGTACCGTTATCCTTTCACACTCTATAAGTGTTGGCAGAGCACAGTCATCCTTTCACACCCTCTTAGTGTCTATAAAGAATCAGATCTTCTCCAAAGATCTTCTCTTAAGCATCTTAAAGAAGTAAGGAAGAGATTTGTAAAACTTACAAAGAGATCCATACCTTTTAGGCAACCTTGTAAATCCTTCACAAATTCCACTTGCAAGATCTCTCTATACATACTCTCAAACACTCTCCCAAAGCACTCTCACTCTTGTTCTCAAAAAAAAATTTGAAGAGGGATTTATTTCAGTTAGTTTTTAGGAGTCTTAAATAGGAAAAACATGAAAAACTGACCAGAAAAGTAAAAATTTCTATTTGACCATCCCAGATCATATAGTACGATCACACATCGTATGTACGGTCAATTGAAAATTTGCTCATACAATCTTGTATGAACATATTTTGTACTCTAATTAGCATGTGTGTGAACTTATATCTCATCACACGATCAATTTAAAATTGAAAAGATTTATTTGGTACTATGCTATACAAACTAATTTTGTACTCTAGATAATGTACTATACAAACCCCATATTATACAGTATGATATGTTTTAACCAAATAATATTTCATTTGGTATAAAAATGTATGAGTCCATTTTATACTCTAGACCTCGTCTATATGAACCTATGATCATACAATACAAATAATTCAAAAAAAAAAAAAAAAATACTTGTTCATATGGATGAAATGATATGCACCCATTTTGTATTTTAGACGTCATCTATATGAGCATATGATCATATAATATGAAAAGTTCAGAAAAATTTTGAGTTCGTTCGGGATGAACTGGTACATAGCCATTTCATATTTTGGATGTTGTCTGTTTGAATGTAACTTTGTATAGTATGAATAGAACTTAGAAAATTTTCCCTTCCATGGTTTGACCAACTCCGTTCTGGAGGAACAAAAGGTTAAATCATCTCGTATAATCCCAATATCATATAGTTTGATTAGTTTAAAAAATACAAATTTTTTACACCCCCCAGTATGTGTGCACATGATTACCCAATTACAATCACACTCTCTCAGACTCAAGAAAAAATATAAATAGTATAGACTTAAATTACAATAAACTCTAATCTAATTTATCTTGAAGTCATCAACAATCTGAAGTATGATTTCCCTAAAATGTTAGTACACACAAATAATAAAAGTAATATTTCCAATATATGTTAGGAGAAATAAAAACCAATACAATAAAATTTTGGAATCATAAAAAACAAACATGATATAAAAAGTATAGTTATTAAAACTTAGTTGCAACATAACTCATCTCACTTTGGCTTGAACTTCAGCGTCCACTTCTACAAGATGAATGGTCAAAAAAGAAAGAAGGGCCCCAAGACCAAGGTACTTGGTAGTCCTTTAGGAAGGAGAACTTAAAAAAGAAAATGCCATCGTTTAAGGATAAGAGCTCGAATGAGCCTTTAGAGGTCCAAGTTTTTTTGATAACAGTGAGAAGGCTTAAATAAGTGGATCATAGACCAATGGAGTATCTTATAAGATCAGGGAAGGCAAGAGTAAGGTTATCCATATAGATGGAGATTTTGGTAGAAGGATGTACAAATGAAAGATGGAGCTTACTGGCAATCGGGTCTTCCTTGGTCAGATTGGAGATAAAGTTTAAGCCGACAGGAACAGTGGAGGTGGAAGAGGGTGCTCCAGGAAGTGCAGTAAATTCAGAGAGGTAGGAGGGGGAGGTCATAATGATGGAGGGGGGAGGGGAGATCCCCTCCCCAAGAAGGCTAAAGGGGGAGGAGAAGAAAGGAAGGTGGAGGGAAAAAAACTAGGGCATAAACCCTAGCAGAGCTCACACACACTTAGTACAAAAATTTCTAGAACTTTTTTTTTCTTATATGTTTAATGTTGAGAGCCAAATCTTACAACAATAACATCAAGATTTTATCTCACATTGTAGCCTCAACTTTATATATCTTTTTTTAATTATTATATCCTTTTAAAAGTCAAATTTATATTTAAATTAATAAAAAAAGTTGTTTCTAATATTTTATATTATATTATTTTTAGGTCTCTCTTTACATTTTTTAATATAGGTCAAATCTAATACATTTACTATTCAACCGAGTCATCAGAAGGCCGACATTTTATGTGACCAGATCACCTAAGAAGTCTCTTTCTAATCTTACCTACCATTGGAGTTGCTCCAACTTTCTTATAAATATACTCATTAGGCATTCTATCCATAAGAGTGAAGCTACTTATCCCCTTGACCATCCTTATCTCTACAACAATTAATTTAATTTTATGTCTCTCTTTTAATGGACAACATTATATTCCATAAATCATTGTAGGTCTCACCACCATCATATAGAATTTTTCTTTAAGTTTGAGGGGTGCTTTTCTATCACACAATAGGCCTGATACATTCCTCCACTTCAACCACACAGCTTGAATTCTATTAACAATATCCCTATCTATTTCACCATTACTTTGAACAATAGACCTAAGCTATCTAAAATGTGTAATCTTATCAATGACTTGATCACTAAAAGTCACAATCCACCTATTGGATCTAATACTACTAAAATTAAATTCTTTTTAGTTTTAGATCTACTCAAATGTGAACTTGTAGACTCTAAAGTTGACCTCCATCATTCAAGTTTATCTTTAACTCCCTCTTTAGTCTTATCAACAAAAAGAATATTAGCAACAAAAAACATACACTAGGGCACATCCTCTTATAAATGCCTAGTAAGAACATCCATAACTAAAGCAAAATGATATGGGCTTAAGGCTAGTCCTTGATGTAATCCAACTTAAATAAGAAAATTCTTTATCAAACCACCTTGTGTTTGAACACAAGAAAATTCTCCTACATGCATATCCTTAATAATTTGAATATAAGAATATTAACATGTTTCTTTTCTATAACTCTCTACTGCACTTCTCATGGAATTTTATCATATGCTTTCTCTAAATAAATAATTATCATATGTAAACCTCCTTATTGTCTCTATACTTCTCCATCAAACCTCTCAATGAATGTTTAGCTTCCATAGAAAACCTACGAGGCATGAATCCAATTTAATTTTTAGAAACATTAGTATAACATCTTAACCTATGTTCAATAACTCTCTCCCATAGTTTTAAAGTATGACACATTAACTTAATGCCTCTATAATTTGCACATTCTTATACATCATCTTTATTCTTAAAAATGGTAATCAACTCACTCTTTCTCCACTTATCTCACAAATTTTCAGTCTTCAACATAGAGTTAAAAAGTTTCATAAACTAAGAAATTCTTTCATCTCCTAAGTATTCCACACCTCTCTTAGAATATCATTAGTTACAACAGCTCTTCCACACTTTTTTTAAGCCTCTCTACTTACTTTTGTTTTTTTAATGTTATGATAAATCTATATTTAAATTTAGGGTGCTAAGGTAACTAAAGTCAATTTTATTATCTTAATCTTCATTGAAAAGCTTATCAAAATATCTTATCCACCTTTGTTGAATATCCCCTTTAAATAAAAGCACTTTTTAATCTTCTTCCTTAATAAAATTCACTTGAATAAAATCTTTACTTGTTTTATCTCTTTTTAATCTTTTCTTACATATTTTGATTTCACCACAAACCTTTTTTGCTATCAGGAGCTTTTGATTTAGATACTTCAAGCATCCTTTATAACATTCTTAATATTACAACATATTTTTTTTGCAAAAACATTAACTTCCTCATACACAATAGTAGAAATCTTAAGATCTTGAATCATATTTGTAAAAATATTGTTTTAGTATTATTTAAATGTCCTCATCTAATCAAAGGATAACATTTTACTTTATTTTTTATATTTTACCTCTTCATCTTAAAGTTCAAAACTAATATGTGATGTTGAGTACATAAACTTTCACTCGAAATAATGTTATAATCTTTAAAATTTAAATGATATATTTTTATAAGAAAATAATCAATCTGAGTTTATTACATCCATTATTATATGTGAAAGTTTGTTAGGGTTGTTAAGCCCTTATGAACTAGTCCGAGGCTAACTAAGAGGGGGGTGAATTAGTTATTTAAAAAATTAATTAGACAAAAATCATGATCTTTTGAAATATTTTATAACATCAAACCAAAATGATAACCCACATAAAATAAAATATGGAAATTAAAATGTGAAAATGTAATAAGAAAGAGAACATCAAATTTTATAGTGGTTCGGTCAACTTGACCTACGTCCACTCCACAAAGCCTCTCCTCTGGGTATTGTACTAAACTTGATTACTCTCCTTTTGCTTCCATAATAAGGCGAAGAAGCCTATATAAAAACTCCTTTCCACCGACCTGGTAAGGCAGAGAACTCGACTCCTTTCGCTTCCTCCTGAAGTTGGCAGAGAACCCAGACTCCTTTTGCTTCCTCTTGAAGCAGGTAGAGAACCTCAGTCGATCACTGAAGTAGACCTCTCTAGAACCTCCAAGGAACTAGGGATGATGACTAAAGAAGATGACTCAAATCCTTTTTTGGAGCAACCTTTGTGAACCCCTCATAAAATCCCCCTCAAAAGATCCTCTCTCTCTCTCCCCCCTAAGCTCTCCCTCTCCTTCTCTTATCTCTCTCAGGTCAGGAGAGAATCAAAAGATATAATCTTGAGTAAATAAGAGATCTTATATAAAAGGGCTTCAAATTTTCCCTAATTTGCAATTAACCTACAAAGATCATCCAGGTCAATCTCCTGTATGATCAGTTTATTTTCAGCTCATTCAGCCAGGATGATCTGAGAAAGGCTGAATGATTTGAAGATTTATTTGTTCTATTCATCTAGGATGATGAGTACATCATCCTGTATGATTAGTACAAAATATCAAGTATCGTCTAAACCATTACTCTATTTGGATAGACTTTATATGTTGGACAATGAAAAAATAACCAATCATCTAGGCCGATTCTTGGATTGTCCTATACGATTAGATCAAATCAATAAATATTGTCCAACACATCATTCTATTCATCTTGGATGATTTAGGAAGAAACTAAGATTTGTATAACTTATCGTCTAGGATGATCCTGCGATCGTTCAGGATGATATAATCGTTCAATCAAACCTTAATTGCTTTCCTTAATTATCAGACTAATTTAGACATAATTGTAATGCATCGTTCAAGATGATGTCCTTTATGATGTATAAAATTAATAACATGCATAAAAGAGTTGGCCACTGATTCTTTTTTATTTGAGCATATTGTCAAGGATGATGTGAATATCCTCAAGATGATTTGCTTAATTTGGCTATCTTAATAAGGATGCCCTAATTAGGATTTCTACTTTTTAATTGATTATATAGGATGATTTTTGGATCATCATATACGATGTAATAAAAAAAAAAACTCTTAAGCCTACAAAATTTCTCCCCTTGAGTGTGTGTGTACAAGATTACTTAGCACCAGGATCCACAAAATTACATTTGACTTAAGAAAAGGTAAAAATACTAAAAATATACTTACAGACTAACTCAGTCCTAATCTACCTAATCTTGAGTTGGCTTAATTTGCAATTGATCTTGTGAACCTAAAACTTTATTAGGAAGGGCAATAATAGAAAAATAGAAATGCCAAAAATGTTTACTATCATCAACATTATAATCCTTAAATCGAAATTTGCAATAATCTCCCCCTTTTTGATGTTGAAAAACATTTGGTAGAAAATTCAACTTAAGAAGTTAAATGAAATATAATGTAATAGAAAGCTTTATGAACCAAATAATACAAGTTTTACTAAAATCAAATAGGTGTTACAAACACTAAATAATAGTAGTAACGAAAAAACTAATAATACAACAAAATAATATGAACACACTAACACTACCACTACTCCCTTTTGACACCACATAAAGGGAGGAGGAAACAAAAAAGAAATATAGAACTTAAACTAATAACATCACGAAAAAAAAAAAAACATCATAAGAAAAATAGTCTACAAGTACGAAGGGCCCTGATTATCAAAAGGAGGTGGTGGCAGTGGCTGAAAGAAACTAGAGATGGCAGCGAACTACTCCCCAAATTATGTCATATCTTGGTCATGCTGCTACTGCTGGTGTGCCACATACTTATCAAATATAGCCATATCCACCTCATGTTGTTGCTCCTTTGTAATAAAATTAAAGTCAAAAATAGCCTCCCACTGGTCAAACCTCTCAACTAGCTGATCCAGTTGTGACTGCTAGTGGATCATAATAGGTACAAGAATGGGTGTAGGAGTAGTTTCCCTTCATCTCCATCAGCCTCCTCGTACTCTGAATTGAGATGAGTGCTGTGAAGAACATGGAAGGAGCTGTTGGTGTAGAAAACATGTTAAAAATTAGGTGGGGCAAGATATTGAAGATTATATTTGGTTTCTAAAACATAAGCTATGATGTGTCCTAAGGAAAGGTTAGGATTTCTTCTGTGCCCTATATCCCAAATTCTAGTCAAATGCTCAATGTTTCAAAAAAGAAGATCAACAACATTAAATTCCTTATGGTGCATTATATAAAAGGTGGTGATTGAAAGAAGAAGAGTAATATGGACTCGATCACCGGCCTTTGGGATTACTAAGGTGTGAAGAACATGTTAGATTATCCTAACATCTTTGACTAAGGTCTTAGACACCCCATCATGATAAGAGACATGTGTGTTGTTCCTTAGTAGGTGGTTGGTAGGAGCCTAATCGTAATTAGGATCTTGAGATAAGATGTGAATCTTGTCTCCTATAGTAGATAGTTGGAGAAGTTCATTACAATCCTGATAGGTAAGTTCTACGGGTTGTTTATTCATGTAAGACTAAAGGGCAGTGTAGGGGGAGTTGATCCTAGGCCTCATAAAGAATTCATATAGGAGTTCAGAGTCAAAAGGGAAAGCAAGTGTTAAAATAAAGGCGAGTGAGGTGTGAGCGAATAGATTTAGGATCGAGTAAGTGAGTGTGAAAGGGTTAATGATCCTTAAAAGTGTGATACCAATAGTCTTGTAGAAAAGATATACAGCATGTCAGCCGCCTCAGTGAAATGAGGGTCGATAGAGGCCCTCAAGGAACTGTCGGTTGTCATTCTAGAGCATTTGCCACCAGCCATGGACATAAATTTAGAGCTCGGGGGTGAAGGAAATAAGAGGTGAAGGTTTGAGGGTGAGAAAAATGTTTGAAATGGGCTGTTTATAAATAATTGGCCACATCGTCCAGGACAATCATAGAATCATCTAGGATGATCAGACAAAATTATGAGATTTGAGACCATTGGTCAAAAAGGCGATCATATTGTCCCAGACAATCAGACATCATTTAAGATGATTAGACTCAGGTGATCATCCCGATGAGTCAGCTTGGACGACCATTGATGAAATGGATCATCTAGGATGATTAAGTGGATTGTCCAAGATGATCAATAATTATGGATTGTAGCGGTCGAATTTAAAATGTGTAACCATTTTGCCATGTGGATTGTCTAGGATAAAAAGATTCATCATCTAGGATGATCACAAATAATTAAGCAAGATTTAATTAGATCATCCAAGATAATATTGATCATCCAGGATAATCTTAAATAATTGACTCAGATCTGCCATTAGATGGAAGATGAAGGGTGGATTGATGATATTATATACGATGATTTGGATATCGTCCAGGATAATGGGATTAAAAAATGAAGATTTTGTGATGGATGGAGGTGATCAAAAGAGGCCCTATAACATAAAAAAAAACTAGTTAAAATTAAAAATAAAATAGTGAAAAAGACTAGAACAATAATAAAAAGAATGAATGATAAATTTTTTTGTTCAAAGCAATAATTTGATAACTTTCCATGTAATTGAATTAAAAATTTGTAAGAAAATGAGTTAACATCATCGAAATTCAAAAAAATAGTAGAACAACCATCCTGTTAACCCTAGCTCGGACTTCTTACAGGGTTAAACATCTTTTGAAAACAAAAATCTAACCCATAAAAAATAATTGGATTACAAAAAGTGATCCGTTCAAGACTTATTTCTATAAAAATATCTTGTAGAATAATAGAACAAAGTAATTAGTCACAATCCTAAATTTTGAAATCAAATCTTTGAAAATATCATATAACATATGAATTCTTTTAAGATCTAAAAATTTGATAGAGAAGAAGCTTGCTTTCTTGTGGGCTTATTTTATGCCTCTTGTCAAATGGTTGGCGCACTTTATGCATCTTTTGATTTTTGATTGATTTTGTGTATCTTTCAATTTTTTGGTGATTATTGCTCATCTTTTTCATTTTCTTTTAGGCTCATTTTATGCCTCTTCTGATTTTTGCAAGCTATCTCCCTTTCAAAACTTTTAAATAATCTCAATTGTAAGAATATCTTCCAGATATTAGAGAAGAAAAATTCACTCTCTAATATAAGAAAGAGTAAACCACAAAGCATAATCAAATTCATATGATAAATGCAATGATAAGATTATGAAACCTTGAAAGTGATTTAATGACTATGAACATTATTTATATAAGATAGATTATTGTAACAAGATAAAAAAGATTTCAATTATAAAATCCAATTATTACTTTGAGATAGACTTTATTTAAAAAAGAAAATTACACCGCTAAAAGGTGTTAGAGGAAGAGAAACAATCAATGGAGTTTCTCCCTTTAACTGATTTAAGGATGTCAATCATTGACTATAAATTATAAAAAAAAAGGCATAAAATGTCATTTTATCAGTGACTAAAGGAAAAACTGAAAGAAAAATTGAAACATCAGAAATAAAATCATAAAAAAACAATAGCGAATCAACAATTAAAATAAAAACTAAAGAAAGGTCTAAAACAAAAGAAAGAACATAAAACAATAACAAAAAAAAAGACCAGAAAAAAGCATAAAGTTCAAAATTCAGTAAGCATCAAGTTCATGCGTTTATGTCAATCACACCTAATTTGGCCTTAAGATGCTGAATGTGTCAAAGGCTAATGATTTAGTAAAGATGTTAGCCAATTGATTCTCAATTGCCACATGGTGTAACTCAATGCCTCCTTTAATAATATGATCCCTACTAAAGTGACGCCTTATGTCAATATGTTTGGTCCTTAAATATTGGATATGATTCTTAGAGTTGCAGATGGTACTAGTGTTGTCACATAAGATTGAAATTGTGCCTATAGGTAATCATAAATCTAGAATGTATTGTTTCAACTAAAGGACTTGGGCCACACAACTTCCTAATGCAATATACTCAACTTCAATAGTGGAAAGTGCAATAGAGCTTTATTTTCTACTGGATCAGGAGACTAAATACTATCCTATGAATTGAAAAGTTTCAGAAGCACTCTTTCTATCCACCCTACACCATGTATAATCAGAATTAGAATATTCAATAATCTCAAAAGAAGTGTTGTATCTAGGAAATCAAATTCCTAAGTTTTGGGTCCCTAAGAGATATCTAAAGATTCTCTTAATTGCAATCAGGTGAGATTCTTTAGGATCAGCTTGAAATCTAGTACATAGACAAACATTAAATACTATAGCAGGTCAGCTAGTAGTTAAGTAAAGTAGTGATCTAATCATTCCTCTATACTTCCTTTGATCAATATATTTTCTATTTGAATCCTTATCCAACTGAACACTAGAGCTCATGGGAGTATTTATTGGCTTGGATTTGTCTATTTCATACTTATTCAAGTTGTCCTTGATGTACTTTGATATGTTAAGAAAGGTTCTATGTTCTAATTATGTTATGTCAAATCCCAAAAAGTTGGACAATTCTCCAATCATACTCATATCAAATTCCTTACTCATCATTTTAGAAAAATCATAACATAATCTTTTATCAGAAAAACCAAAAAGTATATCATCAATATAGAATTGAACAAAGAGTAACTCATATCCTACTTTCCTCAAAAAAAGGATGAGGTCTACGCCCCCCTTAATAAACTCTCTCTCTAATAGGAATATGCTAAGCCTCTCATATCAAGCTCTAGGTACCTATTTTAATAAACATTAGACTTTTTTTAATTTATAAACATGATTTAGAAATTATGAACTCTCAAAACTTGGAGATTACTCTACAAACACATCCTCTTATATTACCTCATTTAAAAGACACTATTGACATCCATTTAGAAATGCTTAAATTTGATATAATATGTAAAGGCTAATAGCACTCTAATGAATTCTAATCTAGTTATAGAGGTGAATGTCTCCTCAAAATCAATCCCTTTTATTTGGTTGTACTTCTTAACCACTAATCTTGCCTCATTCCTAAACATAATAGCATAATCATTCATTTTATTTTTAAAGACCTATTTGGTTACTACCACACTTTGATTCTTAGATTTTTCTACTAACTCCCAAACATCATTCCTCACAAATTGATTAAGTTCTTCTTGCATAGCTAAGATCGAGAATTCATTAGAAAGGACTTGATATAAGTTGGTGGATGTTGGTGGTTTCAGTCATTGAGATAAAGGTATAGTATTTTACTTCCTTCTTAAGTCTATGCCTAGTTCTAACACCTTTAGAAGGGTTTCTTAAGATCAATTCTTTAGGATGACTCGAAGAATATCTTTAATTTGTAGGCAAAGTGTTTTGAGGTTCTACCCTTTCCTCCAGATTTTTAGTTTCTACTCCTTGGGTAATCTCACCTACTCCATCAGTGTTTTGAGACTCTACCATTTTCTCCAAATTTATAGCTTCTACTCCCTGAGTAATCTCTCCAACTTCATCTTGTTCCTCAACTCTAGACTTCTTAGGATTAGATTCATAAAACACAACATGAGTAGTCTCCTCAACCACCAATGTCCTCTTATTAAATACTCTAAAGGATTTACCCACACTTGAATATCTTAAGAACACTCCATCAAATTTTGGGTCAAACTATCCTAAGAGTGATTTCTCATTATTAAGAATGAAAACCTTATAGCCAAAGACATAAAGGTGTAAAAGGTTGGGTGTCCTACCCTTAATGATCTCATAGGATATCTTATTCAGTTTGGATATAACGTTCACCCTATTCAACATATAATAATTTGTTTTTATCGCTTTAGCCCAAAAGTATTTTGGAAGTGAATACTCATCAAGCATGGCTCTAGCGTCTATAACTAAGGTCCCGTTCTTTCTCTCAGTTACCCTATTCTGTTAAGGGGTCCTAGGAGCTGAGAAGTTGTTGCTAATCCCTTGATCCTCAAAGAAAGTTACAAATCTCACATTTCAAACTCTCCACTATAGTCACTATGAATGGTCAAGATCTCACAACCTAGATTTTTTGAATCCAAGTGAAGAAATATTTAAATTCACCAAAAGCTCACTTTTATGTGACAAAAATCTAATCTAAGTGAACCTCGAGTAGTCATCGATAATCACAAATTCATTGACTTTTCCCCAAAAGCTGGAAGTGCTAATGGGTCTAAATAAATCCATGTGAAGGACTTCTAAAGGTCTAGAGGTACTAGTATCCTTACTGGAATGGAAAGAGGATTGAACTTACTTCCATAGTTAACAGGCATCACAAATGTGGTCCTTAGTGAACTTAAGATTAGGGACACCTCTAACTAAGTCCTTTTAGATTACTCTCCTAAGAATTTTTATGCTAGCATGAAATAACCTCCTGCGCCACAACAAAGACTTATCATCAATAATCTTAAGCAAAATGAAGAAGCATATTCAATATTATTTAAATCAAGTATATAAATATTATTAATTATTTTTCCTTATAAAATAGTGTTGTTATTCATACTAATGATGCATATATTTAATAAAAATTTTATGATAAAGTCCTTATCGCAAATCTGTTTGATGTTATTTATGTTTCAAGTAATCAATAAGTAAAATATTTTCAATAAAAAGATTCTTGAAGTTACCAATTATACATATGCCCACCACTTTCCTTGTGGTATTGTCTCTAAGAGTGACTTTGCCTCCAGCCCTGACCTCCAATGAGATGAATGGATTGGCATCTCTAGCCATGTGTCATGAGCATCCATTATCCAAGTACCACATGATCTCATGAGGTCTTTGGTGTGAGCACACCTATAAAATCATTAAATGCCAGATTTAGGAACTCAAATAAGTTTGTCTCTTGTTATGGAAAGAAGAATGCAATATATGTGTGTTATGTTATGAATCATTCAATTTGAGTCTCCACACCCAATGTGTACTATGATGAGTAGTGCAATAGTGAAAGATGTGTCCTACCATGCTACATAAAAAAATATCTAACACCAGGAAAAGGGTCTGCTAATCTATTTAGGTTATAATGCATCTTCCTAGGTTTGAATGATACATGCTGATTTGGTGGATTATAAGACTCAAGCATTGTGGGTGGTTTTTTATTCTCTTTGTAAGTAGTTAATTGAGCTTCCAATAACTTTTTTGAATTTTAAAGAACATAAATTTCTATTTTCAAAGCATGATCATTACTATCTAAATCCATTGCAAGAGAATCCAATTCCTTATATACAGTTTCTAGCTCAACATGTATTACTTTTAATTAATCATGCTCAATGATTAAATTCGAATGCTTTTTATTTTTCACATTAAATTCATCAAGTAAAATTATGTGATTGCTATTAAGTGTAGAATGATCCTTAAGTAAAACTTCATATTCTTTTTGCAAGTTCAAAAATATCCCAATTTTAGGCTATCATGTAATTTCTTAAGTTTCCTATTTGATGCATGAATTTTCTCAAAAAACTTCAAGTAACTGATCGTAGGTTAGTTCACATACCTCTTGTTGGTGAGACTGACCAAGATGATCATCCTCCATCAAACACAAGTTTGTAGTCTCCTCTTCAGCTTTAGTCTTAGAGGAGTTATATGTAGAATCTGCCTGAAAGCCTTTTGAATCCGCTTCTTATCCTTCCAGAACTCAAGTTTCTCCTTACCCTTCTCTTTGCTTGGGTGAGCCTTAAGTGTAGGATAATCAACTTTTACATGTCCAGGCTTCCTACATTCAAAGTAAATAATATCAGAAGAACTTTTAAAATTCTTGCTACTCTTACCTTTGTTCCACTTTTGATGGTACTTTGTCCTTTCTTAGAAAGCTTTTGAATTGCCTAGTAATTAAGGCAATATCATCAATTTCAGACCGAGAAGAATCAATATCCATATCATTAGCCATCATCGCCACAGTTATCTCATTCTTTGTTTCACCTGCATTAAGTTGTCTTTGGTTCACTCCTTGCTTGTAAGAAATAAGTTATCCAAGTAAGTTATTAATAGAAAAAGTATTCGAAGTTTTGGATTTTTTTATTGCAGTAATCTTAGCATCAAAGGAAGATGGCAAGCATCTCAAATTTTTGTTAACTTTTTTATAGTTAGTTATATCTCTTCCTAAGGTTTGTAGTGAGGTGACAATTTGAGTAAACCTAGTATACATTTTAGATATCAATTCACTAGGTTTCATGCAAAAAAGTTCATAGTCATATAGTAAGATATTCAACATAAATTGGTTATCTTCACTTTTTGTACCTTTATAAGTAATACAAAATCTATCCCATTTTTCTTTACCAATAGCACAAGTTGAGACACACATGTAATCTTTAGATTTAGTGCACAGAAAAAAATAGTTTAAACATTTTACATTAAGTTGTGCTAAATCTCTATAATTAAGAGTCAATTCAAAAAAAGAAATTTTAGCTTTTATGCCATTGATTTCACATGATTGTGCAGAATAACCTTCTTTAATAAGCATCCACATGCGATAATCTATAAATTATAAAAATGTGGACATGCATGTTTTCCAAAAATCAAAAGGTATATTATTAAACAATGGTGGTCAGGTAATGGAATACCCTTCCATAGTGTTTTGGTTATTAAAGTTAGCCATGGATCAAAATTCAGAAGTTTTTCAAAAACTAGATTTTATGAATCCCGCTCTGATACCACTTGAAAGTTCATTAGGAATGTTAAGCCCTTATGAACTAACCCGATGCTTACCAAGAGGGGGGGGGGGTGAATTTGTTACTTAAAACATTACTTAAACAAAAATCACGATCTTTTAAAATAATTTTAGAACATCAAACCAAAATAATCACCCACTTAAAATAAAATGTGAAAATTAAAATACGAAAATGTAATAAGAAAGAGCACACCAAATTTTATAGTGGTTCAGTTAACTTGACCTACATCCACTCCTCGGAACCTCTCCTCTAGGTATTGCATTAAACTCAGTGAATCACCTTTTGCTCCCATAGCAAGACGGAGAAACATGTACAAAAACTCCTTTCCACTGACCTCGATGAGGCAGAGAACCCAATTCCTTTCACTTCCTCCTGAAGTAGATAGAGATCCCATTCACTTTTTGCTTCCTCCTGAACCAAGAAGAGAACCATGATCGATTACTGAAGCAGAACTCTCTAGAACCTTCAAGGAACTAGGGACAACGACTAGAGAAGATGACTCGGATCCTTGCTTGGAGTAACCTTTATGAGCAAATACCCCTCAGAAATTCTCTCTCTCTCTCTCTCTCTCTCTCTCCCATGTTCTCCCTCTCCTTCTCTTTACTCTCTTAGGTCTGGATAATAACAAAAGATATAATATTGAGTAAAGAAGAGATCTTATATAGAAGGGCTTCAAATTCGCCCTAAATTGCAATTAACCAAAAAAGATCATCCAGGATGATCGATAGATTATCCTGTACAATTAGTTCATTTTTAGCTAATTCAACCAGGACGATTTGGAAGAGACTGGATGATTAGAAAATTTATTTATTCTAATCTTGTGTTAATAATAGTTACTATTTGCATGTTTTACATTATTGCAACTTGTATAGTTTTGATGATTCCAAATATTATTGTTCTTTGTGTAGTTATCTCCTAACAATTTTTAGAAATTTTGTATTTGCTCTTGTGTGTACTAACATTTCAGGTGAATCAAACTCTCAAACATGAAGACTTTAAATCAAATTTAGCAAGAAATTCTTTTGAATTTTGAAGTTTAAAAAATGTCATTTTTTAATTGAAAGGGAGTGATTGTAATTGAGTGAATAAAATCATACACACACACATAAGGAGATCATATAAATTTTATTCTGATCGTATGGGACGATATCAGTTCGTACGAGATGATTAGACAGTTATCTCATATTAAGAGCACATGGAACGAATAAGAACTTCCTAGAAAGTTTTCTAAGTCCTGTTTGTCCGGGATGAAATTAATTATCGTCAGGGACAATCCGCTCTCGGGAAAAATTTCATCCAGACGAAATTAATTATCGTACAGGACGAGTTGCTCTCTGTAAAAAATTTGTCCAGACGAACATATTTTCGTCCAGACGATATAACCGACTTAGGACAGTTTTTTTATGTTCATTCTGCAGTTTTTGGAACCAACCTGGTTATAACCGTTCGTACCGAACGAACTTGGTTCGTACGGGACGATCAGCTTGTACGAAATCATTTCATACACGTATACAAACAGGTTCGTTTCAAGGCTTTTAAGTAAAATCGTCCGGGACGATTTTCGATCATACGGGATGATCTTGAACATGATAACTTGAAATCTGCCATTTTTAAATGGTTTTTCTTGTCTCTTCTATAAATGGGCTATTCTAAACTGCAACTTAATTTGTTTTTCATTGATCTTCGTGCATATTGAGAAGAGAGTTAAGGAGAGAGTTTGAGAGAGCATTTGAAGGAGATTTCTTGCCGTTGGAGCGTGAAGGTTTCACTTGGTACTCAAGGGTAAGTGTTTCCACTTTTAAGTTTGAGATTACTTCACTGTTATCTCTTTTCTTTTAGATTGGACTTGTGAAGAAGATCTTGGAAGAAGATCCGGTTCTCTGCCGACACTTGGAAAGCATGAACAGCCGAGGGTTCTCTGCCTACACTTGGAGAGTGTAAAAGGATGAAGGGTTCTCTGCCTACACTTGGAGGGTGTGAAAGGACGAAAGGTTCTCTGCCTACACTTGGAGGGTGTGGAAGGACGAAGGGTTCTCTGCCTACACTTGAAGCATGTGAAAGGACGAAAGGTTCTCTGCCTACACTTGGAGGGTGTGAAAGGATGATGATACTCTGCCAACATTGGGAATAGTGTGAAAGGATGAACGATTCTCTGCCGACAGCAGGGGAGTGTGAAAGGACGACGGTTCTCTGCCGCACTGGGTAGTGGTGAAAAGAGTTTGTAAAGGCTTCTCCGCCTTGCTGTGGGTGTTAAAGGAGAGTCACTATTGGTACTAGTGCAATACTCAGAGGGTGCCTTTGGAGAGTGGAAGTAGGTCTGGTTTTGACTGAACCACTATAAATCTGGTGTCATTTATTTTCCGCTGCTTATTTAATTTTTGTGTTTAAAACTTTATGGTTTAAAAAGTTTTCTAGAAAAATTCAGAAACTAAAGTTTTTTTTCCATTAAATTTTCAAAGAGGGTTAAAATTTTAATTACCAATTCACCCCCCTCTTGGTTAGCCTTGGGATATTTAATTAGGCTTAACATCCTAATTCTTATTGAACGAGTTTCAACATCTTGTAGGCTGATGAGTACAACATCCTGTATAATTAGTATAAAATATCAAGTATCGTCCAGATCATCACTCTATTTGGCTAGACATTACATGTTTAAAATAATAAATCGTCAAGGCTGATTCTTGGATCATCATATACGATTAGTTTAAATCAATAAATATCATCCAACACATCATTCTATTCTTCCCAGATGATTCAGGAAGAAACTAAGGTTTGTTTAACTTATTATCTAGGATGATATGATTGATCAATCAAACTTTAATTGCTTTCCTTAATCATTAGCTAATTTAGGCATAATTATATTTCTTCATCCAGGATAATATCTTGTACAATTTCTAAAAATAATAACATGCCTAAATGAGTTGGTAGCTGATTCTTTTCGATTTGAGCATATCATACAAGATGATGTAAATATCGTCTAGGATGATTTGCTTAATTTGACTATCTTAATAAGGATGCCCTAATTAGGTTTTTTATTTTTAATTAATCATCTTAAAAAAATTTGGATCGTCCTGTATGATGTGATTAAAAGTAGAAAAACTCTTAAGCCTACAGAATTTCTCCGCATGAGTGTGTGTGTGTGTGTATGCAAGGTTACTTAGCATCAAGATCCACAAAATTATATTTGACTCAAGAAAAAGTAAAAATACTTGAAATATACTTGTAGACTAAGTCAGTCATAATTTTCCCAATCTTGAGCTGGCTTGATTTGCAATTGATCTTGTGGACCTGAAACATTAGTAGGAAGGGCAATAGTTGAAAAAATGCTAGAATTGTTTGCTATCATCAAAATTTTAATCCTTGAATCCAGATTTGTATCAATATATAATGAGATTCTTCTTTATTTTCTTAAGTAAGGTATTAAAAATTATAAAATTATAAGTTAGGGTAAAATCTAATATAATCCTATCACCTTCATTAATAGCTCTAAATTCATAGCCACCATGAATACTTTTAAAATCTTTTACATCTCTATCAATAAGTCCATTTAAATCTCTTCTAATAAAAACTCATTTTCAAGAGGTGTCTTTTATATTAATTTTAATTTTGAATACACATCCAATCCTACTTGAGGAGCCTATGCACTTATTATATTGATAATCTTAGCATCAAAAGAAATATTTAAAGCTATAGTTCTATATCCAATTCTATTAATTTCTATAAAATTATCCTTTAACTATTATCTATAATCACACCTACACCATTTTGAGCGCGGTTCGTACCTAAATAGAAAAATCTAAAAATTAAACTATTAAACTCCTTATTGACCTCATTTTGAATGAGATTAACTAAACCAAATTCAAATTAAAATCAAATCTAATTCAATTTAAATTCTAGATCAATTTCAAGTTCAAATCAAATCCAAATCATCTCGAGTAATAATCACCTTGCGATTATTATTTGACCCCCTACTTAATCATTAATAATCACCTAAATGATTGTCAATGATATGAGTAAACCAAACTCAATCAACCAAATTCAAAACTAAAACTAAATAAAAAAATTTTTAAATGAAATATCAAAGCCAAGGTCCTTGTCGCAAAACTAATTTTGAATGAATTTTAAACACCTCAAAACTATATCAAATGTTGACCTTGAATTCATAATTTGTCAATTACATTTTGGTTAAACATGTCCTAAGAGTCAACCCTCTAAATTACCTTTAGAGCCTCTCAAAAACCCTTGAATATGTTCATGGTCATTGTCATGAGTTTAAAACCAAAATTGATCCTTTAGTGGGCCTTAGTTGATAATGGTTGACCTCCACTTAAACCCTAAAACCCCAAAAATTGCTAAAACCAAACTTTTCCTAAGTTTTATTATGGCTTATTCAAACCAAGGATTAAAAATTTTGCTAATGCATTCCTAATACCATTTGGGGTGAATTGAACCTAAACTCAAGTCTATGTCAACCCTAGTTGACCAAGTCAACCATAATTAATCAAAGGGGTCCTTAAGCTCCCAAATTTGCATTTGAATCTAGTGACCTCCAAATTACATGGGACTGCCTCCATTGAGTTCAAAATATCAATTTGAACTTGTTAGATCTAACCCCAATGCTTTGTCAAACCTAGTTGACCAAGCTTACCTAGTTTAACCAATCAACCCTACACTTAAATCCAATCCAATTCTAATACTCCAAATATTATTAGGATGGCCCATTGGGTCCCTTAGAGCCATCCATGGGAGACCTAACCCTTGGGTCCACTTGGGCTAGTCACATGACTCAACCAAAGTGATCAAAAGAGAAACTCCTTGAGTAAACTTCCAACCTAAGAAAACTTGAACCTAACCATTACTTGCACTAGATTTCCCATGACCTCCATATATCCTATGGACCCTTGCACCTATCCTAGGTGGCCCAACCCTAGATTCCACTTGGGTTAGGAATTAAGCTAACCCAAAGTGTCCAAAATCACTTTGACCAGAGCCAATTTCTAACCTAGGCTTCACAAAGCCAAATTGATACTTGCATTGCTAGCCTTAGGTAATCACCCACCATGGTCAACCTTTCCCTTGGGCTGACTTGGATCATGGGTTAAGATTCCCCAAAGTTCCAAGAAACTTCTTTTTTGAGCAATATTATCTAATTAGCCTTCACAAAACCTAGTTGACCCATGCTGTGGGCTTAAGATCCTTCAAGAAGACTTTCCACATCAACTCCTCCAAGGTGGTGGCTAGAGGTGGATGAAAAAGATAAAACCTGCCCTTAAGTTGTCCCCTCTTCTTCTGAGAAAAACCTAGCTTCTTATAGTATGAGCCAGCCTTTATTTTGCTCAATGAACATCCTCTTGTTTTTCCCTCTAGTTGGCAACCATCTAGGAGCTTTGCCTGAACAATCATAATCATCTAAATGTGTTCGAGAGGGCTAAATATGGCAAACTCACCCATAACCTAACATTCCCTCCTCTTAATTAAAAAATGCTTCTATGTGCTCTAGAGACTTTCCCTAAGCTCCCTATCCCCTTTGCTACTTGTCTCCAATACATTTAAGTGAGCTTTAACAAATTCTCTTTTTTAAAGCTCGAGTCACCATTCCATTGTACCTCTAGCACAATCTCTTGAGAAAAACTCTATTGAGTGTCGAATGAACATGCTTGAACTCATGCTTAGGCATTTAGAACATTCCCTAAGGTAAAAGCCTAAAATCAAGTTCTATAGCTAGGTAATCTAATCAAGGGTGAAGTGAACCTTCAGACTAATGATTTTTAATCATTGGATTGAAGGTTTATAGTCCAATGATACTCTTTATGAAATTATATTCCATTTCATAAGTGGGATCTCTTTTATCATACCAAAAAAACCTTATGGCTGAGAGCGCATATGGGAGGTGTAAGATGAAATCATAGCCATTGACCTTGATCAATAGTTTTGATTAAATCTTACTATCTTAGAGCATATTAGATCTTATCTATTTGATCGTGGATTAGATGGTTATGATTAATGTCACATTTTTACTGCTAGCCCCAATAGTTTGTTGACCAATCACATGGTGCAACATGTATAGGGCAGTTGGCTATGTAAATGAAATTTAAAAAAAATAAAAAAATTATCCTAAACTCTAAAAAATCACATCTCTTCACACTCTTAGCCAAAAGAAGGTGTTCTTAGGCTCATTGAAATGTTTTGAGAAGACCTACAAAATTTCTATAGTTTCAAGTCCTGATTTCTCATGAAATTAAATTTATTTTTGAATTACTCATAGGGGTATTTTTCTAAATATTACCTTAGATTAACTCATCATAGAATCAGATTTTTGGAGATTAATTTTGGGCATGTTAATAACTTGTCCAAAATTAATCACCTTTATTTTGTAGTAATTAAGTGCTTGAGTTAGCTAATTCAAGTTTATGGGTTAGTAATTAGCCCTTAAATTCAACTTAGCATAATCCCCTTTCCAATTGGATTTAGGCTGTCAAATTTTGTGGAATGATTGTGTTTGATTTAAGGGTTAGAAGATATCTGATTACTTCCTAATCATATATTTAGTTTGAACTAAATAAATCCCTAAGTACATAGCTATATTTTCCTTAGGTGATTAAGTTATCAACCTTAAGACGTCCACCATAAAGCCAATTTCAATAGGCTTGAAGCATAGGTCTTGATGGACCTGTGTTTTAAATTTCATTCTAATTGGATATTATTTCATCCATTATTTAGTGATCTCTAAATTTTTTCACATAATTGTCTTATAATTTTAATTAATTCATAACTAATTCAATTAAAATCTAAAGATTACATTCTAAGGTTTGAATCCCTTAGTATAAAATAATAAAGAAGAGAAAAATAAAAGCCCCATCAAATAGTAAATAAATTTAGGATAACTTATAAAAAAATTAATAAAAATAATTAATTAATTAATTAAATATTTAAAAATAATTTAAATACTAAAATAATTCCAAAAAAGTTGAAATCATCTCTAAGACTCATTAGTGACATTTGAAAAATATTTCAAGAAATTTTGAGTTGATTTATATCCAAACTTTATAAATCCCTAATTACCCTTTGTTATATTATTCATTTAAAGGGGGGGACTTTGAAAAATCTCATCTAATTATAGAAAAATATAATTAACTCAAACTCACCTGCATTGAATTAGAAATAAAACCTAATATTTATTGAAAATATAAAACTTCCATAATTTATAATAAATCAAAAGGTCAACTGAAGGTCAAACTTATCTAAGGACTTTAATTAAACATCCAATAAGCTCAATTTTTTAAAACTAAAAAAAAACTTAATAAAATCTAATAAATAAATAAATATTAATACACCACATCAATAAGGTTATAAGACTACCTCAATTATGAGACAAAGTGTCCTAAGGAGGCCATATTCTCGAGTCCATTTTGATAATGCCACAAACCAATTGATGGAAAATCAATAATAAATCAATAATTATTATCAAACAAAAATTTGAACTAATTAAAAAAGATAATCATAAGTCAAAATGAATTAAATGTTAAATAAAATCAATTAAAAAATAAGGAAATTATTGGGTAACCAAATCCTACGAGGCTGTTATGTTACTCTAAGGTGGGTGAAATAATCCTCATGGCCCTGATGTAAACAAAGATAATTATTGCTCAACTTAAATAATAAGTCAATAAATCATTAATTAATAAGTATAAATTATGCATTATTTTTGTTATGTTAAATGTAATAAAAATTCATTATTTTAATATCGTTAATACATGAATTGTGTAGAAGAAAATGTAAAATTATAAGTGTTGTATAGAATCATAATGCTGAAAAAATTCATACTGTAGCGCTATATCGATCAACATCAAGGGCTCGATTTCAATACGGTGGTGCCAACCTTGACTGTTTGTAAGCACCATGGTGTCACAAATATTAGTGCTACTATGCAATTAATTAGCACTGTAGCATTGAGTCTTAGGAAAATTCATGTAGAAGTGCCACCCGATCTAACTTAGCGGTGCCAGAAAGCCATTCTAAGTGCGACAACACTCAAATTTTATAGCACCAAGGTGGTGCTATTATAACTACTAAGAGAAACACCGACTCAAATAAGGCATGAATTGATTAAAATTATAAATGTGCTACGTCACTTAGCACCATGACGGAGTTAACATTTAAGCGTTGAGGCTCTAATTAACTTTTTGATGCCGTAGTGCCACCCTATCTAGTGTCGCGATGCTAAATCCTAACCCTATTCTTATTATAATTAGAAGTTGATTCTTTTATTTGTAGAGTTAAATTCCTAGAATGTAATTGAGTAATATTTTAGTGTATTTCCTTAGTGCCCCAAAGTAAAATCTAAGGGAGGCTAGGAAAGTACAAGATATAATGCTTTAATTATAATATAGTAGATCACTTTCTCATGGGTTTGATACTCTACTCTATCACTTACTTGATTTGGCATGCATACTTGCATAACCTAGTGGGCTATTTTTAAATTTTATGTAAAAGGAAACCAAAGCATATTTAAAATCCTATAATTTTTGAAGTAGTTCACCATTATCTTATCATTATACACCCCATCATGTTTTTGGCATTATTGCAAGAGAAGTTTTTCCCTTATTGCAATTTACTATATTATTGAAATAAGTGTATATTTAGACCTATTTGTTTCCTTCATCTTTATTTTATTTGTTAAAAATATAAAAAAATTTTACTAATCATTTGATTTCTATTTTTAATTGTTATATCTTGTTGCATGATTGGTAGACTTAGTAAGGAGCCATTATTATTTGATTCAAGAAAGAAAGGACCATTAAAAAAATTCGAAAATAAAAAATAATAATAATGTTAGACCTAATTCAAGATCACCTTTGAAAGATGCATTGATTTATTTGGGAACTCAATCACAATTCAAGCTGCTTCAATTAAAAATTTTGAAACTCAATTAGGATGACTTGTAATTTCTTTTAGTGGTAGACTTCTTGGGTCCCTTCCTTGTAATATTGAAGTTAACCCAAAGATAAAAAAAAAAAAAAATCACTTGAGGAGTGGTAGTGATGTACCCCAGCCAAATTGATAAATATAGGTAAGTCTAATTGAAAACTATAAATTTAGCACTATTTGGGAGGCAACCCATTTTTATGTTTATATATGCTTATAATTTGTTATAATTTGGTGTACTACGTTTCATGTTTTATTATTTTTAATGTTAAATATTTTTTATATGTTTATACTTGATTTTGATCAAAGTTTTGATTTAAATCCTGAGAAAATCGAGGTGTTTAAATCTGAACTGCTGCTATAGTGCTGAAGATTAAGTGCCATAACATCATCTTGGTAAGCAATACAACATTAAAAATGGCACCATAGTCCTAAGCTCTAAAAAAAAAATTGATTTGAACCTCCGCATCAAAATGTGCTTGAACACCATAATGCTTCATTTATACAGGCAGTGCCTCAATGCTACTCCTTCAAGCGTTGTTGCATTAGGTCCAAAAAATTAAGCAGTAGTTCTATTTGTTAAAAAAATAACCATACAATCATAATTTTATCTCTCTTACTCTTATGTTGTATTATCTTCTTTCCTCTTAGTGTAACTTCCCCCAAAGTGACTGGATAGAAGTGATCCCTTTCATCTTATGATAAGCATAGGTTCATTTCTAATGAAGCTGAGGGAAGGTTTGCCGAGTTTGTATTGACCAAATAACTTATCCCGAGCTTGGTTTTTAGAACCCTTATCTTCCTATTATGCAAACTATTATAAGTTGTGGTTGGGAGTAATTCTATGAGGAACCTTATACTGTAATAGTAAATGATGAAAGGGACTTTTTGCAAATATAAAGGAGGTTGTTGACAATAAGTATTATGTGAGTGGTAAGTGGGTACTTTAAAAGCTTGGCATTATTTTATTTCTGCCCTTCTTTCACCTAGCATGATCATTAGTGAAGTCACTCGGGAGTGTGCTATTTTGAACTATGCCATTCAAGTTGGGTACTGTATTGATTTAGGAAAATTAGTTTATTTATTTTTAATCTACATTATTAGAGGCACTACATTTGTAGGTTTGGGAACCACCTCACTTGTTTATGTATTACATGTTAATGCTGGTGTTAGAAGAGATCAAAATGAGGAGTAGTTTTTCCCTATTTATGCTTTTACTAAAAGAAAATTTTTAAGTTTTAAGCAAGCAGAAAGAGGTGATGATGATGGAGTGCCAATGAACCTAGATCTTCTTGAAGGGATAACAATAGTAGGAGTTTTGTGGACCCTAAGATGGTAAGTGAGCAGGTGTAGATATTTGAATTCAACTGGAGTGAGTTCTTGATTTTTGTGAGGAATCAAAACATTAACAGTTTGAAATAAGGAGGATGGCTCGCACTATAGACCAATAAGAGAAGAAATATAGATATATAACTTACTTTAATGAAGCTCTAATAGGAATGTTCAGGAGCAATCCATTTATGGAGTACCCAAACTAGCTTAAGTTTCCTCCTGCACCTATTATGAGCCCCTTGTTTGGAATCCTTTGGGGGAAGGTCGTGATGATGATGATGATAAAGAAGAGAGGAGGATCTCGACACTAATGGTTAGGAGTCTTTATCTGTGGTAGCTTGATTTGAATTGCATTTTACTTTATAATTATAAAAGGATAAAATAGGTATTCTAGTTCATGTGATAGTGCACTTATGAATTCCCTATTTAAACTATGGCTAACTCATCTCAAGACTACATTATTTATTATATATTCAGAATTTAATCTTATACTTTTAAAGATAGTGGATAAATGCAAAATTAAATAATAACACGAATGATTAATTGGGAAAAATATCATGCCTTTTTCAATCTGAATTATAACTTGTTCATTGCAAATTACTTCTAGACAGTGTTGTATTTTCCTATATTTGAGTGATATTTAATTATCAATTTTTTACTTCGGCTATTAAGGTAGTTAGACAGTGAATGTAAGTGTTGCTTAAGAACAAGCAAGAGTTTAAGCTGGGGGAATTTGATAAGTGTAAGTAGTGTATTA
The DNA here is from genome assembly GCA_019514585.1 of Dendrobium officinale. Taxonomy (NCBI): domain Eukaryota; kingdom Viridiplantae; phylum Streptophyta; class Magnoliopsida; order Asparagales; family Orchidaceae; genus Dendrobium; species Dendrobium officinale. The sequence goes on along the minus strand of CM033691.1, from coordinate 39,041,131 downwards.
GATTTATTATGTTAAATATAGTAAAATTGCATTATATTAGTCATGTTTGTATAGAAATTGTGTAGGAAAAAGCTAAAATTATAAGTGTTGGACTATGCTGCACCACTGCAAAATTAAAGCCGTAGCAGCATATCAATCAATGCAAAAGAATTAATTTCAATGTAGTGGAACTAACCTTCTCTATTTACAAACAGTATGGTGCATATATGTTAGCATCTTAATGCATCGTACCTGTGACAAGGTGCTAGTTCACTTTTCCCTGTCACAGTGCCACCTTATCTAGCATCAGATCACTCAAAACTGATTATGAATTTACTATAAATAGAAATTAGATCTTTTGTGTGTAGAGTTTAGTTCTTGGAGTGTAATTGAGTACTTTTTCAATATATTTCTTTAGTGCCCCTTAGAATAAAATCTAATGTAGGCTAGGAAAGTATAAGATACAATCTTTTAGAGGGACTTGCCTGTGTTTGTCTATGCAACTCTATAAGTAGAGGAAGAAGCAATGTGGAGAAGATACTTAGATTCATCCTTGTAAATAACTTCTCACTAATTCTCTTATATTTTATTTTTTTATGAATAAAATGAATTTAATTTTGCTTATTATTTATTTCATGTCTGGCTATATCTTCTATTTTGGACTGCTAATGCAAAGAAGATAATTAATACTAATGTATACTCTTATTCTTTATTGAATTCAATGATATTTTAAATATATAATATTTTTCATTAAATGTATACAATGCCCATGTGTGTTGTTGAAATCTATTGTGGTGTATAGCCTTAATGGATGAATGTTAGAATAATTAGGAATATTAAAATGGAATGTTGGCATGCTTAGAGATAGGATGTTTGAATATTTTAGGTTCTATGGAGTTAGTAAAATTGTAGGAAGACTAACCATCTTTCTTTTCTCTCCTATTTTAATGACATGAATCCTTTAAGAAATATTAATGTATCGACTATTTTACTTATTTTCATTCTATGATAAGAACTCAAAAAAGTTATTTTTATTACTCTAGGATAAATTCTTGCATTTATAGTAAGCTATAGTAATTTACATTGCAATATAGTTGATCATTTTCTTATAGGTTCGACGCTCCATATTATCACTTTATTACTTGATTCAACATATATACTTTTCATAAACTAGTGGCTAATTTTAAATATCATAAACTTAATTATATTTAAAATCCAATGAGTTTCATAGTAGCTCATCATTTTCTTATCATTATATGCCCTTATCATTAATCAACTAATTCGTTGCAAATTTGTGCCCAAGTACTGATTTTGATGATAAAAAACATTATTATTTTTTTCTACCACTATTTTTGCATATATATTTTATTTTCCCTGCTTACTGACCTTTCGGGTTCATAGGTTTACTTGCAATACAAATTAGCTAAAGATTAGGTTGATTGAGGTTAAGTCTATCTATAATTTCAATTTTAATATACTTTTTTACCTTTCTTTAGTCAAGTCATGTAAGTAGTGAAACCCAGGCTAATTTACCTTGCAAACATACACTCAAGGGAGTGTGTTGGTGTGTTAGAGATATTTTTTGGTTTTTGACCTAATTTATATGATTATTTCTATCATACTGGGAGATCAGTTAAAAATAAAAAACCCAAATTAGGTCATCCCTATTAATTAAGAGTGATTAAACTAATCATATTGTATGATCCCTATCATATAGAGAATACTTCTGTTTCTCTACGACTGTCTTGCCTACTAACATTTCAGGTCCACAAGATCAAACTGTAATTTAAACCAGCTCAAGATTGGGTAGACTAGGTCTGAGTCAGTTTATAAACTTTTTCCCTTTCTTGAGTCTATTGTAAATGATGTGGTTCATGATGCTAAGTAACCTTGCACACACATTGGGAGAATTTATGTCTATTTTTAGAGTTCTCTATTTATGGTCATATCGTCCGAGAAGATTAACAAATCATCCTGGATGATCTGTTAAAAATAGAAATTCTAATTAGAGCATCCTGGTAAAGGTAGCCATCATTAAGCACATTGTCCTGGACGATATTTGAATTGGCTAGGACGATAGGCTCAAATCAGGAATCATCTGCCAGATTTGTTTAGGTATTATTTATTTTTGGACATCATCCAGGACATCATCCTGGATGATGAAACACAATTATGCCTAAATTAATCTGGTTATTAAGGAAAGCAATTAAGGTTTTGATTACTCGATCAAATCATCTTAGATGATCGTAGGATCGGCCGGGATGATCAGTTCAAAAACCTTAATTTTTCTTGGATGATCTACATCGGCCAGCTGCCTTCTGGGCAATGGTTTGGATGATTTTCATGGATTTAAACTAATCGTCCGGGATGATCATGAGATCGTCCTAGACGATCAATCTATTTTTTCATCATCTAGACATCCATTCAGTGCGATTGTCTAGATGATATTCAAGGATTTGTATTAATCGTACAGGATGATATCCTATCATCTTAGATAATATGAACAAAAATATTTTGATTGTCATAAACCGTCCAGGCTGATTGAGCAAAATTTATGCTGATCATCTAGGATAATATTTATATCATGCTGGATGATAAATTCAGTTTGTATAAATTAAGAGCTATTCCAAAAATCTTCTATTTAAGAGCTCTTGTTCTACCCAAGAAATTATTTTTTGCTGCTATCATGGCCTGAGAGAGCCTAAAGGAGAGGGAGAGAAAGGGAGAGAGAGAGTGGATCTTATGAGGAGGAGTTTATGAGGGGTTTCACAAAGGTTGCTCCAAGCAAGGATCCAAGTCATCTTCTCCTATCGTCATCCCTTGCTCTTGGAGATTTGAGAGAGGTCTACTTCAAAAATCGATCAAGGTTTTCTGCCTGCTTTAGGAGGAAGCAAAAGGAGTTAGGTTCTCTACCTCACCGATGTCGGTGGAAAGGAGGTTTTTTACATACTTATCTGCCTTACTATGGGAGCAAAAGGAGAGTCACTAAGTTTAGTGATATATTTGGAGGGCACCTCCGGGGAGTGGACGTAGGTCGAGTTGACCAAACCACTATAAATTTATGTGTTTTTTCTACTACTTTTTTCGTATTTAATTTTCAAACATTAAATTTCTTTGTGGTGAATTTTGGTTGGGTTAATTTTTTATTTTTGATTAAAAGATTTTTTAAAATACTAATTCACCCACCCCTCTTGGTTAGCTTGGGCAAGTTCATAAGGGTTTAACATCCCTAACGAACTTTCAATTGGTATTAGAGCAGAGTTCATAAAATTGAGTTTTTAGAAACTTTTGAATTTTGATCCATGGCTAACTTTGGTAATCGTAATATTATAGAAGGGTATTCTATTACCCAACCCCCTTTGTTTGACAACATTCCTTTTGATTTTTTGAAAACTCTCATGTTTATTTTTTTGTAATCGATTGACTATCGCATATGGATGCTTGTTAAAGAAGTTTATAACTAAATTAATGGCATTAAAACTAAACTTCCTTTGACTGAATAGATTTTTGATGAAAGAGATTTAGCACAACTTAATGCAAAATATTTGAATTGTTTTTTCTATGCTTTGAAATATGAAGATTATATGCATATTTCAACTTGTGTAACTGGTAAAGAAATTTGTGATAGATTGTGTATTACTTATGAAGGAACAAATGAAGTTAAGCAATCTAGGATGAATATTTTGTTGCATGACTATGAACTTTTTTGTATGAAACATTCGAAATTAATTTCTAACATGTATACTAGATTTACTCAAATTGTTACCTCATTGCATACTTTAGAAAGAAAGCTAACTAATTTTGAAAAAGTAAATAAAATTTTGAGATGCTTTCCTTCTTCTTTCGATGTTAATATCATTGCAATTTCTGAATCTAAAGATTTGAATACTTATTCTATTGATAATTTACTTGGATCACTCATTACTTATGAGCAAGGGGTGAATAAAAAAAATCTTGATACAGGTGAGAAAAAGATGGAGAAAATTATGGCGCTAACGACAAACAATATAGACACTGATTCTTCCAGGTTTGAAAGTGATGATGTTGCGTTCATCACAAGGTAATTCAAAAGCTTTCTAAGGAAGAAGTACAAGAACCATTAGAAGTGGATTAAAGATAAGGGTAGCAAAAATTTTAAGAATTTTAATGATATAATATGCTTTGAATGCAGGAAGCCATGACATGTTAAAGCTGATTGTCTTACACTTAAAGCTAACTCAAGCACGGAGAAGGGTGAGGAAAAACCCAAGTTCAAGATGGACAAGAAGAAGTTCCAAAAGGCATTATGGGAAAATTCAACATTGGACTCCTCTGAGACTGAAGCTGAAGAGGAGACAACAAACTTGTGCTTGATGGTGGACGATCTTCTTAGTCAGTAGGACCAAGAAGAGGTATGTGAACTAACCTATGAATAATTACTTAAAGTTTCTGAACAAATTAATACATCATATAGGAAACTTAAGAAATCACTTGCTAGTTTAAAATTGGAGTTTTTTAAATTTGCAAAAAAAAGTATGAAATTTTACTTAAAGATCATTCTACAATCGATAGAGATCACATGTCATTATTTGATAAGTTTGATGCATTAAATAAAAGGCATACTAAATTATCTGATGCACATGATTCCTTGAAGTCATCTCATGTTGAGTTAGAAAAAGAGTTTAAGAAATTTTAAAATTACAAAACATTTGAAAATAATAAACCAACATTGCATGCATCACATAACTTTAAAAGAAAGTATTACTACCTAAATAAATTAAGAAATCCTTTTCCTGGTGTTAGAAGCTTTTCATGTGGCTTGTTAGAACATATTTCACACACTTGCTCTATTCACCATCGTACACATTGTGTATAGAGACCCAAATTGCATGATTCATAGTATAACATACATGTATTGCATTATTCTTTCTATAAGAAGGGACTCAAACATGTTTGGGTTCCTAAATTTGATGTTTAATGATTTTATTGGCTTGCTCTCACAAAAGGCCTCTTGAGAGCATGTGGTACCTGGACAATGGATGCTCATGACACATGACTGGAGATGCTAATGAATTAACTTTGCTGGAGGCCAGGGCTAGAGGCAAGGTTACTCTTGGAGATAACTCCACTAGGAATGTAGTGGGCGCATGTATAATTGTAAACTCCAAGAACCTTTTAATTGTAAATATTTTGTTTGTAGAAGGACTGAAACACAACTTGCTCAGCATCAATCAAATTTGCGATAAAGGCTTCATCATAAAATTCTTGGCAAATACTTGCATTATAAGTTTAAATAATAACACTATTTTGTAGGAAATGCGAATTAAAAATGTTTACATGCTTGACTTAAATAATATTGAAAATGCTGCTTCATTTTGCTTAAAAACTGCTACTGATAATTCATGGTTGTGGCACAGGAGATTATATCATGCCAGTATGAAAACCCTTAGAAGAGTGACCTTGAAAGACCTAGTTAGAGGTGTCCCCAAGCTTAAATTCTCAAAAGACCACCTTTGTGATGTCTGTTAACTAGGGAAACAAGTTTAATCCTCTTTTCACTCCATTAAGGACATTACTACCTCTAGACCTTTAGAAGTCTTTCACATGGATTTATTTGGACCCATTAGCACTGCCAGCATAGGGTGAAAAGTCTATGGATTTTTTATTATCGATGACTACTCGAGGTTTACTTGGATTAGATTTCTGTCACGTAAGAATGAGCCTTCTGATGATTTTAGACCCTTCTTCACTTGGACTTAGAAAAAGCTAGCTTGTGAGATTTTGACCATCCATAGTGACCATGGGGGAGAGTTTAAAAATGAGAGATTTGGAGACTTCTGTGAGGATAAGGGGATTAATCATAATTTCTCAACTCCTAGGACCCCTCAGTAGAATAGGGTAGCTGAAAGAAAGAACTATATTTTTGTTGAAGCCGCTAGAGCCATGCTTGCTGAGTATTCACTTCCAAAATACTTTTGGGCTGAAGCGGTAAACACAGCTTGTTATGTGTCAAATAGGGTGAATGTTAGAGCCAAACTTGATAAAACACCCTATGAGATCCTTAAGGGTAGGACACCCAACCTTTCCCACCTCCATGTCTTTGGCTGTAAGGTTTTCTTTCTTAATAATGGGAAGTCACAAATATGAAAATTTGACCTGAAATCTGATGGAGTATTCCTAGGATATTCAAGTGTGGGGAAATACTTTAGGGTGTTTAATAAAAGAACATTGGTGGTGGAGGAGACTACTCATGTAGTGTTTGATGAATCTGATCCTATAAAGTCTAGAGTTTAGGATGAAGATGAAGATGGAGAGATTACCACAGGAAATTTGAGGAAGAGGGTAGAACCCCAAAATACTGAAGGAGTAGGTGAGATTACCCAAGGAGTAGAAAATGAAAATTTGGAGGAAAGGGTTGAACCTACACACACCTTGCCTAAAGATTGGAGATATTCTTTGAGTCATCCTAAAGAACTGATCATTGGAGACCCTTCTAAAGGTGTTAGGACTTGGCATGGACTTAAAAAGGAAGCAAAGCACTCTACCTTTATCTCATTGACTGAACCACCAACATGAATCAAGCCATTTTTGATGAGTTTTGGATCTTAGCGATGCAAGAGGAATTAAACAAATTTGTTAGGAATGATGTTTGAGAGCTTGTAGAAAGACCAAAGGGATAAAGTGTAGTTGGAACCAAATGGGTCTTTAAGAATAAAATGAATGATTCTGGTGTGGTAGTTAGGAATAAGTCAAGATTGGTGGCTAAGGGGTACAGCCAAATAGAAGGGATTGATTTTGAGGAGACTTTTTTCCTCTGTAGCTAGATTGCAAATCATTATTATGCTATTAGCCTTTGCCTGTTATAAATGATTTAAGATTTTCTAAATTGATGTTAAGAGTGCCTTTTTAAATGGGGTAATAAAAGATAATGGTTTGTAGACCAACCCTAAGGTTTTGAGAGTTCTCAATTTCCAAATCATGTTTTTAAATTAAAAAAGACCTTATATGGATTAAAGAAGGCATCCAGAGCTTGGTTTGATAGGCTTAACACATTCTTATTTGAGAGAGAGTTTGTTAAGGGTAGCATTGACACCACCCTTTTTCTGAGAAAAATTGAAGAAGAATTACTTATTTTTCAAATCTATGCTGATGATATACTATTTAGATCTTTTGATAAAAGGCTATGTGATGATTTTTCTAAAACAATGAGTAGAGAATTTGAGATTAGTATGATGGGAGAGTTATCCTACTTTTTGGGATTTGGCATAAGACAACTACATGATGAAACCTTTCTAAATCAATCAAAATACATAAAGGACATCTTGAAGAAATATGAAATAGATAAAGCTAAGCCAATTAATACTCCCATGACCTCTAGTGTTTAGTTTGATAAGGACCTAAATGGAAAATCAGTTGATCAAAAGAAGTACAGAGGGATGATTGGATCTTTACTTTACCTGACTGCTAGCCGACCTGATATAATGTTTAGTGTTTATCTCTATACTAGATTTCAAGTTGATCCTAAAGAATCCCACCTGATTGCAGTTAAGAGGATTTTTAAATACCTCTTAGGAACCCAAAACTTAAGAATCTGGTATCCTAGGCACAACACTCCTTTTGAGATTATTGGATATTTTGATTCTGATTTTCCAGGTTGTAAGGTGGATAAAAAGAGTATTTTTGGGACTTGCCAATTCATAGGAGAGTCTTTAGTCTCCTAGTCTAGTAGGAAGCAAAACTCTGTTGTATTTTCCACTGTTGAAGTTGAGTACATTACCTTAGGAAATTGTGTGGCCAAGACTTTTGGTTGAAGCAGCAAGTTCTTGATTTAGGATTACCTGTAGGCACAATTTCAATCCTTGGTAACAACACTAGTGCCATATGTATTTCTAAGAATCCTGTCTAACATTCAAGGACCAAGCATATAGACATAAGGCATCACTTTATTAGAGACCATGTGACCAAAGGAGACATTGAGTTACACCATGTGACAACTGAGAATCAACCGGCTGACATCTTTACAATACCACTAGCCTTCAAAACTTTTAGCACTTTAAGAACTAGATTGGGTGTGATTGACATAAATGCATTAACTTTTATCTGTTGATTATTATTTTCTTTTTATAGTCTTTTTCTTACTTATTTTTTTACTTTTCATCTATTTTTGTTGATTTGATTTCCTTCATTATCTTATTTTTTTTAATCACTGATGTATTGATATCTTATGCCATGTTTTTATTTTTTGAAAAATTTGTAGTCAATGATTGATATCTCTAAAATCAGTTAAAGGGGGAAAACATTATTGATTGTTTCCTTCTCTCTAACTTCTTTTAGTGGCAGAATTTTCTTTTCTAAATAAAAATCTATCTCACATTAACAACTGGATTTTGAAATTGAGATCTTTTGAGTCCACCAAAAGCAAGCTTCTTCTCTTTCAAAATTGTTAAATCTTAGAAGAATTCATGTATTACTTGATATTTTTCAAAGGCTTGATTTCAAAAATTCTTGACTGTATCTAATTACTTTGATATATTATTCTATAAAATATTTTTTTGGAACCAAGTCTTGAATTGGTCTCTTTTTCTTATCCAATTGATTTTTCTAATTTAGAGCCTTATTTTCAAAAGACGGTTTCCCTTGGGAGAAGTCCGAGTTGTGGCTAACAGGATAGGTTGTTCTACCATTTTATCGGATTTTGATGATGTTAACTCATTGATTCTTACAAATTTATTAATTCAATCACATGGTGAATTTATCATATTTAAGATTTGATTTAAAAAAAAAAACCCTTATTTTACTTCCGTTCTTATATTTTTCATATTTTATTTTTTCTTTTAAGTTGAATTTTCATGTGTTTGGTCCTTCTCTGATCATCTCCATCCATTCTTTGATTTTAAACTTTTTCTCACATTATCTTGAATGATATTTATATCATCCTGAATAATCTATTCAATTCACTCTTTGAATTCTATCTGATGGCTATTTTGATTCTTCTGCTTCTGATCGTCGTAGACGATCCATTATCATCTTGAATAATCTGATCATCTTCTGTTTCAATTATTTATGATTGTCCTGGATGATCCTCCTCACCCTGGATGATCTTCACAATCTCTGCTCAATTATTGGTGATCGTCTTGGATGATACACCTATTAATCTTAGAATATCTACGTTGAAAAATTTGGCACCCAACTTTAGTTTGGCCGGTACAATCCATTATTATGCATCATGCTGGATGATCCACCTAATCCTCCAGGATGATATGCTTTTTCAATGGTCATCCAGAATGACTCCTCAGGATGATTGCCCATGTCTTATCATCCTGGATGATATCTAATCATCCTAGATGATTTTCCAGCCTTTTTGACCAATCATCACAAACTCAATTATTGCACTATATCGTCCTGGATGATTCTGCAATTGTCCTGGATGATCAGGATGATTCTTTAAAAACTAAGGCTTTTAATCATTTTTCTCACACAATCCTTCTCAAATCCTCTTTTCTCTTACTCTTGTGCTCTATTTTCTTGTGTATGGCCGGTGGAAAGCGATCTTGCCACCCTACTGGAGTTTCTCGAGGGCGAATTGGACCCTTCACTGAGGTGGATGATCAAGCCTCCTATCAAAGGTACAAAATAGTCGAGATTACTGTCTCCCGGACTGTCAATCTATATATTCTTTCCTACCCTATCCTAGATCTGTTTGTGCACACTTCCTTGACCTTCCTTCTTACTCTCTATGTCCCCTTCAACTTTGAGCTTCTTTTTAAATTTTTTGCTAGCTTCCGCATAAATTCTTCTTTCACTGCTCTCGGGTCCTATGTAAATCGACATCCCGTCGAAATCACATATCAAGACTGTGAAGAATTTTTGCAACTTTCCATCACAGGGGATAAACTCCATATCCTATGTTCTGATCCTAACTATGACAGGGCTCTGGCCAACTACTTCTCAGAAATATTAATGCTCATTTTTACATTGGAGAGATTAGCACCTTACTCAAAGATGCAAGGACAATCCAGCATGTCCATCGCACCTCAATTCTTCCAAAAGCTGGTGATCGTATTCATATCACTCTTCTTTCGATCACCACTTTATACATTTTGGCTCACCGAGAATTGAATGCTATTGATTTATTTTTTGGTACATTGAGCATATGACCACTATTAAAGATCCAGGACATAAGATAAAGCCCAATCTTGCTCCAGGACATATCATTGCCTATGTCTTATAATCAAAATACAACCTCCAATATCCTGCCCTACCAAATTTTTAGCCTGCCTTCTACTCAAACAACTTCTTCCATATTCTTAATAGTACTTGTCTCCACCAGGGGCACGAGGAAGCCAAGGAAGTTGAGGAGGAGACAACTCCTACACATGTTCCTATACCTACTCTGCTCTGCCAGCACTCTCAGCTGGATCAGCTGCTAGAGCGATTTGACTAGTGGGAGACTCGCTTTGAGACCTTCATTGCTACACAGGAGCAGCAACATGCAGAGGACGTTGCTCGCTTCATCGCTTACGTAGCTCACCAGCAACTTCAAAAAGAGCAGGATATGGCCTGGCTTGGGGAGCAGCTTATGACCCATTTTATTTACTTTCAACCACATTCACCACCACCACCTCCTCCTTCAGATGATCAGGGGCCGTCTTTCTTTTAGTTTGCTTATTTTTGTGTGATGTTGTTTTACTTCTATTTTGTAGTTTGTGTTGTTTTTATTTTTCCCTCTTCCTTTTGTGATATCAAAAGGGGGAGTAGCTGTACTCATTTGTACTATTCTAGTATGTTCTAGTTTGTTATGTTTTTATGATGGATAGTTAAACTATTTGAAATGTGGTTATTTCTTTACCTGCTTCCATTAAAACTATTTTAATTACTTCAATTACTTTATGTTTGCTATCATCAAAAAGGGAGAGATTGTTGCAATTCTACTTTCAGAGAGTATAATTTTGATGATAACAAACACTTCTGTTTCTTTACGACTACCTTTCCTATTAAAATTTCAGGTCCATAAGATCAAACTGTAATTTGAACCAGTTCAAGATTAGGTAGACTAGGTTTGAGTTAGTTTATAAACTTTTTCTCTTTCTTGAGTCTATTATAAATGGTATGATTCCTGATGCTAAGTAACCTTGCACATACACACACATGGGAGAAAATTTTTGTATGTTTTTAGAGTTCTTTATTTTTGGTCACATCATCCGGGATGATCAACAAATCGTCCAGGACGATCTGTTAAAAATAGAAACCCTAATTAGGGCATCTTGGTTAAGGCAGCCGTCATTATGCACATCATCTTGGATGATATTTGAATCGATCGGGATGATAGGGTCAAATCAAAATGAATCAACCGCCAGATGTGTTTGGGTATTATTTATTTTTGGACATCGTCCAGAAGATCATCCTAGACGATGAAACATAATTATGCTTAAATTAATTTGGTTATTTATGAATTCAATTAAGGTTTTAATTGCTCGATCAAATTATCCTGGACGATTGCAGGATTGGCCAGGACGATTAATTAAAAAACCTTAGTTATTCCTGGATGATATACATCGGCCAGCTGCCCTCAGGATGATGGTCTGGATGATTTTTACAGATTTGAACTAATCATCCGGGATGATCATGAGATTGTCCTGGACAATCTCTAGATGATCTTCAAGGATTTGTACTGATCATCCTGGATGATATCCTATCATCCTGGATGATATGAACAAAAATCTTCTGATTGTCTCAAACCATTTGGGTTGATTGAGAAAAATTTATGCTGATCATCCAGGATGATAAACTCAGTTTATATAAATTAGGAGCTATTCTAAAACTCTTCTATTTAAGAGCTCTTATTCTACCCAAGAAATCATCTTTTGCTGTTGTCTTGACCTGAGAGAGCCTCGAGGAGAGGGAGAGAAAGGGAGAGAGGAGATCTTGTGAGGGGGATTTTATGAGGGGTTTTACAAAGGTTGCTCCAAGGATCTAAGTCATCTTCTCTGATCATCATCCCTTATTCTTGGAGGTTCAAGAGAGGTCCACTTCAGCAATCAATCAAGATTCTCCGCCTGCTTCAGGAGAAAGTAAAAGGAGTTGGGTTTTCTGCCTCACTGGTGTTGGTGGAAAGGAGTTTTTTACAGGCTTCTCCGCCTTGTTGTGGGAGAAAAAGGAGAGTCAATGAGATTTATTCCAACAAAATGCCAAATGTTTGAACTATTATTTTTTGTGCTTTGAAATTTGAAGACTTCATGCAAGTTTCCACTTGCACTACTGGCAAAGAGATTTGAGATAAACTCTGTATAATATATGAAGGAACAAAGGAAGTGAAATAATCTAGGCTAAACATTCTTCTTCATTATTATGAACTTTTATGTATAAAACCTAGGGAATGTATTTCTAAAATGTATACTATGTTTACTCAGATTATTACTTTCTTGCATGCCTTAGGAAGAGAGCTTACAAATTATGAAAAGCTTAATAAAATCCTTTGTTTTTTACCTTCTTACTTTAATGAGAAAATCATTGCCATCACTAAATCTAAATATCTGAATGTTTATTTTATTAATAACTTACTTGGGTCACTCATTGCCTACGAGCAAAGAGTGAGTTAAAGGTAATTTGTGTTGCGAATCTATTTTTAGAGAATATAATTTTGATGATAACAAACACTTCTATTTCTCTACGATTTCCTTGCCAACTAATGTTTCAGGTCCACAAGATCAAACTGCAAATTGAATCAGCTCAAGATTAGGTAGATTAGGACTGAGTCAGTTTGTAATGTACTATATGTATCTTCTACCTTTTATTGAGTCCTTTGTAATAATATGAGTCCTGATGCTAAGTAACCTTGCACACACACACACACACTTGGAGGAAATTTTTTGACTATTTTAGAGTTTTCTATTTTCGATCACATCATCAAGGATGATTCAAAAATTGGCCTAGAAAATCAGTTAAAAATAGAAACCCTAATTATGGCATCAAGGCAGTCATAATTAAGAGAATCATCCTAGACGATATTAGTATCGCTGGGATTATAGGCTCAAATTAGAAATAATCAACTGCAAGATCTATTTAAGAATCTTCTAGTTTTGGACATCATCCAGGATGATATAGTATAATTATACCTAAATTAATTTGGTAATTAAGAAAAGTAATTAAGATTTGATTGCTCGATCATATCATCCTGAACAATCGCAGGATCGATCGGGATGATCAGTTCATAAACCTTAGTTGTTCCGTGATAATCAAATATCATCCTGGTTCTATTCAGGGTGATACTCTGGATGATATATACTGAATTAAACTAATTTTCTGGGATGATCATGAGATCGACCTGGACGATCAAGTTATTTTTACATCATCCATACATCCATTCAAGGTTATGGTCTGGATGATATACAATGACTTGCACTAATCATATAGGATGATAACCTATTATCCTAGAGGATATAAAAAAAAAAACCTTCTAATTGTTGTAGCTGATTGAGCTAAATTTGTACTAATCGTATAGGATGATAAAGTCAGTTTGTTATAATTAAGATCTATTATGAAGCTCTTATATATAAGACCTATTATTCTACCAAAGAGAGTATCCTTTGCTGCTGTCTTGACCTGAGAGATCCTAGAGGAGAGGAAGAGAAAGGGAGAGAGAGAGAGGAGATCTTGTGAGGGGGCGTTTGTGAGGGGTTTCATAAAGGTTGCTCCAAGCAAGGATCCAAGTCTTCTTCTCCAATTATCATCCCTAGTCCTTGGTGGTTTGAGAGAGGTCTACTTCAGTAATTGATCAAGGTTCTCTGCCTACTTCAGAAGGAAGAAAAAAGAGTCAGGTTCTCTTCCTGCTTCTGGAGGAAGTAAAAGGAGTCAGGTTCTCTACCTCACCGGGGTCAGTGGAAAGGAGGTTTGTAATGGCTTCTCCGCCTTGCTGTGGGAGCAAAAGGAGAGTCACTAAGTTTGTTGCAAACTCGGAGGAGAGGCTCCGGGGAGTGGACGTAGGTCAAGTTGACCGAACCACTATAAATTTCTATGTTCTTTATTACTTTTTTTCTGCATTTAATTTCCATACTTTAATTTTCTTGGTGGTGAACTTTTGTTTAAGTTTGTCTTTTGATTGAGAAACTTTTTTAAAATACCAATTCACCCCCTTTTTTGTTAACCTTGGGACTAGTTCATTAGGGCTTAACATCCCTGTCAAACTTTCAAGTGGTATTAGAGCGGGATTCATAAAATTTATTTTTTAGAAACTTTTGAATTTCGATCAATGGTTAACTTTGGTAATCGTAATACTACAGAAGGATATTCTATTACACATCCACCTTTGTTTGATAATATTTCTTTTGATTTTTGGAAAACACGTATGTCTACATTTTTATAATTGATTGACTATCGTATGTGGATGCTTGTTAAAGATGGATATTCACCACAAACTCAAGAAATTAATGGCATAAAAATTGAACATTCTTTTACTGAATGGATTTTTGATAAAAGGGATTTAGCACAACTTAATGCAAAATGCCTAAACTATTTTTTTGTTCTTTAAAAACTAAAGATTACATGCATGTTTCAACTTGTGCTACCGGTAAAAAAATTTGGGATAGATTATGTATTACTTATAAAGGAACAAATGAAGTTAAGCAATCACGGTTGAATATTTTATTGCATGACAACAAAATTTTTTGTATGAAACATTCTAAATCAATTTTTGAAATGTATATAAGGTTTACTCAAATTGTCACCTCATTGCGTGCCTTAGGAAAAGAACTCACGAATTATGAAAAAGTAAATAAGATTTTGAGATGCTTACCTATTTCCCTTGATGCAAAGATTTCTGTAATTACTGAATCTAAATATTTGAATACTTATTCTATTGATAACTTACTTGTATCACTCTTTGCTTACGAGCAAGGGGTGAATCAAAGAAACCTTAATACATATGATAAAAAGAAGTAATAAAATTTTGGTGCTAAAGGCCAACAACACGAACACTAATTCTTTCAGGTCTAAAAGTAATGATGTTGCCTTAATCATGAGGCAATTAAAAAGGTTTCTAAGGAATAATCAAAAGCACCATAAAAAATGGTTCAAAGGTAAGTGTAGCAAAAATTATTAAAGTTCTTTTGATGTTACTTGTTTTGAATACATGAAGCTTGGATATGTCAAAGTTAATTGTCCTATACTTAAGGATAACCCAAGCAAGGAGAAGGGTGAGTAGAAACCTAACTTTAAAAAAAGACAAGGACATGAAGCAGTTCCAAATGGATTTATGTGAGGATTCTACATCTGACTCATCTGAGACTAAAGCTAAAGAGGAGACAACAAACTTGTGCTTGATGGGTGATCATCTTGTTCAGTCTGATCAAGAAGAGGTATGTGAACCAACCTATGATCAATTACTTAAAGTTTGTTAAAACATTCATGCATCATATAAGAAACTTAAGAAAACTCATGCTAGTCTGAAATTAGAATTTTCAAATTTTCAAAAAGGGCATGAAATTCTAAGTAAATATCATAGTCAAATTGATAGTAATCACATGTTATTACTTGATAAGTTTGATGAATTGATCAAAAAGCATTATGAGTTGGTTGTTGAGCTTGATTCTTTAAAAGTATCCTACACCTAACTTGAATCTAATTTTAAAACTTATATTGAAGAATCTGAGTATAGGGAGCACTATTTGAATGTTGATAATGCTATTTAGAAAGTGCTAACTTAAGGTTAAAAGCTGAATTAAATACACTTGAGAGAAATAGGAATACATTAACACTTGATCTAAAGATAAAACTTAGGAAGAGGTATTATAACCCGAATAGATTAGTAAATCCTTTTCCTAATGTTAGATGTTTTTTATGTGGCATGCTAGAACACATTTCACACACTAGTACTGTTCACCGTAGTACACATTAGGTGTGGAGAACCAAATTATTTGATTCATAGCATAACACACATGCATTGCATTCTTCTTTTCATAAGAAGGGACCTAAACCTATTTGGGTTCCTAAATCTAAAATTTGATGATTTTGTAGGTGTGATGTCACAAAAGACCTCGTGAGAGCATGTGGTACCTGGACAGCGAATTCTCACAACACATGATTGGAGATGCCGATCAATTTGTTATGTTAGAGACCAGGATTGTAGGCAAAGTTATTCTTGGAGACAACACCACCAGGAAAGTGGTGGGCTCAGGTATAATTGGAAACTCCAAGAACCTTTTGAAAGAAAATATTTTACTTGTAGATGGACTAAAACACAACTTGCTAAGCATTAGTTAGCTATGCTATAAGGGCTTCATCATAAATGTCTTGGAAAATACATGTATTATTATCATGAATAACATCACTATTTTATAGGAAAAGTGGATTAACAATGTTTAGATGCTTGATTTAAATAATATTAAAATGAGCTGCTTCATTTTGCTTAAAAACTATTGCTGATGATTCTTGGTTGTGGCATAGGAGGTTATGTTATACCAGTATGAAAACTCTTAGAAGAGTAACCCAAACAGACCTAGTTAGAGGTGTCCCAAAGCTTAAGTTTTTTGAAGATCACCTCTGTGATTCCTACAAACTAGAGAAGTAAGGCCATTCCTCTTTCCATTCCTTTAAGGACATTAGCACATCTAGACCTTTAGAAGTCCTTTACTTGGATTTATTTGGAGCCATTAGCACTGCCAACTTAGGGGGAAAAATCTTTGGATTTATGATTATTAATGACTACTCGAGGTTCACATAGATTAGATTTTTATCACATTAGAGTGAGTCTTTTGATGAGTTTAGATCCTTCTCCATTAGGATTCAAAAAAAGCTAGGTTATAATATCTTGACCATCCATAGTGACCATGGGGGAGAGTTAAAAAATAAAAGATTTAGAGACTTCTATGAGGATAAAGTGATTAGTCATAACTTCTCAGCTCCTAGGACCCCTCAGCAGAATGGGGTAGCTGAAAGGAAGGACATGACCTTAGTTGAGGCCGCTAGAGCCATGCTTGTTGAGTATTCACTTAAAAAATAATTTTGGGCTGAAGCAGTAACATAACTTGTTATAAATTGAATAGGTTGAATTTTAGAGCCAAACTTTATAAGAAACCCTATGAGATCCATCAAGGTAGGACACCGAACCTTTCTCACCTTCATGTCTTTGGTTGTAAGGTTTTTATTCTTAACAATGAGAAGTCACACTTAGGAAAATTTGACCCAAAATTTGATGGAGTGTTCTTAGGATATTTTAATGTGGGAAAATCCTTTAGGGTGTTTAATAAGACGACTTTGGTGGTGGAGGAGACTACTCATATAGTGTTTGATGAATTTGATCCTAAGTAGTCTAGAGTAAAGGGTAAAGATAGTGTTGGAGAGATTACCCAAGGAATGTAAACTTTGGAGAAGAGTGTAGAGCCATAAAACATTGAAGGTGCTGGTGAGATTACCCAAGGAGTAGAAAAATACAAATCTAGAGGAAAGGGTAGAAACTACACACCCCTTGCTTAAGGATTGGAGATATTCTTTGAGTCATCCTAAAAAACTGATCTTAGGAGGCCATTTTGAAGGTGTTAGAACTAGGCATGGACTTAGGAAGGAAGTAAACCACTCTGCCTTTATCTCAATGACTAAACCCGCCAACATTAATCAAGCCTTGTCTGATGAGTTTTGGATCTTAGCCATACAAGAGGGATAAAGTGTATTTGAAACCAAATTGGTCTTTAAGAATAAGATGAATGATTCTGGTATGGTGGTTAGGAATGAGGTGAGATTGATAGCTAAGGGGTACAACCAAATATAAGGGATTAAATTTGAGGAGGCCTTTGCCTTGTAGCTAGATTGGAAGCCATTAGAGCGCTACTAGCCTTTGCCTGCTATAAGGGATTTAAGCTTTACCAAAAGGACGTGAAGAGTACCTTTTTAAATGGAGTAATAAAAGATGATGTGTTTGTACAGCAACCCCCAAGTTTTGAGAGTTCCCAATTTCAAAATTATATTTTCAAATTAAAAAAGGCTATATATGGATTAAAATAGGCACCAAGAGCTTGGTATGAGAGGCTTAGCACTTTTTTACACAAGAGGGATTTTATTAAGAGAAGTGTAGACATCACCCTTTTTCTATGGAAAGTAGGAGATGAGTTACTCATTATTTAGATCTATGTTGATGATATAATTTTTAGATATTCTAATAAAAAACTATGTGATGATTTTTCTAAAATAATGAGTAAGGAGTTTGAGATTAGTATGATAGGAGAGTTGTCCTATTTTTTGGGATTTACCATAAGATAATTGGATGATGGAACCTTTATAAGTCAATCAAAGTACATTAAGGATATCTTAAAGAAATTTGAAATGGATAAAGCCAAGCCAATAAGTACTCCCATGATTTCTAATATTCAGAAGGATAAGGAATCAAATAGAAAATCTGTTGATCAAAAGAAGTATAGAGGGATGATTGGATCTTTACTTTACCCGACTACTAGTTGACATGATATAATGTTTAGTGTTTATCTCTATGTTAGATTTTAAGCTGATCCTAAAGAATCCCACCTGATTGTAGTTAAGAGAATTCTTAGATATCTTTTGGCACCCAAACTTAGGAATTTGATATCCTAGGTATAGTACTTCTTTTGAGATTATTGGATATTCTGATTCTGATTTTGTAGAATGTAGGGTGGCTAGAAAGAGTACTTCTGGAACTTTCAAATTTATAGGACAATCTTTAGCTCTTGTTTTAGTAGAAAACACAACTTTTTTTGCACTTTTCACTACTGAAGCTATATACATTGCCTTAGAAAGTTGTTTGGCCAAGTCCTTTAGTTGAAGAAATAAATTCTGGATTTAGGATTACCTATAGGCACAATTTTAATCCTGTGTGACAACACTAGTGTCATCTGCATCTCTAAGAATCTTATCCAACATTCAAGGGCCAAACATATTGATATAAGACATCACTTTATTAGAGACCATGTGACCAAATGAGACATTGAGTTACACCATGTGACAATTGAGAATCAATTGACTAACATCTTTACTAAACCACTAGCTTTTACACTTTCAATATCTTAAGGACCAGATTGAATGTGATTGACATAAATGCATGAATTTGTTGTTTACTGAATTTTGAATTTTCTATTTTGTTTAATTCACATTGTTTATTTTACTTTTTACTATCTTTTGTTTCTTTTTTTTTTTTTTACTTTTATTTAAGTTATTTTAGTTTTTCATTTTTATAATCACTATTAAAATGATATTTTATGCCATTTTTTTTAATTTGTAGTCAATATTTTATATATCTAAATCAGTTAAAGGGAGAAAAACCTTTGATCGTTTATCTTTCTCTAACCTCCTTTAATGGTGTAATTTTCTTTTCTAAGTAAAAGTCTATCTTAAATTAACAACTAAACTTTATGATTGAGATCTCTTATATCATTCTACTATAATTTATCTGATATTTATAATATTCAAAGTCTTTATACTACTTTCAGGTTTTTTCATAATCTTATCATTGTATTTATCATATAATTTTGATTCTATTTTATGGTTTGTTCTTCCTTATATTAGAGAGTGTATTTTTTTCTCTAATTTCGAGAAGATATACTTACAACTGAGAGCATTTAAGAGTTTTTAAAAGGGATATAGCTTGAAATAAAAAGTGGCCAATGATGCCAAATCAAAAAATGCACAATGATGCTAAATTGAGAAATATACATAAAGTGTATCAAAAATCAAAAGATGCACAAAGTATGCCAATCAATGGACAAGAGGTATAAAATGAGCCCATAAAAAGTAAGCTCTCTTCTCTTTCAAACTTTTAAAACTTAGAAGAACTCATGTGTCACTTGATAATTTCAAAGACTTGATTCAAATTTTTAGATTGTGACAAATTACTTTGGTATATTATTCCATAAGATATATTTTTTTGTAATAAAGTTTTGAATGGATATCTTTTTTTTTTATCCAATTGGTTTTTTTGAGTTAGGTTTTTTGTTTTAAAAAGATGATTTTGCCTTAAGAGAAGTCCGAGCTAGGGTTAACAGGATCAGATATACTATAATTTTCAAATTTTGATGATGTTAACTCATTGGTCTTACAAGTCTTTAAAATCAATCACATAGAGACTTTGTCATATTCATGCTTGAAAAGAAAAAAAAATTGCTTTAATTCTTCTTTTTTGTATTATTTACCATTTTTTGGTTTTTTCCTCCTCATTTTTATGATGTCAAAAGAGGGAGTAGTGCTTGAGTTGTTTTGTCATACTATATTTTACTTTTGTTCATGTTTTATTTAATTTTAATTATTTGATTATTTTTAATCATTAAAAAAGGGGAGATTATTGAAAATCTATTTCAGGGAATATAATTTTGATTATACCAAACATTTATGTTTCTCTATGACTGCCTTGCCCACTAACGTTTCAGGTCCACAAGATCAAACTGTAAATTGAATCAGCTCAAGATTAGATAGATTATTACTAAGTCAGTTTGTAATGTACTATATGTGTCTTTTACCTTTCTTGAGTCCTTTATAATAACGTGGATCATGATGCTAAGTAACCTTGCATACACACCCTCGGGGGAAATTTTTTGACTATTTTAAAGTTTTCAATTTTTGATCACATCATTCGGGATGATCCAAAAATTGGTCTGGATGATCAGTTAAAAATAGAAACCCTAATTAGGAAATCCTTGTTAAGGAAACTATAATTAAGAGAATCATATTGGATGATATTAGTATCGGCTAGGATGATAGGCTCAAATAAAAAAGAATCAACCGCCAGATCTATTTAGGTTTCTTTTATTTTTGGACATCATCTAGGATATTGTCTAAGATGATGTAATATAATTATGCCTAAATTTATTTAGTAATTGAGGAAAGAAATTAAGGTTTGATTGCTCAATCATATCGTCCTAGATGATCGCAAGATTGGCCAAGATGATTAGTTCACAAACCTTAGTTATTCCTGGATGATCAAACATCGGCCTGGTTTTATTCAGGGCGATGCTCTGGATGATATGTACTGAATTAAACTAATCATCCAGGACGATCATGAGATTGACTTAGACGATCAAGTTATTTTTACATCATCTAGACATCCATTCAGGGCGATGGTCTAGACGATATTCAATAACTTATACTAATCATACAGGATGATTGCCTATCGTCTTGGATGATATGAACAAAAAAACTTTTTGATCCTCCTAAATCATACTGGTTGATTGAGGTAAATTTATATAAAATGATATTTATATCTTCGTGGAGGATAAAGTCAGTTTATTGAAATTAAGAGCTATTCTAAAGCTATTATATATAAGACCTCTTATTCTACTCAAGAGAGTATCCTTTAATTCTGTCTTGACATGAGAGAGCATAGAGGAGAGGGAGAGAGAGGATCTTATGAGGGGGAGTTTGTGAGGGGTTTCATAAAGGTTGCTCAAATAAAGGATCTAAGTCATCTTCTCTAATCTTCATCCCTAGTCCTTGGAGGTTTGAGAGAGGTCTACTTCAGCAATTAATCAAGGTTCTTTGCTTGCTTTAGGAGGTAGAAAAAGGAGTCGGGTTCTCTGCCTACATAAGGAGGAAGCAAAAGGAGTCGGGTTCTCTGCCTCACTAGGGTCGGTGGAAAGGAGGTTTATAAAGGCTTCTCCACCTTGCTGTAAGAGCAAAAGGAGAGTCACTGAGTTTAGTGAAATACCTGATAGAGAAGCTCCGGGGAGTGGACATAGGTCAGGTTGACCAAACCACTATAAATTTCTGTGTTATTTATTTCTTCTTTTTCTGCATTTAGTTCCTGTACTTTGATTTTCTTTGTGGTGAAATTTGATTTAAGAATGTATTTTGATTAAGAAACGTTTTTAAAATACCAATTCACCCCTCTTTTAGTTAGCCTTGGGACTAGTTCGTTACGGCTTAACATCAATGTCGACCTTTAAAATTGATGCAGGTGAAAAGAGAAAAAAGAAAATTGTATTGTAAAAGGCTAATGATTCTGACAATGACTCTTCTGGACAAGATGATGATGACATTACACTGATGACTAGGTAGTTTAAAAGTTTCTTAAAGAAAAGAAGAAAAGTCATCAACAATGGAATAAATATAGGAATGGTAAAAATTTTGATATTTATTCTAATGTTATATACTTTGAATGCCGGAAGCCAGGGAACCTGAAGTTTGATTGCCAAACTCTTAAAGCTCACCCAAGAAAGGAGAAGGATGAAGAAAAACTTAAATTCAAGAAGGATAAGCAAATGACTCAAAAAGCCTTTTAGTTAGACTTAACATCAAACTCTTCTGAAACTAGTAGAAGAGGAGGTAACCAACCTATGCTTAATGATAGATGATCATCTTGATTATTTTGATCAAGAGGAGGAATGTGAGCTTACCTATGATAAATTATTTGAAGTTTTTTAAAAAAGTTCATATTATATATAGGAAGCTTAAAAAATCATATTCCTACCTTAAACATGACTTTTCAATTTTGCAGAAAAAGCATGAATGCCTAAGAAAAGATCTTCCACTTTGGATATTAATCACATGGCCTTGTTAGATGAATTTAATATTTTAAATAAGAAGCATTTTGAATTAACTGATGAGCATGATTTCTTAAAAATATCATATGTTGAATTAGAAAATGCATACAAGAGATTAAAAACTCTTGCATTTGAATTAGATAATATGGAGCATGCATTGAAAATTGAAAATTCAATTCTTGAAAGTGTAAACCAATTTTTATAAATCAAATTAAATGCTTTTAAAGAAAATAAAAAATCACCTTCACTTGAAGAGTTTAAAAAACCATAATCAAAGCATGCATAATTCAAACATAGGAAGAGGCACCATAACCCAAATATATTAGTATCCTTTTCCTAGATTTAAATTTTTTTCTTGTGGCATGCTAGGACATATCTCCCACGCATATACCTTTCACCATAGAACACCTTTGGTGTGGATTCTAAAAATTCAAAATTTACAATATATCATGCATGCATTTCATTCTTCTTTCCATAACATGGAACCCAAACTTATTTGGGTTCTCAAATCTAACATCTGATGATTTTATATGGATACTCTCATAAAAAGCCTTGTGAGAGTATGTGGTACCTAGATAGTGAATGTTCAAGGCACATGACTAGAGAAACAAATCAATTCATTTTGCTGTAGGCCAGGGTAGGAGGAAGGTGACACTTGGAGATAACACCACTAGGAAAGTGATGGGATCATGTATAATTGGTAACTCCAAAAATTTTATTATTGAAAATGTTTTACTGGTAGATCTCTTGAAATATAACCTGCTTAGCTTAAGGCAACTTTTTGATAAAGGATTTTGCATTAAATTTTTGTCTACTAGTTGTATGATTAGCTTAAATAGAAAGACTATACTGTAAGGAAAAAAATCAATAATATTTACATGCTTGATTTAAACTGTGTTGAACCTTTCACTTATTTTACCTAAAAGTTATTGTTGATGAATCCTGATTATGGCACAGGAGATTGTGTCATGTAAACATAAAAAACCTTAGGAACATTATTTAAAATGATTTAGTGAGACAAATTACCAAACTAGAGTTAACTAAGAACCACCTGTGTGATGACTGTCAATTAGGGAAACAAGTCAAATCTTCCTTCCACTCAATCAAAGACAATAAAACTAGTAAATAGTTAGAAGTCTTATATATGGATATTTTTAAACCTATTAGCTTTGCAAGCACAAGAGGAAAAGTCTTTGGGTATGTGATTGTTAATGATTATTCACGATATATTTGGGTTAGATTCCTATATCATAAAAGTGAATCATTTGAGGAATTTAGATCATTCTCCACTTGGATTCAGAGGAAGCTAGGTTGTAAAATTTTGATAATTCTTAGTGATCATGGTGGAGAATTTGAGAATGAGAAATTTGAAACATATTGAAAGAAGCATGGGATATATCACAATTTTTTTTTTCTTAGAATCCCTCAATAGAATGGGATTGTTAAAAGAAAGAACAGGACCTTAGTAGAAGTAATTAGAGCCATATTAACTGAATACTCATTTCCTAAATATTTTTGGGTAGAATCGGTGAATACAACCTATTATGTTCTGAATAGGATAAATGTTATAGCCAAGCTGAACAAGACAACTTATAAAATCCTTATGGGTAGGATACCCAGCCTCTCTCATATTCATATCTTTGAATGTAAAATGTTCATTCTGAATAATGGGAAGTCTCGGTTAGGAAAGTTTGACCTAACATTTGATGGAGTATTCCTAAGTTACTCAAATATTGGAAAATCCTATAGAGTCTTCAATAAAAGGACACTAGTAGTAGAGGAGACCACTCATATTATATTTAATGAATATGATAATTCTTGATAGTCTAGGATAGAAGAAGAAGATATAGTAGAAGTCACCCAAGGAGTTGAATCTATAAATCTAAAGGATAGGGTAGAACATGAAAATACATTACCTAGAGAATTGAGATATTCTTAAAATTATCCAAAAGAAATGATATTAAAAAACCCATCTGAAGGTGTTAGAACTAGGCATGGACTTAAAAAATAAGTAAACCACTCTACCTTCATTTTAATGACTGAATGTACTAATATAAATTAAGTCCTATCTAATGAATTTTTGATCTTAGCAATATAAGAAGAGTTAAATTAATTTGTGAGGAATGATGTTTGGGAACTTATTGAAGGCCTAAGGATTAGAGAGTGATTGGAACTAAATGGGTTTTCAAAAACAAAATAAATGATTATAGTGTAGTGGTTAGAAACAAGCAAGATTAGTGGATAAGGGGTATAATTAGGTAGAAGAAAATGATTTTCAAGAGACCTTTCTCCCTGTAGCTAGATTGGAAGCCATTAAGGTCTATTATCCTTTGGTTGTTTTAAGGGATTCAAACTGTACCAAATAGATGTAAAAAGTTCCTTTATGAATGGGGTAATAAAAGAAGATGTATTTGTTGAACAATTCAAATTAAAAAAAGGTATTATAGAGACTAAAGTAAGCACCTATGATAGTGCATGAAAGGCTAAGCATATTCCTACTAGAAAGAATCTTTGTTAAGGGGAGTAGGCCCCATCCTATTTCTAAGAAAGGTAGGAGTTGAACAACTCATTGTCAAAATTTATATTGATGATATTTTATTTGGATCCTTTGATAAAAGTATTTGTGATGATTTTTTAAAAATAATGAGTAAGTAATTTGAGATGAATATGATAGAGAATAGACCTATGTGCTTGGATTTAGCATAAGGAAGAAGGATGATGAAACTTTTATTAGTCAATCAAAATACATTAAGGACTTTCGTAATAAATATAAAATGGGTAAAGTCAAGACAATTAACACTCACATGAGTTCTAGTGTTCAGTTAGGTAAGGATTCAAATGGAAATTCTTTTGATAAAAAAATACAGAGGAATAATTAGATCACTTATTTATTTGACTGCTAGCAGACCTTATATTATATTTAGTATTTGTCTCTATATAAGGTTTTAGGCTGATCCAAAAGAGTCACACTTGACTGTTGTTAAGAGAATTCTTAGATCTCCTAGGAACCCAAAACTTAGGAATCTGGTATCCTAGGCCTATCACCTCCTTTAAAATCATATGATATGCTGATTCAGATTTTGTAGGATGATGAGTTGATAGAAAAATCACTTCTAAAATATGTCAATTTATAGGATAATCCTTAGTCTCATGGTCCAATAAAAAATAGAACTCAGTTGTACTATCCACTGCTAAAGCTAAATATGTAGCCTTAAGAAGTTGTGTGGCTAAAGTCCTCTAGTTAAAGCAACAAATTTTTGATTTAGGATTATCTATAGGCAGAATTTCAATCTTATGTCATAATACTAGTGCTATCTACATTTCAAAGAATCTAATCCAACAATCCAGGACCAAACATATTGACATAGGGCCCCACTTTATTAGGGACTATATTACCAAAGGAGAAATAGAGCTACTCCATGTAGCCACTGAAAACTAACTTGATGATATCTTTACAAAACCACTGGTCTTTAAAATTTTTACCATCATAAGAACCAGATTAGGTTTAATATATATTAATGTTTGAAATTAATGCTTTATATTTTTGATATTTTTCTTTTGTTTTATTTGTATGTTTGTTTCTATTTATGTATTTATATTTTATATTTTTCATTTTTATGTTATTTTTGCTTCAATTTTTTTAAAGAATCAGATTAATGCTCACTTATGATATTGAATTCTTAAATGACATTTTTTCTTCCAAGCATTTTCATGCTTTGGTTAAGAGGAATCATGCTAAAAACTCCATTAATAAAATTAATCGTGATGATGGCTACGTTATTGAGGATATGGAGGAAATTGCCAATTTGGTGGTTCAACACTTTCATAGCCATCTCAACAAATATTTTACTCATGGCCATATTGATAATCCCTCTATTATCCCTAATCTCATCTCTCAAGATGATAAGGAGTTCCTATCTAAACCCCCTTCATTAGATGAAATTAAAGAGATTGTTAATAGCATGAATGGTGACTCTATGGCTGGGTCGGATGGTTTTACCACTAAGTTTTTCTAGAATGAATGGCATTTTATTAGTAATGATCTTTATTCTGCTATTATGGATTTTTTTGCTGGTTACACTTTTCCTAAATTTTTTACTTCTACTTCTATTATTATCATCCCTAAAAGAAACACTCTTAGTAATTGGAATAATTTAGACCTATTATTCTTTGCACCTTTTTTAGTAAGTTTATCTCTAAAATTCATGTGAGTTGGTTAACTTCTATTCTTACTAAATTTATCTCTTCTTATCAAATGGCTTTTGTGAATAGGTGGGCTATTTCTGATAGCATTCTTTTGGCCTAAGAATTTTGTCATCACTTAGATGTTAGGGTGAGAGGTGGCAATATTATCTTAAAACTTGATATTTCCAAGGCTTATGACAACATTAATTTGAACTTTCCTTACAATATTTTGCATTTATTTTGTTTTAATTCAATTTTTATCAAGCTTATTAAAAATTGCATTGAAGGATTGTATTTTTCTATTATTGTTAATGGAAAATGCAGTAGTTTTTTTAAATCCTCTCATGGCTTAATATTGGGGGAACCTATCTCCCTTGACCTTTTCATTATTTCTACTCAGTATTTATCTAAAGGCCTTACCAACCACTTTGAGAATCACCCTAGCCTCTATTTTAGAACCTTGGGTGGTTTTCCTATTTCTCATTTAAGTTTTGCTGATGATTTTATTATTTTTACTAATGCTTCTTTAAATAGGATTAATAGAATTATGAGTTTTTTGCATAATTTTGAAATTGTTAGGGACCACTCTCTAAATAAGCATACATTTTTTTTTGCCTGTAACAAAGTACCTAATGACCGTATTGTGGCTATTAGAGACCTTACTAGTTTTGTGCAAGGTCACTTACTTATTAAGTACCTTGGGGTTGCTCTTTTTAAAGGTAGAAAAAAACATTTCTATTTGATGATTTGATTAATTCTATGCAGAACAAGCTTTTGTCCTGGGATTCTAATTTTCATAGTTTTGGGGGTAGATTAATTCTCATTAGACGTGTTCTTTGCTCTCTACTTGCTTGCATTTTCCAAACTCTTTAACCTACCTAGGTAGTTTGTAACAGACTTGATAAACTTTTTAATAATTTTTTTTGGAAAAGGGATAATATCAATTCTAAAATTATCAGGTCCTCTTGGGATAAGTGTTATAGTGTGGTGGAGGAGGGTGCTTTAGGGTGCAAGTGTATGTTTAATTTGGCCTATGCTTTTTCTTTTAAGTTATGGCACAACTTTCATGCTAAAGTGAGCCTCTAGGCTAAGTTTATATTTGTTAAATATTATGCGGGTAAGCACCTAACTATTTGATTTTTTAACAGAGGTGATTCTAAAGTGTGGTAGAGACTTTACAAGGTTAAAGGGGTTGTTGAGCCACATATTTCTTTGGGGCTTGGTTGTGGGAACATCTTTTTTTGGCAAGATCATTGGTTAGGTGCTCATTCTATTGATTATATTATTAATACCTCTTCCACTATGATGGTTAAGGTAAGTTATTTCATTACCAAAAACTATTGGGATTATAAGAAACTTGCTAATGTTATTCCTGACTATATTATTCAACAAATTTTGAATCTCCCCTTGAACAATGACTTAGATGATGTATTATTATGCAGTTTGTCTAAAGATGGGGGATTCATATTAAAGGATGCTTGGCATCCTTTGAGAACCAAGAATGATGTTACTAATATTTTTTTAATGATTTGGCATAAAAGTATTCCTTCCACTGTGGCTATTTTCATCTAGAGAATTTTGCATAAGTTCATTCCTACTGATGATAACTTAATTAAAAGAGGTTTTGTTTTGCCGTCCAAGTGCCAATGTTGTTATCATATGGAGAATATGCATCATGTTTTTCTTTCTGATCCTTTAGCTATTAAAACTTGGCCTTATTTTGAAGATATTTTCAAATTAAATTGCTTTACTGCTACATTATCTTTTAATGCTATGCTTAACTCTTAGTTTGTTAAGTCTAAAGGCCATATAAGAAATACCATTCCTTCTCTAATTTTGTGATATTTATGGTTGGATAGAAATTTTTCACTTTTTAATGGAGTTGGTATGAATCATCATAGGATTATTAAGTGTTGAGTCTAGTGAATAGGTTGTTAAACCTAAGTTAATGTCCCAAGGCTACCAAGAGGGGGGGGGGGGGTGAATTAGTAGTTTTAAAAACTTAACCCTCTTTTAAAATTTTAGTTGAACCGAAATTAAACTTTTAATGAAATTTTATAAACAAGTTTTTCAACCACAAAATTTTTTAAAATAAAAGAAAAATGCAGAAAATAAAAAGCAGTAAAGTAAATGACACAAGATTTATAGTGGTTCGGTCTAAACCATACCTACATCCACTCCCCAGAGGCACCCTCTGAGTATTGCACTAATACCAAGAGTGTCTCTCCTTTTGCTCCCACAGCAAGGAGGAGAAGCCTTTACAAACACTCTTTTCACCACTACCCGGTGTGGCAGAGAACTGTCATCCTTTTACACAATCCACAGTGTTGGAAGAGAACCGACCGTCCTTTCGCACTCTCCTAGTGTAGGCAGAGAACCCTTCTCGACTGTTCACACTCTCCTAGTGTGGGCAGAGAACCCTTTTTGGCTGTTCACACTCTCCTAGTGTAGGCAGAGAACCCTTTTCGGCTGTTCTCACTCTCCTAGTATGGGCAGAGAACCCTTTCGGCTGTTCACACTCTCCTAGTGTCGGCAAAGAATGGGATCTCCTTGACAGATCTTCTCACAAGAAATCTAGAAAGAAGAAAGAAAAGAGTGAAGTAATCCCAATTCACAAGTAGAGATTCTTATCTTTGAACACCAAGTGAAGCCTTCAAGCTCCAGTGGTAGGAATCATCCTTTGAATGCTCTCTCACACTCTCTCCTTGACTTTTCTTTCAATAGACACGAAGATTAAATGGCAAAAAGATTGGGTGGCAGTATAATTTAAACTATATATACAAAAGACAAGAAAAACTGCCCAAAAACTACAAGTTTTCAATTCTATACGCAGTGGATCGTCCCGTACGATCGTGGATCGTCCTGGAAGATTTTACTTAAAGTGCCGAAAATGAACCTAATGTAAATTGGTACGAACTATGTTCGTACACGCTCATCGTCCCGTACGAACTATGTTCGTCTGGTACAAAATGGTTATTTCATAGGTCGGTTTGCAAAAATTCTACAGGACGTAACCAACTCACTTACGTCAGTTCAGTTCATCTTGGGATGAATAGGTTTCATCTTGGGACGATTTTAAACAGAGAGGTTCGTCGAGGGACGAAAATTTATTTCGTCCTGTACGATCTCATTCAGAGAGTTTCATCCCGATACGAAAATTAATTTCTTCCTGTACGAACTCATACAGAGAGTTTCATCCCAGTACGAAAATTAATTTCGTCATATACGAACTCATACAGAGAGTTTCGTCCCGGTACGAAAATTATTTTTCGTCTGGACGAACATTGCGAGTGAGAATCCCGAGAGTTTCATCCCCGTACGAAAATTAAATACGTCCTGGACGAATAGGACTTATAAAATTTTCTCCTCGTATGTTCAATCCGTTGCTCTTCTGAGGGGCTAATTGACATGATCATCCCGTACGAACTTGGTTCGTCCCGTACGATCAATTCACAAAAACTTTTTCCCTAAGAGTGTGTTGTGATTTTTTCACTCAATTTCAATCACTCCCTTTCATGTAAAAAAAATGTGATTTACAAATTAATAGTTTGAAGTCTTCATCGCTTGGAGTTGATTTTCCTGAAATGTTAGTACACACTAGAGCCAAACAAAAATAAAACTTCCAAAAAATGTTAGGAGATATATAAAAACAATAATATTTGAAATCATCAAAATAATACAAGTTGCAAGAATATGAAACATGCAAATAGCAACTCTCTCTATAATCTCCTCCTTTTTGATGATGAAAAAATAATTATTGTTTGTAGGGTTTCAAATTCCAAGTATCTCCTAAACTCCCCCTGAATTGATGAACTCATGAAAATAAGGAGGCATTTGAAAAAAAAATTGTTTTTAAAAAATTTTATAAAACGAAAAATAACATAGAAGACAAAATAAAGAAAACAATCAAAAATCACAAAAACAACACATACGAGAATCAAACATTACAAAAATCAGAACAAACATACGCAACAAACAAACAATTTCTCCCCCTTTTTGACATCATCAAAAGGTGAAAAAGATAAGATTGTTAGAAACATAAGTAGAAATATGAAATTCATTTGATATTTTAATCTTGAAAGTGATTGAAATAATGTATGCAAATAAAAATTGAAAAACATTAGAAAGACTTGAAATTTCATATAATTTAAGAAGTGATATAACTTACTAAATAAAAAGAGTTTTTCAAGGGCATGTGTCAATTTAGACATGAAGATAAAGAGAATCATTGCACTAAGGATGAATAAAAAATTTTATATTTCAAATTTAAAAATAAATTATGAATGAACATTAGATCAATTTGAATTAAGAGATTAAAAGAGTATGGAAAGAAGTAATTACCACATGTGGCACTTTGCGCATCTTTTTCTATTTTTATACCAGCACATTTTTGTGCATCTTTTTGATTTGGGCTTATTTTGTGCCTCTTTTTGACATTGCAAATTTTTTTGCACACTTCTTTTGATTTTTGTGCATTTGTACAATTTTTCAAGAATATTTGAATTCTTTCCAAAATCAATAATCTAAAATTTCAAATTTTTCTAAGTGCATAAATACTAATTGAAAAGAGAAATATAAAATAAGAAAACATCTAAATTGCAATAATAATACCAAGATAATGTAGTCTAAATAAGAGACATGGAATTGAAAATTCTAAGAATATCAAGTTATAAGCATGTCTTAAATTTTGAAAAATCATATTTTCTAATGAAATTAATTTAAATTTACAAGTTAAATAAAGCACTATTAAGATTAAAATAAAATAAATGTCATAAAGTCTAACACACATTTCTAAAACAATTAACAGTAAAACATTGAAACTTATATTGATATCGGAAAATTTAAAATTTTTGATATCAATATCAATCAACTAAAACATGGAAAGATAACACATAAAAGAAAATCACTAACACAAGAACAATACTGAAGTACGAAACAGACATAGAGCAAACACTGAACAAATCACTCAGATGGACCCTAATCTGGAGGAGGAGGTGGTGCTGCACCAAAAAAGCTGAAGTAACTACTGATCATGAACATGTTGGTATTAATGGCATTTATTTGTTCACGCATATATCCCATATCCTGATTATCCTGGAAATCTTGCTGCTGTAGATGAGTTTCAATTTGATCAAATCTTTGATCAAAATGAGCCTCTAATTTTTCAAATCTTTGAACCAAATCCTCATAATTTGGTCCAGCAGCATGTGAAGGTCCGGCTTCTTCTTCTGTTTCACTTAGAACTACATGAGTTATGCTGGGCTCGTCCTTATTGAAGATGGCTCTAAAGGATGCGTCGTTGTAGTAGAGCGGTTCTGCAAAGACTTGTTCAGGATGAGTTAAATCATATTTCTTCTCCAGAATATAAGCAATCAGATGTCCTAAGGCTATGTTCTTCTTCCTTTTATGATCAACATGACTAATTTTAGAGAGACTGTAAATATAGTCAATTAAGAGTTGAGCCTCATCTATAGGTTGTCTAGTCATGATCAAGTAGGTAACAGTAGAAAGAAAAGGAGTGATGTTGATTATATCACCAGCTTTAGGGATAATGGAAGTTCTAAGAACATGCTGGATGATACGGGCTTCACGCAATAAAGTTGAAACTTTAGGTTGATGATCTTTAACTCTTATTCCTCTAATCACCCTATTGACTTCAGTCCAGTCAAAACTTGAGTTTGTCAAAGTGTGTGCTCTTAACCCTTCAGTCCTTAAGTTTAGAAAAATACCAAAGTCATCTTTGGTGATTTCAACTTTGTTTTTGAAAACAAAAGAATTGATAATAGAGTGGTCGGAGTTGAATGACATGTTTGACAGAAAATAGTGGAAGGTTTCTTTATTGTAGAAGTGAACTAAGGTGAGGATCAAACTAAATTGAGTATGGGCAAACAAGTGAATTCTCTTGAAGGTTAAATGATCCTGTAGGAGAACTCTAGATGGAGTGATTTTTGCTGAGACAAACCTAGGAAAAGATTCTTCATTGGCTCTAGACAGGAAATTTTCAGATGTATTCCTAGGAGGGCCCTTAGCCAAAGTCTTTTGTCACTTTTTAGAACTCGCCATTGAAGGATTTGAAAAGATGAAAGCTTTGAAAGTGATGTGTGAGAATGACTGTTCAATAAAAATTGCCGTTAATTTAAAGAATTATGACTGTTCGTACCAGACGAAATTTCATTCATCCCGTACGAATTATATTCATCCTCGTATGAAAATATTTCGTATGGACGAACGAGTGAGTTAAAAAATAACGGCTTTTCGTAATCACACAATTTATGAAGCATCCTTTCATACAGACTTTTGACCAAGATGATCGTACAGACGAACACGTGTTTGTACAGACGATCAAAAGTTAACTCATTTTAATGGCAGTTGAAAACCGTCCCCCACTATGAACCGACATCTGTTCGTCTGGATGAACCAAAGGTTCGTATGGACGAAGTTCATAATAAAAACTGTCTTATCCGTTCAACTGCTGCATTCAATCATCGCGTTGTTTGAGAAAAAAAGTATTTCATCCCAGGCAATCATGAGGATCGTACAGACGATCTATATTAAAAACTACTCTTAAGATGGTTTGAAGTTACGCAGATTGAAATTTTACACACATCGTCCTGTACGAAAAAATTTTCGTCTCGGGCGTTTAACACAATTTTTGAATTTTTGTATTTTTTATCAAAGAAAAATAAATAAACACACAAAACATAGTAAACAACAACAAGTGTACAGACTCTAAATAAGAATCACTTAAAAACAAACAAAAAATCACAAAAACAAAATCATAAAAACATAAACTACAAAAACAAAATATCAATGTTGCAAAAACATTTTTATTTAAGCATTTAAATAAATTACACCAAGCCTTGTTCTTAATGCACTGAAAGTATCAAAGGCTAAAGGTTTTGTAAAAATATCTGCAAGTTGATTTTCAGTTGAAACATGGGTAAGTTCAATTTCTCCCTTGGATACATGATCTCTTATGAAATGATGTCTTATGTCAATGTGTTTGGTTTTTGAATGTTGAATAGGATTTTTGGAAATGCAAATAGCATTAGTATTATCATAATAAATTTGAATAGTGCCTATAGTTAATCCTAAATCAATCAACTGTTATTTTAACCAAAGTACTTGTGCCACACAACTTCCAAATACAATGTATTCTTCTTCTGTAATAGATAGGGCCACTGAATTTTGTTTTCTACTTGACCATGAAACTAATGAATTTCCAATGAATTGACATATTCCAGAAGTGCTTTTCCTATCCACCCTACAGCCTGCAAAGTCAGAATCTGAATAACTAATAATTTCAAATGAAGAGCTAAACTTAGGATACTAAATTCCTAAGTTTTGAGTTCCTAGTAAATATCTTAAAATCCTTTTCACTGCCGTCAAATGTGATTCTTTTGGATCTGATTGAAATCTAGCACAAATAAACACTGAACATAATATCTTGTTGGCTAGTAGTCAAGTAAAGTAAAGATCCAATAATCCCTCTAAATTTCTTTTGATCAACAGATTTTCCCTTAAGGTCCTTATCCAACTGAACTGAGGAACTCATTGGTGTACTAACAGGTTTAGCATTATCCATTTCAAATTTTTTGAGGATGTCCTTAACATATTAAGTTTGACTAAGAAATGTACCTTCCTCAAGTTGCTTAATGCTAAAACCTAGAAAGTAATTTAAATCTCCCATTAGACTTATCTAAAATTCACTACTCATTGTTTTAGAAAAATCATCACAAAGATTTTTATTTGAAGATCCAAAAATGATATCATCCATATAAATTTGAACAATGAGTATATCCTTTTCAAATTTCTTTAAAAAGAGAGTTGTATCTACACTTCCTTTTTCAAAAGATCTTTCAAGTAGGAATGTGCTCAACCTTTCATACCAAGCCCTAGGTGCTTGTTTCAATCCATATAATATCTTTTTTAACTTGAAAACATGATTTGGGTATTTAGAATTTTTAAAACCTGGAGGTTGTTCTACAAAAACATCTTCTTCTATTACCCCATTTAAAAAGGCACTTTTCACATCCATTTTAAATAATTTAAATCCTTTAAAACAGGCAAAAACTAGTAAAACCCTAATTGCTTCAAGTCTAGCTATAGGGGCAAAAGTCTCCTCAATGATCACTCTGTATAGAAATTATTTCACACCCTAATTTCCTTTGAATCCAAGTCAAAAAATTTCTAAATTCCTCAAATGATTCACTCTTATGAAAGAGAAATCTAACCCAAGTGAATCTTGAGAAATCATCCACTATAACAAATCTGTATACTTTCCCTCCTAGACTTATAGTTCCTACTGGTCCAAAAAGATCAATGTGTAAAATTTTCAATAGTTTACTAGTCCTAAGATCCTTATTGGACTGAAAAGAGGACTTCACTTGTTTTCCTAATTGACATGCATCACAAAGGTGATCCTTAGTAAAGTCTAGTTTTGGTATACCTCTCACTAAGTTTTTTTGGGTAATCCTCCTAAGATTTTTCATACTAGAATGACAAAGTCTCCGATGCCAAAGCCACGATTCATCAGAAATAGTTTTCAAACAAAAAGCAGTAGGAGATTGAATACAATTCAAATCTAGCATATAAATATTGTTTATCTTTTTTCCATTTAAAACATCTTTCCCATTTAGGCTTAATATGCAGCTAGTAGGTAAAAATTTTACACTATAGCCATTATCACATAGCTGACTTATACTTAACAAATTATGCTTTAAGCCTTCAACCAATAACATATTATCTATAATTTTTTTTTCAAATTTCCAATCATACCTGATCCAACCACTTTCTTTGTGGTATTATCTCCAAGTGTAACCTTGCCTCCACTCATGGCTTCCAGCGTTATGAATTGAGTAGTATCTCCAGTCATATGCTTTGAACATCCACTGTCTAGGTACCAAATGCTCCCACGAGGTCTTGCGTGAGAGAAATCATGCAAAAATATCAAATGTTTGACCTGGGAACCCAAACAAGTTTGGGTTCTCCTTTTAGCAATTTATAATTAGATGCATGTATTATATGTCTATGTTTATGCATCTTAGGTCTCCACACCAAATTAGATTTCATCTTCAAAGTACAGGTGTGAGATATATGTCTAAATAATCCACAATTATTACATTTGACATTAGGAAAAGTATTCCTAAGTCTTCTACCATTTGTTTATCTTCTAAGGGATTCCATATATTTAGGATAAAATTTAGGATTTATAAAATCTTCAAGTTTAGGGGGTATCTTATTATTCTCAAGAGCTCTTATTTTCAACTTATAAAATGAATTTATATCTTCCAAGATTCGATTTATATAATTGATTCGATATGTTTTGCTCTCAGATTCATCCTTAAATATCTTAAATTATTTTTTAAGATCAACATAGGATGATTTTAAAATCTCATGATTTTTATTCAGATCTCCATGTTCATCAAGTAATTTCATGTGGTTGTCATCTATTAAAGCATGATCTTTCCTAAGGATTTCATGTTCTTTCTTAAGTTCTTCCAATTCTAGACTTGCACTAGCATGCATCTTTTTCATTTTCCTATATGCATCATGCATGTGTTCAGAAACTTCAAATAATTCATCATAACTTAAGTCACATACCTCTTCTTGATCTGATTGATCTATGCTATCTGCCATCAAGCAAAGATTGGTGACTTCTTCTTCCTTTTCAGTCTCTGATGAATCTGAAGCTGAGTCCGCCCAAAAAGCTCTTTGAAACTTCTTCTTGCCCTTCTTTACAATTGGTTTCCCCTCTACCTTCTCCTTGTTGGGAGTGGCTTTGAGTTTTGGGCAATCAGTCTTGATATGACCTGGTTTCCTGCATTCATAACAAATCACTTCATTAGAAACCTTGCCATTTATGTTAAACTTACCTCTATTCCATTGCTGGCATCTCTTCTGCTTCCTCTTTAGAAAGCTTCTGAATTGTCTAGTCATTAATGCAATATCGTCTTCATCCTCAGGTTCTGAGTGTTCACTCTCAGACTCCTCCACTTTTAGTGCTATATTTTTCTCCTTTTGTGGTTCACCTGCATCAATCTTTCTTTGACTAACCCCTTGCTCGTAAGCAATGAGTGAACCAAGAAAATTGTCAATAGAATAAATGTTTAGATATTTAGACTTTGTAATTGCAGTAATTTTAGCATCATAAGTAGTAGGTAAAAAATGAAGAATCTTATTAACCATTTTAGCATTAGTTAATTCCCTACCAAGTGCATGCAAAGAAGTGACAATTTGTGTGAATCTTGTGTACATGTCAAAAATAGATTCATTTGGTTTCATGCAAAACAACTCATAATCATGTAATAAGATATTAAGTCTTGATTGCTTAACCTCATTTGTTCCCTCATAAGTTATACAAAGTCTATCCCATATGTTCTTTCCACTTTTGCAAGTGAAAACCCGCATGTAGTCTTCAGATTTTAAAGCACAAAAGAAGCTATTTAAACATTTGGCATTTAGTTGAGCTAAGTCACGTTCTTCTATAGTCCAATATGCAAAAGGTGTTTTTACCCTAACTCCATCAACTAATCTAGTTAGTTTTATATAACCTTCCTAGACTAGAATCCACATACGATAATCAAGTGACTGTAAGAAAGTAGACATGCGTGTTTTCCAAAACTTAAAAGGTATATTGCCAAACAGTAAAGGTCTAGTAATAGAGTAACCCTCAGGTGTATTTCAGTTTCCAAATGTAGCCTTCTACGTTAATCAAAAAGTAGTTCAAACTTATGATTTTGAAACGGAGCTCTGATACCACTTATTGAATCTAGTGAATAGGTTGTTAAACCTAAGTTAATGTCCAAAGGCTACTAAGAGAGGGGGAGAATTGGTAGTTTTAAAAACTTAACCCTCTTTTAAAATTTTAGTTGAACCGAAATTAAACTTTTAATGAAATTTTATAAAAAAGTTTTTCAACCACAAAATTTTTAAAACAAAAGAAAAATGCGGAAAATAAAAAGTAGTAAAGTAAATGACACAAGATTTATAGTGGTTCGGTCTAAACCAGACCTACATCCACTCCTTAGAGGCACCCTCTGAGTATTGCACTAATACCAATAGTGTCTCTCCTTTTGCTCCCACAACAAGGCAGAGAAGCCTTTACAAACACTCTTTTCACCACTACCTGGTGCGGCAGAGAACCGTCATCCTTTTACACAATCCACAGTGTTGACAGAGAACTGATTGTCCTTTCACACTCTCCTAGTGTTGGCAGAGAACCCTTCTCGGCTGTTCACACTCTCTTAGTGTGGGCAGAGAACCCTTTTCGGCTGTTCACACTCTCCTAGTGTGGGCAGAGAACCCTTTTTGGCTTTTCACACTCTCCTAGTGTGGGCAGAGAACCCTTTCAGCTGTTCACACTCTCCTAGTGTCGGCAGATAACCGGATCTCCTTGACAGATCTTCTCACAAGAAATATAGAAAGAAGAAATAAAAGAGTGAAGTAATCCCAATTCACAAGTAGAGATTCTTACCTTTGAACACCAAGTGAAGCCTTCACGCTCCAGTGGTAGGAATCCTCCTTTGAATGCTCTCTCACACTCTCTCCTTGACTTTTCTTTCAATAGACACAAAGATCAAATGGCAAAAAGATTGGGTGGCAGTCTAATTTGAACTATATATACAAAAGACAAGAAAAACCGCCCAAAAAGTGCAAGTTTTCAATTCTGTACGCAGTGGATCGTCCCGTACGATCGTGGATCGTCCTGGACGATTTTACTTAAAGTGCCAAAAATGAACCTAATGTAAATTGGTATGAACTATGTTCGTACACGCTCATCATTCCGTACGAACTATGTTCGTCCGGTACGAAACGGTTATTTCATAGGTCGGTTTCCAAAAATTCTACAGGATGTAACCAACTCACTTACGTTAGTTCAATTCATCTTGGGACGAATAGGTTTTGTCCTGGGATGATTTTAAATAGAGAGGTTCATCCAGGGACGTAAATATATTTCATCCTATACGATCTCATATAAAGAGTTTTGTCCCGGTAAGAAAATTAATTTCGTCTTGTACGAACTCATACAGAGAGTTTCGTCCCGGTACGAAAATTAATTTTGTCCTGTATGAACTCATACAGAGAGTTTCATCCCAGTACAAAAATTATTTTTTGTCTTGACGAACATTACGAGTTAGAATCCCGAGAGTTTCGTCCCGGTACAAAAATTAAATTCATCCTGGACGAATAGACTTAGAAAATTTTCTCCTCGTATGCTCAGTCCGTTGCTCTTCTGAGGGGCTAATTGACATGATTGTCCAGTACGAACATAGTTCATCCCATACGATCAATTCACAAAAAATTGTCCCCTAAGAGTGTGTTGTGATTTTTTCACTCAATTTCAATCACTCCCTTTCATGTAAAAAAAAAATGTGATTTACAAATGAATAGTTTGAAGTCTTCATTGCTTGGAGTTTATTTTCCTGAAATGTTAGTACACACTAGAGCAAAACAAAAATAAACTTCCAAAAAGTGTTAGGAGATATATAAAAACAATAATATTTGAAATCATCAAAATAATACAAGTTACAAGAATATGAAACATGCAAATAGCAACTCTCTCTACATTAAGAATGTGAAAGATATGGTTATGAGGCTATTTTCTATTAATCTGCTCTATTTTAAGAACATTAAGAATTTTTTTTTTTTGTGGCATTTGATTTAAGGTTCATGTTGTAGGATAATCATCCTTTTAATAAACTTAGGTTTATTTATTAGATAACACCTCCTAATATCTCCTATAAACTGAATGTGGATGGTGTTGTTAATTATCCCAGCTTTAGGTGTGGTGGGATTATTAGGGACAGTCATGGGAGTATTGTTTGTCTTTTGCGGATCCCTTGCAGAAGTGTGATGTGAAGTTTGTTATGCTCTCATCTATTCTTCATGGTATTAGATTATGTATTTCTCTTGACATTTCTAACATTTACATTGAAGATGATTCTACTTATTATTTTCATTGTTTAAATAATGTTGATGATACCGTGTGCAACAATCCTACTCTTTTTATCTTATGAGGGATATTAAGTATTTGTTGATATTTGTTGACTACTCTTTCACTCATGTGTATAGGGAGAGGAATGCTTGTGTCAAGTGGCTTGCCAATTTGGGGTGAGATTTAGATTGCTTTACTAATTTTTCTTCTTTTAACTTATTTTCCCCCTTAAAAGGGATTCTAAGATTAGATAAATTTGGTATTCCTTATGTTAGACTCTATGTGTTTTCATGGTTGGAGCTTAATGTTCTTATTTTTTTTAGTTTGGTTGGTTGGAGGTTATCCTTGTTGAGTGTTATCTATTTGCTATTATTTGGGTGCTAGCATTTCCCTTTTGTGCTGCTTGGTGACCCCTATAATGCTTTACCTAAATGGTTTTGATGTTTTGTTGGTGGGTGTTTCCTGGAGCCTCTATGTTTCTATTTTTCCTGGGTGTTGTGGCTTTGGCCTCTATGTGTGTGGGGGTCTTGTTTATTCCATAGTGTTATGGATCATCATTTGAATGGGAAATTTATTTCTTTTGAACAATATCTATTTTATGGGCATGGATCTACTGTGTTTTGTTTAGGTTGGCTGTAATATGGAGATCCATTATGGGTATTTTTTAACTAGCTATTGGTTTTCTATTTATTTATTTTTTGTTCAATTTTTTTCTCTATACTCGTACTTGGAGGCTGTGGCATCCTTGTTGTTGTCCTTAGTTTAATATGATTTGGCAGCTTATGGAGCAGTTGGGGTTACTGTGGTGCAATTTTGTCTTGATCCTATGGCTACCTATCATAAGTTGGAGGTTAACTGGTTATTTAACCTGTCTACCTTCCCTGTGGCTATACCATTGTGGGTTATGGAATTACTGTTGGTTATCTTGACTGCTTAGTTGATAGTTGTTTGGTGTCTAGTAATACCTTGTCTTGCTTTCTTATAAATTATTTTGTAGATAATTACTGGGTATTTCAACTTGCTATCATTTGGCTTTATTTGTGCTATTTCTATTTTGGGTAAGACCTTTTTTTGCATAAGTTTTTTAATGCATGTGTTTGATGTGGTGTCACTCTGGAAGGGAAGCTGGATCTAGATGCAGCTTTTCGGTTTCTTCCTCTTTTTTGGGTGCTCGATCTTGTGCACCGTAGATTGTACCAAGGTTTTAATGTATTTTTTATTTAGTAGGGACCTTGAAGTCTTAGTTTTCTTTTTCCTTCTTTTCGTAGCTCTTTGGAGCAATATTGAGCTTGAGGTCTATTTAAGGACTGTGTAATTTTTTTCTAAATTAATGTGTAGGCCCCTCTGTAGGTTTCCCTTAAAAAAATCCAATAAACCATTAAAAAATCAATTTATATAAAAAAATTAAAGTAATTACATTCAACCATAAATTTAAAGAAATTAAAAAATGCAAAGTAATTACATTCAACCCTAAATTTAAAAAAATTAAAAAGGAAAAATAAAATTACCATGAGAGTAACTATCAAAGAGATGGTCAACCATAATGTTTTTAAAAATATTTTTACTAATATTTTGATCGCTGAAGAGATGGTCAATACTATTGAGAATAACTGTCAAAGCTTTCCTTCTGATGCCAATTTTGCTTCTCTTAGAGAGGCTAAGGCTAATCTATTTATACTTCATGCCCAAGAAGAAACCTATTAGATATAAAGTCTATTGCTAAGCATGTATTTGAAGGAGATAATAGTACCAAGTAAATTCATGCCTTGTTTAAATAGAAACGTGCTTTTAATTCGATTAATAAAATCACCCCTGATGATGGTATTGTTACTGATGATGCTGAGGAGATTGCCATGTTGGCTGTTTAACACTTTCAGGATAGGCTCAATAAGGTGTTCACCCCTGGTAACATTATTAACCCTCACATTATCCCTTCTCTCATTTTTGTTGATGTTAATGATCTTCTTGTTGGTACCCCCTCTATTGAGGAATTAAAGAATATTATTTTTGATATGAATGGTAACTCTGTGGCGAGCCCTGATGGTTTCACCACTAAATTTTTTCAAAAAGCTTGGAGTATTATTAAAGATGATATTTTTGCTGTGGTTTTAGATTTTTTTGCTGGTGATTCTATGACCAATTTTTTTTCTTCTACTTCTATTGTGCTTGATCCTAAGAAGAATAACGCTAGTAATTGGAATGATTATAGACCCATTAGTCTTTGAAATTTTTTTAATAAATTGCTTTCCAAAATTATTATGTCTCGTTTAACTAATGTTTTTTCTAAGATTATTTCTCCTTTTCAAATGTGTTTTGTTAAAGGGCATTCCATCTCTGATAATATTTTGTTGGCTCAGGAATTTTGTCATGATTTGGATGTCAAGGTTAGGGGTTGTAATTATATTCTCAAGTTGGATATTTCCAAAGCCTATGATAATATTAGTTGGAAATTTATCTATAATATCTTGCATTTATTTGGTTTTAACTTAACTTTTAGTAATCTTATTAGAAATTACATTGAAGGGTCTTTTTCTTCTGTGATCATTAATGGTATGAGCCGGGATTTTTTTAAATCATCTCATGGTTTAAAGAAAGGTGAACCTATGTCCCCTGCCCTATTTATTATTGCTTTTGATTATCTTTTTAAAAGTATCGCTAACATGTTTGATAATTATCCCAATTTGTATTATCATACGAGGGGTGGTTTTCCTATATCTCATCTATGTTTCGCTGATGACTTTATCATTTTTATGAATGCTTCTCATAATAGCATGGATAAACTGATTGATTTTTTTCACTTTTTTCATTATTTTAGTGGATTATCTTTAAACAATCATAAATGCTCTTTCCTGGTTCCTAATAATATAAATTCTCATCGTATCTCATCTATTAAAGATCTTACTGGGTTTGTGCAGGGTCACTTACCTATTAAGTATCTTGGCATCTCCTTGTATAAAGGTAGGAAGAAATCATTTTTATTTGATGATTTAATTACTTCTATTCATAACAAACTTCAATCTTGGGATTCTAGTTTTTTGAGTTTTGGGGGTAGGCTTATGCTTATTAGAAGTGTTCTTTCTTCGCTCCCTGTTTATTCTTTTCAAACCTTACTTCCTACTAAATTGGTGTGCAATATAATTGATATTATCATTAACAAGTTTTTTTGGAAAGGCACTTGTACCAACTCTAAAATTTCTTAGTCCTCTTGGGATAAATGTTGTGGGGTTCTTAAAGAAGGTGGTGTTGATTGTAAAAGCATGGCTAACTTGGCCCATGCTTTTTCTTACAAGTTATGGTTTAATTTTCGAGCCAAACTATCTTTGTGGGCTAAATTTATGTTTTCTAAATATTTTGTGGGGAAGCATCCCTCTATTTGTGCTTATAATATTGGGGACTCTAAAGTTTGGCAGAGAAAAGGTGAAGTGGGAAGTGGAGCCTCACCTCTCTTGGGGTCTTGGGGGTGGCAATATCTTCTTTTGGTAGGATCAATGGTTAAACTCTTATTCTATTGACTCCCTTATTAATTCAACTTCTTCTGCTGAGGTTAAGGTTAATAACTTTATTAATGGTAACATATGGGATTATGATAAGCTTGCTGATGTTCTCCCTGAATGTATTATTCATAAGATTTTCTCTCTTCTTATCAATTTTGACTCTAATGATGTGCTTTTATGAAATTTGTCTAGTGATGGTTTTTTTAGATTAAAAGATGCTTGGAATTATTTTAGACCTAAGAAAGAGATTAATTTTATTTTTCAAAGATTTGGCACAAAAGCATCCCTTCTATTATTTCCAACTTTATTTGGATAATTTTACATAGATTTATCGCTACGGATGACAATTTAATTAAAAGAGGTTTCAAAATTCCCTCTAAATGCCAATGTTGTTTTCATCTAGAAAATATGCATCATGTTTTTGTGTTTGGGCCTATAGCTATTAAAACTTGGTGTTACTTTGATGCTATTTTCAAATTAAATATTTATAATGTGAATATATCCATTACTGCTCTTCTCAAGGCTTGGTTTGTGAACCCTAAAGGGCACATTATAAATGTGACCTCCTCCCTTATTTTATGGTTCCTTTGGTTGGAAAGGAACAACTCTTTGTTTAATGGTATTAAAATGGACTCTTTGAGGGTTATTAAAAATGTTAAGGATAAATTGCTTAGCTTGGTATTTGTTAATCTAATTTCTATGAAAGGGTTCATTAATTATTATAATGTTGCTCAGGATTTAGGAATTAGGTTACAATTGCCTTATCTTCCTACTACCTCTCGACTGGTTTATTGGGTTAGACCGATGGTGGGTGAATTTAAGATGAATGTGAGTCTTAATTTGGAGAATAACAAAATGGGGTGTGGTGGCATTATCAGGGATGGCTTTGGTAATGTTTTACATGGTTTTGTGGGTCCAATTTTGGTAATTCTTGTCTGGCTATTTTTTCTTCCATTCTTTATGGTTTAAGGAGTTACAAGTCCCTTGATATTATCAATATCACTATCGATACTGAGCTTTCTTTTAATATTCAATTCTTATTTAATGATGTGGACTCAGTCTGTCACCCAGAGGTGTTTTATATTCGTAGAGATATTAAGCATTTGATGGTCTTTGTCAATGTTCATTATTCTGTTATTCATAAGAAGGGAAATGCCTATGCTATCTGGTTAGATCATTTTGGAGCTTAGTTGGATAGTTTTATTGGTCTTATGGAAGGTAATGCTCTTGCTCCTCTTATAGGTCTCTTAAGGTTGGACAAAATTTCTTATCCTTATGTTAGAATTTAATTTTTTGCATCTTTTGCTCCCAGTTATATACTGTTGTTTCAATTTCTTTGATTGGTTTTGTTGTTTTAGATGGTTACAGTTAATTTGGCAGATGTTGGGTTTTCTTGTTTCTTCTATTTTTCTTGTTTTGAGCTGGGTGTGCTTGGGTTTGTTCTGGTTGAGCAATGATTGTAATAGTTTTTTGAGGTTTTATCTGGTTGTTTCTCTCCTCCCTGTGGCACTAGGTTTGATAGACTTTTTGAGCTGGTGGAGTTGTGTTTTCTCTGGTTACTAGTTGGGGTTATTTCTTGGGTTGCTGCTGGACTTGGTTTAGCTGTTTCATCTTGAGCTGGTTGTCTGGT
This sequence comes from Dendrobium officinale, assembly GCA_019514585.1. Lineage (NCBI taxonomy): Eukaryota > Viridiplantae > Streptophyta > Magnoliopsida > Asparagales > Orchidaceae > Dendrobium > Dendrobium officinale. Next base: position 38,996,437 of record CM033691.1, on the reverse strand, counting down.
GTTCTGGGCTTTTATGGCTAGTTGGCTCTATCCTTTTAATGATTTATCTGGGTTATATGTCAGTTCTTGTGGTTGTTGGGCCTGGGTTGGATTATGGAGGTGGCTGTTCTTTTGGGGTTTGTTTTCAGTCCCTGATAGTGGGTGTGTTGCGCTGTGAACTTGGGCTAAGATGGAGCGGCATCAGGATCTCTTTGATATTGGTGTGGTTCATTCTTTCCTGAGCTTATCTAGCCTGATGCCCTCTAGTTTTACCTTGCAGCATTTATCTATTTGGATGAATTCTTGGCTTATGGTTGGTGTCTCTGATTCATGTTGGATTTTCGTTTTTGAGCATATTTTTCATTTTTTGACCGGTTTTAGCTAACCTTCTTAGGGTTCTATTGTGGTGAGCTTTTTATTAGTTATTTGGGTGCTAGAGACCTATTCCTACATGTTCATTGCTACCTCTAATTATTTGTATTGGAGGTTGGTGTCTGGTTTCTGGATTCATATTGGGTATTATTGGAATAAGCTGGTTACTTGGTGTCTTGTGCACTGTTGTGTTTTTTGTGTTGTCGGGTTTAGTGGGGGGTGTTTGCTTCCTTGGGTGATGGTTTGTGGTTTTACCTGGTCTGCTGGGTGGTTGTGCTTGCTGTGTCTTATGGGTTGGAGGTGGAGGTTTCTAAGTTTATCCAGTGTTGTTGTGGGGCCTTTTTCCTACTGGAGCTCTTCCTTCATTCTTCCCTATGACATTGTAGGGGATTATAATGTTTTGGTGGTTTATTCTTTCATTCTGTTACACTTAATCTCTCCTTTTCCTTTTATTTTTTATTGTAATTAGTGGTGTTGTTTTAGCTATAATGTTAGAAGGGTGTTTCCTGGTGACATGAATCATTGGTGGTACTCTTTTTTCCATTTCTGTTGGCCTTTCTTATGCTATTTTTATTGTGGTTTCTTCTCTGTTTGCAAGATCCTTTCTGTGCAGATTATTTCTTTCCTCAATTTTGGATCAGGGAGATCGTGCTGAAAGATTTTATGGGTTGATTCCCTATTTTTTGGGTGCTCCTTGTGCACCGTAGAATGTACCTAGGTATTTTTGTACTTTGGCACAGCAAAGACCTTGAGCTTCTAGGGTTTTTTTATCTTTTTGCTTGTAGCTCTTTTGAGCAGTGGAAGAGCTCGAGGTCCCTTTAAGGACCTTATAATTTTGATTTATATCAACATATAGGCCCCTTTGTGGGTTTCCCCTAAAAACAATAATAAAATAAATCACCATAAGCAAATACTTAAGCAACTTTTCCTAGAAGTACTGCAATGGCTCTTTTTAGTGCTTTAGTGATTTGGAGGTGATCTAGGATTCCCCCTTCGTGCTGATGGTTTGGCTTTCCTGGCATAGTTTTTTTGTGGGTTTTTTGTTTATTTTCATTATCTGTGGTTTCAATTTCTCCTTGTGTATGGTTTTGAGGTTTTTTTTTGCATTTTTAGTTCCTTGGGGGATGACAACTCCGTTTTTAACTATCCCTTTGTCTTCCTCTCTTGTTGAGGGTAAATCTTATTCTTCTAAGGATATATTGGTCGGTTCCTCTTTAGTGGAGGAAGATAAGTTTTCTAATTGGGGCCCATTTTCTAGAGAAAGAGAGTCTAGTTTTCTAGAGAGAGAAAATTCAAAAAAATTGAATTTTTTGATTCTCGGTTTTCAATCCTTAAGTTAAGGATTGTTAGGTTGATGGCGGTGGATGGTCGCCGGCCATCTTCGGCTGTGGCGGAAAGTAGTGTTATGGTTAAAGGTTCTTTGAATTAGAACATGGGTGGAGAAAATAGTTTAAAAGATGGCTTTAAGATGAATGAAGTGAATCTTGTTAACAGATTTTTGAAAGGTCCATTATTGATCAAAGACAACATCGTGGATACCCCTAAGAAAGTTTTTAATGGTGAAGGTAAAAAAAGCCTATTTCTAAAGATGATCGTTTTATATCCCCATGGGTAGCTAAGTGGTTTTCAGATCAAAATTCAATTGATCCGGCGATGACATCGTCCGAAATGAATATCTTTGTTAACAGGTACGGTAATTCAAACGCAATCTTTGTACATGTCCATGGGATAAATGCGAATGACAGTAATAATGTTAACACAAATCTTCATTTCATTGAGGGTTCACAAATTGATAGAACTGATGTCGTGGACAAGGTTAATGAGGTAATGTCAACTAGAAATGTGGTTGGGGTGGAGGTAAACCCGTGGAAGAAAAAGCCTTACATAATGTTGGATTTCAAGGATGAGAATATGGTTCTTTCAGAAGATGGAAAAGCTGTGAAAAGGAGAGAATATGTTGAGATTTTAAATTCCAATAAGTTGAGTAATTCTTTGGTGATCAAGGTGTTTTGAAAGGAAATTCCTTCACATATAGTAGCATGGAAAGTAAGAAGGCAATGGAAACTATTTGGGAACTTTCACTTTACAACTCTTGGAAAGGGTTGGTTTTTATGCTCATTTGATTTGACAGAGATGATGGAAGGTGTTCTGTCAGGGGGCCCTTGGTTTGTCAACGACCACGTTGTGTGAATGGAGAAATGGATGGTAGAATTTTCTACTCTATCATTGAGAGGTCTAACCTCACCAATTTAGATTAGAATGCCTCACTTAACCTTGCAATGTTGGGATGAAGTTAATGTTGCTAGAATTGCATCATCGGTTGGAAAACCTTTGATGATGGATGGAAATATGTTTTAGTGGGAAAAAAGAGAATTTGCCAGAGTTTGTGTGAGAGTAAAGCTGGATCAATGTCTTCCTTCAGGAGTATGGGTAGAAAGTATATCAGGAAGTTATTTTCAGAGATTTGAGTACGAGAAAATCTCTACTTTTTGTTATGAATGTGGTATGATAGGACATCTGAAGTATGATTACAAAGTAAGGAAAATTGGAACTTTTGATAAGAATGTTGGTGAAGGGGAGTCAAGGCAAGGAAAGAAGGTGGAAAAGGTTCAAGAAGAGGACAATGTTTCCTCTTATGGACCTTGGGTCATGGTTAAGATGAGGATTAACAGAAGATTTGTTTTGCATAAAGAAAGTTTGAAGGTTGTTAGAAAACAATGGAAAAAGACCAAAAAATCTCAAGGGGAGGTTGCTGGAAAGTATACTGCTGTTCAAAATGGTGATATTAGTGCAAAATTGTGGTCAATTATTGGAGGCAATAATCTGGAAGAAGGAGAAATAGCAGGGGAACATGAGGTGATTAGTCACGGGGTGCATTCTGTTGCTACGGGAGATGCTGTTGTGAAGAATAATGCTACTGCATAATTTTCTGTTTTGACTAATGGCTTGTTTTCTTCTGTTGATAAACCTTTTATTTCTGTAAATATGAAGAAGTTTGATGTTTTGAATGGGGAGGAAGATGATGGAAAAGGAGTTGAAGTTAAGAATACCAAATCTGTTGATTGTGATAATATTAATAGTGGAAAAGTGCCTCATGTAGTTGAAAATTTTGATAGAGGTGGAGGAATTAAAGGCTTTGAGGGAAGCTTGAGTGGTGTGGAAAATGAGAAGGACATTGGCTCAAATGGGGAATTGATGAAATGTAAGCTTGCAAAAAAACTCAAGGCCCTGGGTCCTATCAAGAAAAATTCCCATGGCAGATTTTTTGATGGAGGAAGTAAGGAAAAAGTTGGGGGATCTTCCCCCAAACTTTTTTAATGGAATCCATAGCCTTCTAGAATTATAGAGGGGCCAAGAAGAGAGAGGCCTCTCTTTATTTGAAGGAAATTATAAAAGATTATAAGGTTTTTTTTGTGGGTTTGGTTGAAACTAATATAACCTCCCTTGATAGAGGTTCTTTTGAAAGGATGATGGGTCATGGTTGGGACTTCTTTTTGCTACCATCATAAGGGCTCTCTGGTGGGATTATGGTTTTATGGAGAATGAATATGGCTTCTTTTTCAGTGGTAAAGACATCAGATCAATGTGTTATAGGTGATCTTAATGTCTTTAATAAAGGTGTGTGGATGATTTCTACAGTTTATGCTAGCAAGGAGGCTCTCAAGAGAAGAAGACTTTGGGAGTGCGTTCAGGAGTTTTCCCAAAGGAAAATCCCTTCTATTGTTGGAGGGGATTTTAATTGTATTTTGGCTCAAGAAGATAAGAAGGGAGGTAGAAGATTTTTTTTCTCACAAGGATCCTTGGATATGGTGAAGTTTATGAATGATAATGACTATCATGAAGTTGGGTTTATTGGTCCAAGATTCACTTAGTGCAATAACAAGGTTGGAGGGGGACAGATTCTGGAAAGGCTGGATTGGTGTATCCTCAACTCATTGACCATTAACAATATCCAAATTGCTGTGGTAAGACATTTAGCCAGAGTGGCTTGTGACCATAGTCCAATAGTATTGAAGATTTATGATTCGGTTTCAAGAGGAAGAAGATGCATTAAGTTTGAAGATACTTGGTTGTCTTATAAGACAGCAGTCCATATTGTCTCTAATAGGTGGAAGAAACCTTTCTTAGGGGATGACATGGAAGTGGTTAATAAATAATGTAGAAGAACTTTAAAGGATTTGTTTTACTGGAGCAAGGCAAGATTGAAAGATTTCTCTAAAGAGAAAGAAAGATTAAAGGATGAAATTGTTCAAATACAAGAGGAAGAAGCAAGAGATGGTTGGTTGAATGAAGAAAAATTATGGATACTCAAAGCTAAAGTTAAAGAACTTAACGTCATCCTTAATTTCTTGAATACTTGATGGAAGCAAAGAGCCAAAGCTAAGTGGATTGAAGAGGGTGACACTAATACCAAGTTTTTCATTCCTTTGACAATGCAAGGAGGAATGTAAACTGGATTTCTCAATTAAAGGATTCAGATGGGATTTTGACTGAAGAACCGAAGGAGGTGGAGGAGGTTTTCTTCAAAATTTTTTAAAATAAGTGGAAGAACATAAATTGCTTTTTGGATGAATAGCCAAAACCGTAGATGGTGTTACAAGGAAATGACAAGATTCTACTGGAGAAGGAGCTTTTTGGAATTGAGATAGAGGAAGTTATTATGAATTTGGGCAACAATAAGGCTCCGGGTAGTTATGGGATCACTTACTCTTTTTTTAAAGACTTTCGAAGCATCAGAAGGGAGGATGTGTTAAGAGTTGTGCAGCAGTTTTTTTCCACAGGTATTATGAGCAAGGAATGGAAAGATACTTTGGTTGTGTTGATTCCTAATACCTCAAATCCAATTTTTCCAGCTGCTTACCGTCCTATTAGTCTATGTAATTAATTCTATAAAATTGTGGCTAAGGTTTTGCTGAATACCTAAAATTATTTCTGAAGAACAGGCGGCTTTTGTGAGGGGAAGATCAATCTCGGACCATCTTCTTTTGGCTCAGGAGGTATTCAACAAACTAAGGCATTCTAAATCTAATAATGGATTCTTAGCCATCAAAGTGGATATGGAGCAAGCATATGATAGTATGTGTTGGGCAACGTTGAAGAAGATGATGATTGATTTGGGTTTCCCACTCAAATTTGTCAATATGGTATTGGAATGTATCTTGGATCCTAGATATTCTATCTTGATTAATGGCTCTAATTCTAATTGGATTGAGGGGAAGAGTGGCTTTCAAAAAGGACGTCCACTATCACCAGTCCTATTTATCGTATGTTCACAACTGCTATCAGACACTTTCCATAGTAAAGGTTCAGATGTGGGTGTTAGAATTTACTCCAAATCACAGAAGATTTCACACCTTCTATTTGCAGATGATATCTTTCTTTTTACGGAAGCTAAAGTGGGAAGTATGAAGAAGGTTAGAGAAATTATGGAAGGATATTGTAAATGGACCGGCCTGAAAATCAACTATCATAAATCTTCCTTGGTTTGTGGCAGTTCGGTGGAAAGGAGAAGGAAAGTGCAGATTTCTAGATTTATGGGAATTAAACTATTAGAAGAATTTGAGTACTTGTGTATTAAATTGGCCTTGAGGAGATTAAGAAAGTTGGATTTTCAAGTGTTATTGGATAAATCTAGTAAAAAACTGAATTCTTAGGGGAATAGATATAGTTCCCTTGCAAGTAGACTGGTTTTGGTAAAAGCCATTTATCTTTCTTTTCCTGTCTTTATCATGACTCACTCTCTCATTCCTTTGAAGATTTTTATGGAGTTTGAGAGGCTTTGTAGAGACTTTATATGGAACAAATGTGATGGCAAACGAGGTATTCATTACGTGGTATTGGAGAAGCTGTATAAACCAAAGAAATGTGGAGGATGGAGTGTGCAGTTAGCTGTGGACAGGAGAAATACATTGAGAGAAAAGTTTGCATGGAAAATTATTGAGAATCCGGATTCATTTTTGAACAGGAATCTCTTGAATAAGTATGGAGTCAATTGGTGGTATTGCGGTATGCACAGAGGTGGTTCTTCCTCTTGGAAGATCATTTCTAGTGGGTGGAATGCTCTAAAAAATTTTGTAAGGTGGAAAATTGGAAATGGATCTAAGATTAAAGTGTTGAAGGATATCCATATTTTGGATAAGAATTTACTCAAATGGCCAATGTTTGTTGGACCTTTCGAGGATGATAACATTACTCTTGACTTCTTCATTCATGAAGGAAATTGGAACTGTGAAGAACTCTATCTATACTTTGGTACAGAATTGCTGAATCTGATTTGCAAGGTTAAGATCTTTCAAGATAGTAATGAAGACTACATGGAGTTAAAATACAAGATGTCTGGGAAATCTATTTCAACTTTACTAATGGAGGATGGTTGTAAAGATATGAAGGATTAAATTCAAGTTTTATGGATATACATGTTGAAATTGAATGCAAGGGTGGAGGTTTTTATTTGGCATTTATTCATGGATGCTATTCCCACTTAAGCTTTTCTCTTCAGGATAAGATTATTAGATTCTCTTTTATGTCCGTTGGGTTGTGGTGAAGCTGAAGATATTAACCATGTTTCCTCTAATTGTTGTAAGCTACGGAAGGTGATGGATGTTCTTAGAAGCTAGGGGTTCCAATTACTGAAATTTGATGACTAGAAATGCTATTTGTTTGGCTTGCTGAGGCTAAAGGATGTCAATGTGATGGTGGTTAGGATGTATTTTATTGTTATATTATTTGTGAGGAATCATAGAAACAGGGTGAAGCATAGAAAATTTGAGGAAAGTAATGTGATGATTGTTATTTTCGTTCTAAGTTTTATTAGCTCAGGTGATTTGTCTTCAATCTGATCAGATAAATGGGTTGTCAATGAGTCCCATGGACTGTTATCTGATAAATGGCAACCTCCTCCACCCGATTGGGTTAAGATAAATCTTGATGCTTCACTTAAAGACAATTATGAAGCAGGTATCGGTGGCATTGTCAGGGATTGCAAAGGAAGATTTCTTTTAGCTTTTGGAATGGGTAAACTGCATTGGGACAATGCTCAATTGGAGTTCTCAGGTTTTTCAGCCTTTAAAGAGGTGATACAAGAAAGGTTTCAAGATGCAAAAGGAATTATTGTGGAAGGAGACAATAAGAACGTTCTCAATATTCTTTAAAAACTGTACTACAAACATAAGAAGATAGGATGGAACATGGTAAGTAAAGATTTATCATTCTTTAGTAATTTCAATAATGTGATATTTCATTGTGTTAGTCGCAATTATAATAAGTTAGCGGATTACTATGCTAACTTAGCTTTATCTTTTGATTTTCTTTGGGACTTGTTCTGTGAGAGAAACCTTCCATCTTCCTTTATTAATTTAGTAAAGGAAGAATGTGATAGTTTGGGTTACTCTCATTAGTTTGTATCTAGGTTCTTTTCTTTATTCTATGCATCTTTGCATTTTTCAAAAAAAAAAAAAAAACTTCATTTTGTTCATACCTCTTTTAAGGGGTGTCCGACTTTCATGTTTGAGGATTCTATTGCTGCTCAATTGGCTGCTCCATTTACATTAACTCTAGTTGGGAAATTCCTCTTGAGGAGTCCGAACCTTAATGTTATACAGAATTTTTTTTCTAACCTTAAACTGGTAGGTTCCTTTCACATCACTTTACTTGATTAAAGGCATATTATAATCCAACTTTACAATGATCTTAGCTATAGCCATATATTTTATGGGAGATCTTATTATATCCAAGCATGTCAAGTGCGTTTACTTAAATGGACACGTGATTTTGATGTTAGGGAAGAATCTCCGATTGCGCCTGTGTGGATTTCTCTTTTGAATATTAGGCTTCATTTCTTTAACAAACGAGGCTAACCAAGAGGGGGACTAGCTTCGATCTTTGGAAGGACTTTGCAAACGGACCAAGCCATTGCTTCTATTACTAGGAGTATGGCTCAAGTTTTGGTTGAGTTAGATATCTCTAATAAGCATCCAAATGAAATATGGATTGGTTCGGAATTGAATGGCTATTTTCAGAAAGTAGAATTTGAAAACTTACCTATTTTTTACTCTCATTGCAAAATGTCAAAGTATAAATGAACGCTTTAGGAAACATCCTCATCTTCATAAGGAGAAGGATGCTTCCAAACTAATGCAAGGGAACATTGTAAACTTGGCCTCCGATGAAATTGTTATTCCTAAATAAGGAAAAGTGGAGAGCAACGCCACTGACCCGTTGGTTATGCAATTAACTAATGCTGTTCTAGAATTGAATGTTCCTAATGATGCTCGTCCTAATCATAGTCAGGGAGTTAATATTAATTCTACTTTTATCATATCTTTGGGTTATGAAAACATGGAGGAGAAATTGTTGGATGCTAACTCTAACCTTAATGATGCCTATCCCATTTCTATTATTCCATATATTACTTACAAAAATTTATCTGATATGGATGCTAGGTTGTTACCTATCACATATTCTATTCCGTTAGATTTTAAAGAGCAGGAGAAAGTGGTGGAAGTTAATGAGGATATTGAATTACTTTGTAAAGATAAGGTTGGTGATGGTAACACATTAGAGAAGAGTGAATTGGATAGGGGAGAGGTTAGCCTTTCTCTTAGGGAAGGCAATGATGAGCTTGACTTGAGGCCAAAGGTGATTTGGAGAATGAGGATTTGTGTATGGAGTGCGTTTTCCCTAATCAGGTTAACCAGGTGGCCTAAAATAATGATAGTAAGCTTCCTTCAACATCTCATTATAATAGTGATTTTTTTACTGATACGGAGGATATAGAATTTCTTGCTAAATGTTTTGCTAAAGATGATAATGATACTAGCTTTACTAAATTTCATAATAAGAGAGGTAGGAAAAGTAAAAATATCATTCTGCAATCAACTAGTATCACCCGTCACTTGAATACTATTCATTATAATGTTTCTTATATTTAAAACTATTATTTGGAATGTTAGGGGTTTTGGTTGCCCCTCGTCTAGATTGAGAGTTAAGAATTTATCTCGTATTTATAATCTGTCTATTCTTATTTTTCTTGAGCCCCTTATTAATGTTTCTAAACTTCCTTCTATTGATAGATTTTTGTGTTTTAAGCAAAATGTTCCTAACTATGCCAATAAAATTTAGGTTCTTTGGAAGGATCCGGTTAGAATTAATGTAATTGGTGACTTTACTCAAGTGTTTCATTTTAGTATTGAATTTTTAAGTTTACATTGTTATGCCTCTTTTATCTATGTTGCTTCTACTCATAATACTAGGAAAATGTTATGGGAACAACTTAATAATTCTCATAGTCTGTGAAATTTTCCTTGGCTTGTTGGTAGTGATTTTAATACAATTTGTAATCCTTCTAAATGTATTGGGCATTCTACTCCTATTTATCACTCTATGGAAGATTTCAACAACATTAATATTGATTGTAATTTGATTGATATTAGGTTTTCTACTAATAAATTCACTTGGAATCATGGTCATTTATGGCAACGTCTAGATCAAGTTTTGTTTAATTAAAATTGGCTTGATGCTTTTAATGCTATTTTTATTTAGCATCTTAGTAGAACTCTTTTTGATTATTCTCCTTTATTTATTATGGTTAAATCTAGACAAATGAACTTTGAGCCTTAGTTTAGATTTTAAAATTTGTGGCTTCTTCATGATTCCTTTTTGGATATGGTATAGGAAAATTGGCATGCTTTACATCCTGATAATTCTGTTCATGGTATGAAGAGATTTTGGTTCAAGCTTTGGTCAAGTAGGAAGAACCAAATATTTTCATGCTTAGGTCAAGCAGAAAAGAGCCAAAAATTCTATTAACAAAATCATTCATGATGATGGTTCTACTATTGAAGATGGAGAGGAGATAGCTAATTTATCTATTTAGCATTTAAAAATTACCTTAATAAAGTATTTACTCTGGTTAATATTGATAACCTTGATATTATTCCTAATCTTACATCTTAGGAGGAGAATGTCTCGCTTTTTAAACCTCCTTCCTTAGAGGAATTAAAACACATTGTTGATGACATGAATGGTGATTCTGTTGCTGGTTTGGATGGGTTTAAAACTATGTTTTTTTTAGAATGTCAACACTGATCTTTATTCTGCTATTTTGGATTTTTTTGATGGTCATGCTATCCCTATATTCTTTACTTTTACTTCTCTTGTCCTTATCCCTAAGACCAACTCGATTTGTTCTTGGAATGATTTTAGACATATTAGTCTTTGTTCCTTTTTTAGTAAGTTGATTTCCAAAATTTTCATTAGTAGGTTAAACCTTATTCTTACTAAAATTTTTTCTCCTTATCAAATGGATTTTGTTAAGGGTCCGACCATTGCTGAAAATGTTCTTTTGGATCAAGAATTTTGTTATGACCTGGATGTTAGAGTGAGAGATAGCAATATTATCTTGAAGCTAGATATTTCTAAGGTTTATGACAACATGGATTGGAGTTTTATTTATAAGATTTTACACTTATTTGGCTTTAATGCAAAATTTATCAATCTTATTAAGAATTAAATTGAATGTTCATATTTTTCCATTATTATTAATGCAAGAGTTTTGGTTTTTTTAAATCATCCCATGGTCTAAGACAAGGAGATCCTTTATCTCTTACGCTTTTCATTATTGTTGTGGATTATTTAACTAGAGGACTTGTTAATCTCTTTCAAAATCAACCTAGCCTCTACTTTAGAACTTTTGGGGGTTTTCCCCATCACTCACTTATGTTTTGCAGATGACTTTATTATTTTTATGAATGGTTCTTTAATTCGGTTTAGCAAACTTTTTAGATTTTCTCATGGGTTTTGAAAATTTTAGTCGTCTTTCCTTAAACAAAAATAAATGTTTTTTGGTTGCCCCCAACAAAATGCCTAATGATCGTATTATTTCTATTAAAGCTATGTCTGGTTTTCTCCAAGCCCAATTGCCTATTAGGTATCTTGGGGTTCATCTTTTTAAAGGCTGAAAAAAATCTTTTCTTTTAGATGATTTGATTACTTCTATGCAAAGCAATCTGTTGTCTTGAGATTTGAATTTTTTTTAGCTTTGGTGGTAGGCTCACCCTTATTAGAAGTGTCCCTTGCTCTCTTCCTGTCTATACTTTCAAACTTTGAAACCTACTAAAAATATTTGTAATAGGATTGATAAAATGTTCAATATGTTTTTGTGGAAAGGTGCTAACATAAACTCTAAAATTATATGGCCCTCTTGAGACAAATGCTCTGGTGTTTTAAATGAGGGTGACTAGGGTAGAGCTGAAGTTACTGAACGACAAGAGGAGGGGTGAATTGTAAAAGTCTTTTTCTTAATAAAATTAACCCTAAACAAGAGTTCTAATTTTTTGTTGTTTTTGAAATTTTAGAACAAAAATTTATGCAATTTTACTTTCACAAAATTTCACATGCAATAGATATGACAAATTTAAAAAGCAAGCAAAAAGTAAACAACGATAAGAAAAGAACACACCAAGAATTTTATAGTGGTTCGGTCAAAATATGACCTACGTCCACTCCCCGGAGTCCTCCACTTCGGGATTTTCACTATCAAAATAGTTCTCCTTTTGCCCCCCTCGGTAAGGCGGAGAAGCCTGTACAAACCTCCCTTTCACCAACCCGGCGTGGCGGAGTACCAAACTATGTTTTCGCCCTCCTTGCGACGGCAGAGAACCTTCTCATTTTTCTCCCTCCTGGAGAAGGAAGAGAACCTCGAGGTAATGGATGTAGACGAGCCTTTCCCTTGGAGATCCTCCCTCAAATCCTTCTAGGGCCACAGGAGGAGCAAGATGAAGCAAGCTTGGAGCAACCGTGTGATCTCCCTCACACCTCTTCTCCCTCACAACGCTCACCTCCTACTTCCTCTCTCAACCCTCAAGAATTTCTCTAGAGCTATCTCTCTTGGAATCCCTCTCTAACCACGTTCACCCCCTCAGTAAAATCTCTTTCAAAAAGAACTTGATTGATATCTAAAAAAGGCTCCAAAAACCTCTGAATTCAAAAGTAGCCGTTACTGTTCGTACGGTACGATTCAACATCGTACAGTACGATCTTCATAAACAGACGTCGTCCTGGTACGAAGATGTATGAATAGTTCAAAAACAATTCGTACTGTACGATATAATATCGTACGGTACGATCCAACAAGATACTATTCGTACAGGACGATGGTCTGGACGATCGGATGTCGTCTCTATTCATCGTATGGTACGATTAGTATCGTACAGTATGATGTGACAAAAACCAAGAGATCGTCCAGGACGATATCCGGGACGATCATACTTCATCTCTGTTCATCATATGGTACGATCGCGTTCGTACAATACGATGTTCAAATTTTAATTAGGCCTGGATTACATGCACTAATCACGGGTTAATTTAAGTAAGTATTAAAAATGGATCGTATAGTACGAACCTGTTCATACAGTATGAACGGCGCAAAATCACTTACTTAAATTAAATCACGGCTAGGGTTTTGGATTTGAACATATCGTACAGTACGAAAGAATTCGTACAGTATGATCTATTCACAGAATTGTACACATAGCTTGGATCGTACGGTATGAAATAAAATCACAGTACGATCTCCAGAGAAGAATTTTAATTACATTTTGCAGTTAAAAAAAAACTCTCCCCCTGTGTGTGTACATGGTTGCTCTTACTCTTACGCATTTTGTGGCCAGACTCAATAAAGTAAAAATACAATAAATGGAAAATACAATGTTTGACTCATACTCCTAATCTACCCGGTCTTGAGTCTTCCTTTCTTCCTGAGTCACATGTGATCTTCCTGAAATGTTAGTGCTCAAGGAAAATAACAAATAAAATAATATTCTATGAAAAGCTGTTCCAAAACACTCATTATTTGACATCATCAAAATCTCAAACTCAGGGTCATGGGTTGCAACAATCTCCCCCTTTTTGATGATGTCAAATAATTTGTTGCAAGTAAGAAAGAAAAACATTTATTTTATTTTTTTTTGTTTTTTGTTTTTTTTTAATTAAACACAAGAAAGAAAAAAAGATACTACAAGCAAGTACGAGACAAAAGGAAATGCATTTAGATAATCAGGCATTACAACATTACAACAAACTTCTCGCCCTTTTGACAGCACAAAAATGAGGAGCAACTAAAAGCACAAAAGCAAAAAAAAAAAGAGAAAAACTACAATGCAAACACAGACAATCTAGTCAGACGGGTCCTGATCAGTTGGTGGTGAGTGTGTGGTGATCAGGAGCAGCCCTAAAGATTTTTTTGTTTTTTTATTTTTTTATTTTTTTTTGTTTTTATTATTATTATTATTATTATTATTATTTTTATGCTTTTATATCTATGACACCTAATCTAGTCCTCAAGGTGCTAAAGGTGTCAAAAGCTAAAGGTTTTGTGAATATGTCTGCCAATTGATCTCCTGTAGTGATGTGATGTAATTATATATCTCCCTTAGCGACGTGATCTATAATGAAAGGATGTCTAATGTCTATGTGTTTCGTTTGAGAGTGTTGAATTGGATTCTTAGAGATACAAATTGCACTTATGTTGTCACACATGATCGAGATGGTTCCAACAGGTAGTCCAAGATCAAGAATTTGTTGTTTTAACCATAGTACTTGTGCAACACAACTTCCTACTGCAATATATTCTACCTCGGCTATGGAAAGTGCTACTGAGTTTTGCTTCCTAATGGACCAAGAAACTAATGATTGTTCGATGAATTGGCAGGTACCAGAGGTGCTCTTTCTATCTATCCTACATCCTGCTAAGTCAGAATCTGAGTACCATAGGATTTCAAAGGAAGTGCTGTGTCTGGGATACCAAATTCCTAAGTTTGGGGTGCCTAGTAGATATCTAAGAATTCTTTTGACAGCCGTTAAGTGAGATTCCTTAGGATCGGCTTGGAAACGGGCACAAAGGCACACACTAAACATTATGTCCGGTCTACTGGCAGTCAGGTAAAGAAGGGATCCAATTATTCCTCTATATTTTTTCTGATCTACTGATTTTCCACTAGGATCCTTATCTAATTGGATTGTCGAACTCGTTGGGGTGTTCATGGGTTTTGCACTATCCATTTCATATTTCTTTAAAATATCCTTAATATACTTTGATTGGCTAAGAAAGGTTCCATTATCCATTTGTTTTACACTAAAGCCAAGAAAGTAATTAAGCTCTCCCATCATGCTCATTTCAAACTCATTACTCATTGTTTTTGAAAATTCATCGCATAAGTTTTTATTCGAGGATCCAAACAAGATGTCATCTACATATATTTGAACAATGAGAATTTCTTCTTTGACCTTTTGTAAAAAGAGTGTAGTATCTACACTACCCTTTTTTTAAATCCCTCTATCCAAAAGAAATGAGCTAAGTCTTTCATACCATGCTCTAGGTGCTTGCTTTAATCCATATAGTGTCTTTTTTAATTTGAATACATGGTTTGGAAATTGTGAGCTTTCAAATCCGGGGGGTTGCTCAACGTAGACATCTTCCTTAATTACCCCGTTCAAAAATGCACTCTTTACATCCATTTGATATAACTTAAAGTTCTTGAAGCAAGCAAAAGCTAAGAGCACTCTTATGGCTTCTAGTCTAGCAACCGGGGCAAAGGTTTCTTCAAAGTCTATTCCCTCAATCTGGTTGTACCCCTTTGCTACTAGCCTTGCTTTATTCCTTATTAATGTTCCTGAATCATTCACGTTATTCTTGAAAACCCATTTTGTTCCAACAACACTCTGCTCTTTAGGTCTCTTAACTAACTTCCAAACATCATTCCTGGTGAATTGGTTCAGCTCTTCTTGCATTGCTAGAATCCAAAATTCATCTCCTAAGGCTTGATCTATACTTGTAGGTTCTATCATAGAGATGAAAGCTGAGTGACTAACCTCCTTCCTAAGTCCATGCCTAGTTCTTACACCTTCTGAAGGGTCTCCTAAAATTAACTCTTTAGGATGACTAGAAGAGTATCTCCATTCTCTAGGCAAAGCTTCCTGAGATTCGACCCTGTCTCCTAAGGTCATAGTCTCTACTCCTTGAATTGCCTCTATTTCATCATCTTCAATTTTAGTTTCTGAGGGCATATCTGATTCATCAAATACCACATGGGTGGATTCTTCTACTACAAGGGTTCTCTTATTAAAAATTCTATAGGCCTTACCTACAGAAGAATAGCCTAAGAAGAGACACCCTCATCAGACTTGGGATCGAATTTTCCTAAGGGATGTTTACCATTATTTAAGATGAAGCACTTACACCCAAAGACATGTAAATGTGAAAGGTTTGGTGTCCTACCCTTAAGGAGTTCATATGGAGTTTTATTCAGCTTCGATCTAATGTTTACTCTGTTCAAAACATAACAGGCTGTGTTGACTGCTTCTGCCCAAAAGTATCTAGGAAGTGTATACTCCGCTAACATTGCCCTAGCAGCTTCTACCAAGGTTCTATTTTTCCTTTCTGCTATGCCATTCTGTTGGGGTGTTCTAGGAGCTGAGAAATTGTGCTCTATTCCTATCTCTTGACAGAATGACTCAAACCTATCATTTTGGAACTCTCCACCATGATCGCTATGGATTGTTGATATTTCACAACCTAATTTTTTGTTGAATCCATGTGGAGAAAACTTTAAATTCCTCAAAAGACTCATTCTTGTGTGCTAAGAATCTTACCCAAGTAAATCTAGTGAAGTCATCTACAATCACAAATCCATAATTCTTACCACCTAGACTGGCTGTACTAACGGGTCCAAATAAGTCCATGTGTAGAATTTCTAGTGGCCTAGAGGTGATCACGTCTCTAATTGAGTGAAAGGATGATTTGACTTGTTTTCCTTGTTGGCAAGCATCACATAAGTGATCCTTGGTGAATTCTAACTTAGGTACACCTCTAACTAGGTTTTTTCTGAGTGATGTTTCTAAGAGTTTTCATACTAGCATGGCATAGTCTCCTATGCCATAGCCACGAGTCATCAACTATTGTTTTCAAACAAAAATGATTTTGAGTTATCTACACGATCAAGGTCTAACATGTAAACATTGTTCATTCATTTTCCTTCTAAAATTACTTCATCAAGTAAACTAATCAGGCATCTATCAGTAAAAAATTTAACATCAAAACCTTTGTCACACAGTTGACTAATGCTAAGTAAATTATGTTTCAAACCATCAACTAGTAAAACATTTTCAATTAAAAAATTCTTAGCATTACCAACGATACCTGAGCCTATCACCTTCCTGGTAGTGTTGTCTCCCAACGTTACTTTGCCTCCAGTTTTGGTCTCCAATAGGATGAACTTCTTCATATCTCCAGTCATGTGTCGCGAGCAGCCACTATCCAGGTACCACATGCTCTCACTAGGTCTTTTGTGAGAGCATCCCTACAATTTTCATTCAAAGATTAGATTTGGGAACCCAAGTGAGTTTGGGTTCCTCCTTATGCTTGCATGAATGAGATGTATGCATGTTATGCTGTGATGGATGCAGTTTAGGTCTCCATACTAAGTGTGTCCTACGGTGAATTGTGCATGTGCGGGCTATGTGACCTAACATGCCACAAGAGAAGCACCTAACACCAGGAAATGGGTTTACTAATCTATGAGGGTGGTGGTGCCTCTTCCTAAAGTTTTGTGATGCATGCTGTGTTGGGGGTTTTCTAGGATGGCCTACTGTGAGTGATGCAATTTCATTTTCTAGTTCTTTTATTTTTTCACTATAAGTTTTATTTTGAGCTGTCAATCCATCAACTTCTATCAATAGCAAGTGCTCACTATGATCTACTTCTAATGCAAGTGCAGTTAGTTTTTCAAACTCTACATCTAGTTCAATATGCGATGTTTTCAAGGATTCATGCGCTTCAATTAGTTCAATATGCTTCTTATTTAATGCATCATACTCATCAAGAAGTAACATGTGATCTTTATCTAAATCAGAATTTTCTTTAACTAAGTTAGCATGCTCAATTTGTAAGGAACTAAATTCAATATTAAGTTTAGCATGCATTTTCTTCAGTTTCCTATACGAGTCATGAATATTCTCAGAAATAAGCAATAATTCCATCATAAGAAAGTTGACATACCTCATCCTGATCCAATTGATCAAGGTTATCATTAGCCATAAGACACAAATTTGTTACCTCCTCCTCTGCTTCTTCTTCTGATGATTCTGAGGCAGAGTCGGCCCAAAAAGCTTTCTGTGTCTTTGTCTTTCCTCTCTTGTATTTAACTTTGTCATCTCCTTTCTCCTTTGCTGGTTGACTCTTCAGATTAGGGCAATCGGCTCGAAGGTGACCTGGCTTCCTGCACTCAAAGCAAATTGTATCAGATGAAACCTTATTGGACCTTGAGCTCTTACCTTTATTCCAGCTGTTCTGATGACGCTTCTATTTTCTCTTCAGGAAATTTTTGAACTGTCGGGTCATCAGTGCTATTTCATCATCTTCCTCCCCTGCAGAGCTTTCACTTTCTGAGTTGCTAGCTTTTAATGCCACCGTCCGCTCCTTTTTCTTTTCACCTGCATCACTTTGCCTTTGGCTCACTCCTTGCTCGTATGCAATGAGTGACCCGAGGAGGTTATCAATAGAATAAACATTAAGATCTTTGGACTCAGTGATAGCAGTTATCTTAGCATCATAGGAACTAGGTAGGCATCTAAGAATTTTATTCACTTTCTCAGAATTTGAAATTTCTCTACCTAATGCATGCAAGGATGTCACGATTTGGGTGAACCTAGTGTACATGTCAGAAATTGTTTCGCTAGGTTTTCATATGGAATAATTCATAATCATGCAGTAGAATGTTAAGCCTAGACTGTTTTACTTCGTTTGTACCTTCGTATGTAATGCACAGTCTATCCCAAATCTCCTTACCAGAAACACAAGTAGACACTCTCATATAGTCCTCCAGATTTCAATGCACAAAAAAAGCAGCAGTTTAAGCACTTGGCATTCAGTTGGGCTAACTCCCTATCCTCATTGCTCCATTCATTAAACGGTACAGGAGTTTTCAAACCATTAACAGTTTTTTTAAACGGTGCAACATACCCATCTTTTACTAACATCCACATGCGGTAATCTATAGATTGCAAAAATGTAGACATTCTAATTTTCCAGAAATCAAACGGTATGTTATCAAAAAGTGGTGGACGAGTTATTGAATAACCCTCCGTAGTGTTACGATTACCAAAATTCGACATGATCATTTTTTCAAGGTTTTCTAAAACACTATTTTTGAAAAACTAGCTCTGATACCAATTGAAGTTACTGAACGACAAGAGGGGGGGTGAATTGTAAAAGTCTTTTTCTTAATAAAATTAACCCTAAACAAGAGTTCTAATTTTTTGTTGTTTTTAAAATTTTAGAACAAAAATTTATGCAATTTTACTTTCACAAAATTTCACATGCAATAGATATGACAAATTTAAAATGCAAGTAAAAAGTAAACAACGATAAGGAAAGAACACACCAAGAATTTTTATAGTGGTTCGGTCAAAAATATGACCTACGTCCACTCCCTGGAGTCCTCCACTCCGGGATTTTCACTATCAAAATAGTTCTCCTTTTGCCCCCCTCGGCAAGGCGGAGAAGCCTGTACAAACCTCCCTTTCACCAACCCGGCGTGGCGGAGTACCAAACTCTGTTTTCGCCCTCCTGGCGACGGCAGAGAACCTTCTATTTTTTCTCCCTCCTGGAGAAGGCAGAGAACCTCGAGGTAACGGATGTAGACGAGCCTTTCCCTTGGAGATCCTCCCTCAAATCCTTCTAGGGCCACAGGAGGAGCAAGATGCAGCAAGCTTGGAGCAACCGTGTGATCTCCCTCACACCTCTTCTCCCTCACAACGCTCACCTCCTCCTTCCTCTCTCAACCCTCAAGAATTTCTCTAGAGCTCTCTCTCTTGGAATCCCTCTCTCTAACCACGTTCACCCCCCCTCTGTAAAATCTCTTTTCAAAAAGAACTTGATTGATATCTAAAAAAGGCTCCAAAAACCTCTGAATTCAAAAGTAGCCGTTACTGTTCGTACGGTACGATTCAACATCGTACAGTACGATCTTCATAAACAGACGTCGTCCTGGTACGAAGATGTACGAACAGTTCAAAAACAATTCGTACTGTACGATATAATATCGTACGGTACGATCCAACAAGATACTATTCGTACAGGACGATGGTCTGGACGATCGGATGTCGTCTCTGTTCATCGTATGGTACGATTACTATCGTACAGTACGATGTGACAAAAACCAAGAGATCGTCCAGGATGATATCCGGGACGATCATACTTCGTCTCTGTTCATCGTATGGTACGATCGAGTTCGTACAGTATGATGTTCAAATTTTAATTAGGCCTGGATTACATGCACTAATCACGGGTTAATTTAAGTAAGTATTAAAAATGGATCGTACAGTACGAACCTGTTCGTACAGTACGAACGGCGCAAAATCACTTACTTAAATTAAATCACGGCTAGGGTTTTGGATCTGAACATATCGTACAGTACGAAAGAATTCGTACAGTACGATCTATTCACAAAATTGTCCACATAGCTTGGATCGTACGGTACGAAATAAAATCGTACAGTACGATCTCCAGAGAAGAATTTTAATTACATTTTGCAGTTAAAAAAAAACTCTCCCCCTGTGTGTGTGCATGGTTGCTCTTACTCTTACGCATTTTGTGGCCAGACTCAATAAAGTAAAAATACAATAAATGGAAAATACAATGTTTGACTCATTTACTCCTAATCTACCCGGCATGTTTGAGTCTTCAAGTTGTGCTTATACTTTGTTTAATAATTCTTTGGGCTGAGTCACTTGCAATTTTAATCAAGGGGATTCTTAATTCTAGAAGAGACTTTATAAGGTGAAATGGTTGAACCGCATTTTACCTGGGGGGCTTGGTGGTTCATGAAGAGAATATGAACCATATTTTTCTTTCTGGTCCTTTAGCTGTTAAAATTTGGACTTATTTTGATGATATTTTCAAATTAAATTGTTTTAATACTAAACTTTCTATATATGCCAATCTTATATTTTGGTTTGTCAAGTCTACGGGGAATATTAGAAATGTTATTCCTTCTCTAATTTTATGGTATTTATGGTTTGAATAGAATAACTCCCTTTTTAACAGTATTGGCATGAATCATCACAGGATTATCAATATTTTGAAGGACAAAGTTATGAAACTCTTTGCTGTTAATCCTCTTGCTAGCAAGAGTTTTAAAAATTATTTCTTTGTGGCGAAGGAATTAAGCATTAATTTGGAGGTTTTTTTGTATCCTCCTATTGGTTTTAGAGTTATTTATTGGATTAAACCCCCCATTAACACTTATAAGCTAAATGTGAAGGGTATTTTTAAGCAGCAGTCTTTGGGCTGTGGTGGGACTATCAGGGACAGTTATGGGAACATTGTCATGGATGTTGCATGGCCCTTATAATTATATGATGAGAACTATGCTAAGCTATCAACTATTCTTTATGGTATCAAATTATGTATTTCCTTGGATATTGTTAATATTAGCATTGAAGTTGACTATATATACAATATTCAATGTTTAAATTGCTTGTAGGATACCATCTACAATCCTAATCGTATTTACTTGGTGAGTTAGATTAAATAATTCATGTTATTCACTAATGCTTCTTTTTCTGATGTTTATAAGGAGGGAAATTCTTGTGCTACTTGGCTAGCTAATTGGGGGTGCACTTTGAATCATCTCTCTGATTTTGCTGCTATTAAGCTTCCTACCCCTATTCAAGGGCTTATCAGATTGGATAAAATTGGTACCCATTATGTTAGAGTTTGATGTGTTTGATTTTTTTAGTTCTATTTTCCACTTTGTTTTTGTATCTATTTTGATCAACTGGTGGGTTTTGGTGGATTGTGCTGGAGGGAATTCTCTCTCTGGTTTGCTGGTCTTTTTTCTGGCTGTCTGTCTGGTTGGTTTTGTGTCTAGGTTTTTAATGGACCGATTACTTTGGGTGTTGATCTTTTTTCCTGGTTGGGTTTATGTTCATCTGGGAGTTTTTGGATTCTCCTAGGTGCCTTTTTTTGGTCTTTTTTAGACTGGATGCTCTCGGTTAGCCTTCTCTGATTATTGCCTGTGTGCTTGGTTAGCCTTCTCTGATTTTTTAGACTGCCAGCTTGACTCGGTTACACCCCATTAATCTTGGTTTTTCTTACAGGCAATTAAGAATGCTTGTGAAAGGGATAGAAGGACTCTTCTACGTGCTGTAAGAAGTTGAAATTAGAAATCCATTTATCATTTCTGAAATAATTATTATTTTGCTTTTATCTTAATTTACAGGTTTTTATCATATTAATTGGTAAGGTAGAGATAGAAGAATTTGAAGAATATGGAATATCCACATATCAGACATAAGAAATATATAGTTTTATCTTCTATTCAGTCTTTTTTTGTAAGAAATATATAGGTTGTTGTCCAGGTTTAGAATCAAAAAGGAAGTTAATGTGCGGTTAGCAAATTGAGAAATCACATGAATGGCTTCAACAAATGGCTTTACACTCTTGCCATTATAAAACTTTTTAATGAGTTGTATGATTCCAGTTCGTTTTTTTTATAATGATGATATGAAATGCAATTTGGTCAAATTTTTATATTATTGAAAGTTCTATTACTATATTTTTCAAGTTTTTATAGTACTTAACCATATAAAAATTTCAGTTGATAAGTTTATATTGATCAAATTTTTAAATAATTTTTTTTAAAGAAACATGATTGCTCATAATATATTGATTCTTCTACAACTTACATTTTTTTTTAAAGAAATTAATAGTTAAAGTTCTAAACGTTTTATGATTATTTAAGTTATTTTTTTATTGTTGAGAACAAATTTTAATTAACTGTTAGAAGAAAAAGAATTCAAAAAAAAAAGAAAAATTTGGCTTAAAATTAAAGACTCATGCCAATTAAAAGGTTTAAAAGTTGAGTTCGAGCTTTCTAAACGAGCTCGATCTCGAGCTCAAGCTTTTAAAACGAGCTCGAGCTTTCGAGTCGAGCTCGAGCTTGATATTTTTTAAACGAGTCGATCTCGAGCCCATTAATCGAGCTCGAGCTCGAGCTCATTAAGCATCAAACGAGTCAGGCTTGATAAGGCTAATACTCGATCGACTCGACTCGTTTACACCCCTAGTTGGAGCTATTATCCTGGAGTTGCTTTCACTTCCTTTTCACAATTTTCTTTGGTTATCACTAGGTTTATATTTGGTTTTTTCTTGGCTCCCTACTGTTATGTTCTTTGGTTTTCTGTTTGTCATTACAGCTGGGTTGGCTGGGTTTTTTAGTTTTTAGTTTTGTTTTTTGCTAGGTGGTGTGGCCCTACTATGTTGGGGTGCATTACTCTAGTAGTAGCCTTTTCCTACCTTTTTCTTGATGCTTGGTGTGCTATTTCTGGTTGATCGAGTTTATCTGTTGTTGGCTAGTTAATAATTCTATGATGAGTAATATCTGGATGGACATTTGGAGGACTTGTTGGAACTATAACTGGTGGTTTTTTAATTTTGCTAATACCATCTCTATTTATGCTTTGTATTTTTTGTTCATTATCCTATTTTGAAGAATTCCTATTATGCAGGTGTTCGTAGTGATCATATTTTGGAAGGAAAGCTGGACCAGATTGCTCTTTTTTGCATTTTCTTTCTTTTTTGGGTGCTCATTCTTGTGCACCGTAGAATGTTATTAGGGTTTTTTGTACTTCTCTTTAATAGGGAGCTCGAGCTCGTTGATTTTTTTTTTTTTTCTTTTGTTGCCTTTTGAGTATTAGTGAGCTTCAGGGCCCTTTAGAACTTGTACTATTTTTTTCTTATTAACGTGTTGCTTGGGTTTCCCTTATAAAAAAATTAAAATCACCATAAAAAACTTTAAAAGTAAAGATTAATTTAAAATTAAAAAAAAATTATTAAATAAATAAATAAAATAGTGAGAAATATAAATAAATTTCTAATTGATTTAAAACTCTCGTAATCATCTTTAGAGGTTATTCTTAACCTCTGGCGAAGGTTTCAAGTGATTTGAATTTGATTTAGTTCAATAATTAGAATAGCCTAATTAATTGAAATTTTAATTCAAGTAAATAGGCTAATTTTATAAAAAATATAAAAACAAATAAAAAAACAAACTAAATTGCATTGGACTTCAAATTAAATATAGTATTTATTAAAAATAATAAACAACTAAAATCAAAAGTAAAAATAAAGGCAAAGTTTGTTCAACCCAATAAATAATGGAAATTAAACAACAATAAAAATTTATTTTAAATCTTAAAAACTAAAAATTGAATCAATCAAATAAATTAAAATTAGAGAATGAACAATACAAATAAAATTGATATAAAATTTATAAATTTAAATTATAATTGACATTAAATAAATAACATAAAATTTGATATTATAAATACATAAGATAACTACATCAATGGACTATATACAACTGATTTTATCGCTTAGGGGGAATAAAATACATTACAATTGTGAGCCTAGGATATTTTAGTTGAAAGCCTCATGTTCTAGCTCGAAGTGATTATTAACAAGATTCTTTAAAACCTAAATCTTCAAAATACCTAAATAAAATGATGGACTACATGCATTGGATTTTATCCCTTTTTTTGTGAAAGAAATGCATCAATGCATTGAAACTAGAAAAAAAGAAATTATTACAACTTAATCAGATCTAACGAATCAAATTCGTCCTTCAAAATATGAAAGAGTGAAAAGGAATTTTAGTGTTAGTTAGATCATGCCAAATAAAACTTTTTCTTAAAGCTAAATTAGCTCAACAATCCGCTAATTTATTACAATTTCTAGTTGTAAAACTAAAAGAAACTTGAATAAAATCTTAATGAAGGATAACTTATCTTCAATTATTCCTTTCATCTTAAAGTTCCTCAAAGCTTGTTGAAGAGTATTCATGATGCTGATGTTATCTCCTTCAATAATAACTCCTTATGCTTCCATCATCCAATCTTGTATTACATCTTTTTTCATGAATACCGCTTGTAGTTCAAATTGTTTGATATCCCAATGCACATGTTGAGTTCCAAATGCAAGTAACATCCTTCCTTTGTCATCTCTACATACTCCAGCAACTCCAGCTGAGTAATTGCTGCTTAATGATGCATCCACATTGATTTTTAACCATTCGGGTGGTGAAGGACGCCAAGAAGAAGACAACATATGATGATTGACATCCCAGTTGTCCGTTTGGATATTGATATAACCATAGATATAGAGTTTACTGCAATGTATAAGTCTGATTCTTCCCTTCATGAATTAGCAGATTTATGCTTTTCCATTACAAGAAAGACTGCATTGCAATAGATGTTTACAACCAATGGATTCTTATTTGACATCCTTTCCAATTCTTTTAAACAATCATTAAAGCATCCAAATTGTGGAACTCGAAATCCCCAATTATTGAGCCAAACAATTACCTTCTTTAATTTATCACATTTTCTAGCAATGTGATTATTATCTTCTTCTTTATCACATCCTCTCAGACAAATGCTACAAGAAATTAATTTTATGTGTAATAGGAACGTGTAGCTTGGGATGGCTTTCTTGTGCGTTCTCCACCAAAACAACTCTACCTTTGGCCTGAGCTTGACTTTATTTAACCAATTCCATAATTCACAATTTGCATCTTCTTTATAGATAGAATCCTGTGAGATTGCTGCCATGGAACGACCAGTAGCTTTCCATTTCAATTCAATTTAATCCGCTCCTTGATCTCTATAGATAGGAGTTTGTAATATGTGATCAATTAACTGCCTTCTAAAGAACATTTGTAGATGCTCCATGTTCCATTTGCCATCCAACAAAAAGAAGTTCAGGTTGCAATTATTAATTTCCATGTTGCTTATAAAAGTAGGCCATTTGGATATATTTCTATCCAATATCCAAGCATCATTCATCCAGTTAATAGAATTCCCATTGAAGATTCTCCATCTTACAATATTTTTAAGATATTTATCTCCATTACACAATATTCTCCAAGTAGAAGAACTCCCTTTTATTTCCTGCTTCTTCCATAAATCTTCTCCATATTTAGCTTTTAGGATGCAGTTGAGTAAGGATTGCGACTTCATATAAAATTTCCAAGCAAACTTTGCCCTTAGATGACCCACTTTGGCAACCGCTGAAAAAAAGACCTCTTCCTCCTTTTTGTTTTGGTTTACATAGCTCCTTCCAAGAGACAAAATGCATTCCCAAATTCCCATTCTTCTTATTCCACAAGAAAGGTCTACACATTTTATCAAACTCTTTTAAGATCCCCAAAGGCACCAAGAATAGAGTTGATAAAAAAATTGGAAGAGATAAGAAAGCTGATTTTAACAAGACTATCTTACCTTGCAATGAGATAAAATTCTTTCCCCATATATTCAGCTTATTTAAAGCAACTTCCATAAGTGTATTGAAGTCTGAGCTTACCATCCTCCTTAACGTAAGCTTTATACCAAGATAGTTCATTTCTATAACAGAACTGAACATCAATACATTTTCAATTTCTTTCTTCCTCCTTTTGTTCACTATTTTGCCGAACACCATCATAGATTTCTTGAAATTAACCATTTGCCCAGTCCATTTGCAATAATTATTCAAAGTCATTTTAATTTTTTTGATCTTCTTCAAGTTGGCTTCAGAGAATACTAGAATATTAACCGCATAGAGCAAATGAGACACTCTTGGTGCTTTAGAAACAATTTGAATGCCCATCTTCTTCCCACTTTGATAAAGCACATCCGATAAAATTTGGGAACACAATATAAAAAGAAATGGGGATAAAGGACATCCTTGTTTAAACCCACTCCTAGCTTCAATCCAATTTGATTTGTTCCCATTAATCAATAAGAAAAATTTTGGATCTAAAAAACAATTCATGATTAAATTCAAAAATTTGCTAGGGAACTTAAAATGAAGAAGAATTTTCCTCAAAGATTGCCACACCATGCTATCATATGTCTGTTCCATGTCAACTTTAATGGCCAAAAATCCTTTCTTAGCTTTTGAATGTCGAATTTTGTTGAAAACCTCTTGAACCAAGAGAACATGGTATGTCAAAGATCTCCTTTTTAAGAAAGCCACTTGGTCATTTAAAATAACCTTATGTATAACCATCTCCAATCTATTCATAAACTGGATTTTGCAGTTTAGGAATAAGCCCTATCAATGTCTCCTTCCAGTTTTGATGCATAATTCCTATTTTAAAAAACATATCAATAGCATTCCAAACATCATATTGAATTACCTTCCAGAATCATTTAATAAAAGAGAATGTAATTCGATCAAGTCCCGGTGAGATGTTCTTCCCCAAGTTGTCCATCACTACTTGAAGCACCTCCTTTGAAAAATCTGCATCTAGATTGAGTTGATCTTCTCTATCCAAAACAGCAAATGGTTTCAGCCAAACATCCACCTTACAGGTTCTATGTATCCATTTAGCTTTGACGAAATTTGAAAAAATACTTTCAATCTCATTGAGCTGATCCATGAAAACACCATCTTCATTTTTGACTTGTTTGATCCAGTTTGAGCTCCTTCTCGCATTTGCAAAAGAATGAAAAAAGCTAAATTTGTATCTCCTTCCTCCAGCCATCTAGCCTTGACTCTTTGTCTCCACCAAATATTTTGTCTTGCCAAAGTACAATTTAATTCATTTACCTTTGTCCAACATCAGCTTTGCCTCGTTGAGCATCCCCTTAGCTTCTTCTAGTTGTAAGTCATAAATCTCTTTCTTCAATGAATCTCTGAATACATTTAAACTCTTAAATTTAGCCTTACTCCAATAGATTAAGGCCTTAAGAGTTCTTTAAACATCAAGTTTAGTAAATTGGCTGGATCACTCCCTCCACCCTTCTTCCATGTATTTCTTACAATAGCAAAAGCCCCATGATAGGTAGCCCACACATCTTCAAAATGCATACCTTTGTAGTTAGTTTCCACCAGTTTGAACACCTCCAGAACAATAGGTCAGTGGTCCGAAGCTATACGAGACAAATGCTTCATAGCAAAAGAGTAAATAAGACATTTATCCAATCTTTCTAAGATACGTCCTCCCCCTGTTTTGTTGTTACACAAAGTAAATTTGGGTCCAATAAACCCTACTTCATGGAAGTCGTTGTTGTTCATAAACATCTTCATATCTTTTGCTCCTTGAGTGAAAAAAAATTTTTTGCCTCCTCTTTTCTCCTCCTGTGACAAGATACAATTAAAGTCTCCCCCAATAACTGCTGGTTTATTATTATCATACAATTTTTCTAAAATCTCCCTTAGAGATTTTCTATCCGTCATACTCCTACTCCCTTTTACTGTGGAAACTTGCCAACATCCTCTATTAACAACTTCAAGATTCCCAATGATAACTTGTGAAGAAACTTTCAATACTAAAAAAGACGCCACATCCTTCCTCCAAAGTACCAAAATACCTCTAGAAAGGCCATTAGAAGGAACCATAAACGATTCCCATTTCTCTCCCAGAAAACTCAAAATCTGTAGATTCTCCAATGAACTGACTTTGGTTTCAACTAGTCCCACAAATAAAATGTCATTTTCTTACAAACTCTTTGAGATATAGAGCGACTTCTCTCTTTTTGCCCCCCTACAATTCCAAAAAGCTAGAGAAGTCATTATTTAAAAAGAGGGGAAGGCCCCCCACCCTTTTTGTTTCTACCAATCTCTAACTTCCTATTATGATTAACAATGTTCCCTGACCCTAGGGACTTCAGTTCTTTGAGCAGCTTTACTTTCTTTCCTGAAGAAGATTTCTCCATAGTTTTGGTATCCATGTAAGCATCCTTACTCAACTCTTCAGTTCCCATGTTCTGCTCTTGATTCCTTATTTCAGCATTTTCTAAAACAATTGTATTCATATCAGCAATTATTTCCCTTTCTTCAACTTCTTTACCAACTTTCTCCTCCCCATGCTCATTCATAATATTATCTTCCATTTCAGACAGAATGTCAAATTTATTCAGAATAGGGACTATCACTTTTGAAATAGAAACCTGAGCTTTTTAAATTTAAACTTCAGTAATTTTTGCAATATCCAATGCCTCTTCATGATGTACACGATCATCTTTTACAGGAATAAATTTATCTTGGGCAGTCTTCAAAACTACATTTTGAAGTTACTGAACGACAAGAGGGGGGTGAATTGTAAAAGTCTTTTTCTTGATAAAATTAACCCTAAACAAGAGTTCTATTTTTTTGTTGTTTTTGAAATTTTAGAACAAAAATTTATGCAATTTTACTTTTACAAAATTTCACATGCAATAGATATGAGAAATTTAAAATGCAAGCAAAAAGTAAACAACGATAAGGAAAGAACACACCAAGAATTTTATAGTGGTTTGGTCAAAATATGATCTACGTCCACTCCCCGGAGTCCTCCACTCCGGGATTTTCACTATCAAAATAATTCTCCTTTTTCCCCCCTCGGCAAGGCGGAGAAGCCTGTACAAACCTCCCTTTCACCAACCCGGCGTGGCGGAGTACCAAACTCTGTTTTCGCCCTCCTGGCGACGGCAGAGAACCTTCTCGTTTTTCTCCCTCCTGGAGAAGGCAGAGAACCTCGAGGTAACGGATGTAGACGAGCCTTTCCCTTGGAGATCCTCCCTCAAATCCTTCTAGGGCCATAGGAGGAGCAAGATGCAGCAAGCTTGGAGCAACCGTGTGATCTCCCTCACACCTCTTCTCCCTCACAACGCTCACCTCCTCCTTCCTCTCTCAACCCTCAAGAATTTCTCTAGAGCTCTCTCTCTTGGAATCTCTCTCTAACCACGTTCACCCCCTCTGAAAAATCTCTTTCAAAAAGAACTTGATTGATATCTAAAAAAGGCTCCAAAAACCTCTGAATTCAAAAGTAGCCGTTACTGTTCGTACGGTATGATTCAACATCGTACAGTACGATCTTCATAAACAGACATCGTCCTGGTACGAAGATGTACGAATAGTTCAAAAACAATTCGTACTGTACGATATAATATCGTACGGTACGATCCAACAAGATACTATTCGTACAGGATGATGGTCTGGACGATCGGATGTCTTCTCTGTTCATCGTATGGTACGATTACTATAGTACAGTACGATGTGACAAAAACCAAGAGATCGTCCAGGACGATATCCGGGACGATCATATTTTGTCTCTGTTCATCGTATGGTACGATCGCGTTTGTACAGTACGATGTTCAAATTTTAATTAGGCCAGGATTACATGCACTAATCACGGGTTAATTTAAGTAAGTATTAAAAATGGATCGTGCAGTACGAACCTGTTCGTACAGTACGAACGGCGCAAATTCACTTACTTAAATTAAATCACGGCTAGGGTTTTGGATCTGAACATATCGTACAGTACGAAAGAATTCGTACAGTACGATCTATTCACAGAATTGTCCACATAGCTTGGATCGTACGGTACGAAATAAAATCGTACAGTACGATCTCCAGAGAAGAATTTTAATTACATTTTGCAGTTAAAAAAAAACTCTCCCCCAATGTGTGTGTATGGTTGCTCTTACTCTTACGCATTTTGTGGCCAGACTCAATAAAGTAAAAATACAATAAATGGAAAATACAATGTTTGACTCATACTCCTAATCTACCCGGTCTTGAGTCTTCCTTTCTTCCTGAGTCACTTGTGATCTTCCTGAAATGTTAGTGCTCAAGAAAAATAGAAAATAAAATAATATTCAATGAAAAGCTATTCCAAAACACTCATTATTTGGCATCATCAAAATCTCAAACTCGGGGTCATGGGTTGCAACACATTTTGTAAAGCTTGAACTTCTTCCATTACTGAAGAATTATGTATCTTTTGAACAAAAACTTTTTTTGAAAAACATCTTTGCTTATTAGCTGTTCCTGTCAATCTTCCATTTTTTCCAAAAAACTTGTTCTTACCATACTTGAATACACGGCCCATATCTATTTTCATCTTCTTGCTGACTTATGTTTCCTGCTTCTCTGGAGCTAACTTGATCTTGAACATTCCTGGCCAAATCAGGAACAACACTGGAAGTTGCCTTCTTTTCTTTAAAATTCATGCATTCTGCTATGGTGTGACCATGAAGCCACATTCATAACATAACTTTGAAATGCCTTCATAAATGATTTTCTGGAAAAATTTTCCATATAATCATTCCACCCATACCCCAAGGGGTAATTTCTCATTCAGGGGAACACGAACACAAACTCTAGCGTATTCTCTTCTACCCCATTGAAACATGTTCCCATCAAGCAAGTATGGCTTTCCTGCATTTGATGCAGTCTTACAAATGTTGATATCATCCCAACGTTGCAAAGGTAAGTTAGGTTATCTTATTCATAAGGGAGCTAAAATCCCCTTCAAAGAATTTGTAGAAAACATAGGAGACCATTTGTCCAAACCTACCACATGTCCTTTAACATACCAAGTGTTGCAAATCTATTTTCATGACTTATGTTTTGATGATTGACAAATACTATTGATTCACTTGGACTACTTGTTACTTCTAACTTATCAGGAATCGAAGATCGGATGAACAAACGAAGCCAGTTCAAGATTGCGTAGGTTTAAGGTTGAGTCAGTCTGTACTTTGTTTTTTCTCTTCTTGAGTCTATTTGTAATATTCAAAGAGATTGATGCTAAGTAACCCTACACACACACACACACTTGAGAGACTTAGAAATTCTATTTTTACTCATATCGGCCAGG
The DNA here is from genome assembly GCA_019514585.1 of Dendrobium officinale. Classification (NCBI taxonomy): domain Eukaryota; kingdom Viridiplantae; phylum Streptophyta; class Magnoliopsida; order Asparagales; family Orchidaceae; genus Dendrobium; species Dendrobium officinale. The sequence continues at coordinate 38,965,403 of CM033691.1, read as the reverse complement.
ATGATATTTACATCGTCTTAGATGATCGGGCTTAAAACAGAAAATCTAAACAAGGATTCTTAATTAAGGCAGCCGTCATTAACAGGTCATCCTGGACGATACGTGTATTGGCCAAGATGATACGTATATCAACCAGGACAATAAGCTCAAAATAGAAAGAAATTGCCACTATAGATAATTAAGGTATTCTATATTTTTTAATAATCAGCCAGGATGATCATTGATCGGCCTGGAAGATATTCACAAATTATACCTTAATTGATCAGGAAATCAAGGGAGTAATTAAGGATGATTGATACAATCATATCGTCCTAGTCGATCGTAGGATCGGCAGGACGATCTATTCAAAAACCTTAGTTACTTCTGGATGATAAATATCGGCCAGCTCAAATTCAGGGAGATGCTTTGGACGATTTTCCTCTGATTTGAACTGATTGGCCGGGATGATCGTGAGATCGGCCTAGACGATCAAGCCAATTTTAAATCGTCCAGTTTGCATTCAGGGCGATGCTCTGGCCGATCTTCTGAGATTTGTACTGATCGGCCAGGACAATGTCCATATCGGCCTGGATGATATTGTCGGCAACTTGCAATTAATGAGCTCCTTTGAAGCTCTTCTATTTAAGAGCTCTTGTTCAATATTTTGAACAATCTTTTGCTGCAGCCTTGACCTGAGAAGACCTTGAGGAGAGAAAGAGAGAGGGAGAGAGAGAGAGAGGATCTTATGAGGGGAAGCTTTTGAGGGGATTCACAAGGGTTGCTTCAAGGATCGCTCTGCTTCTTCTTCATCTAGAGTTTCTCATATGTGGAAGGGTCGGTAGAGGTAAGGATTCAGCATCTGATTGTGGTTCTCAGCCAACTTCAGGAGGAAGCAAAAGAAAATAAGTTCTCTACCTTATCGGGGTGGCAAAAAGGTGGTTCTTTGCAAAGGCTTCTCCACCTAGCTGTAAGGGATAAAGGAGAGTCATGAGTGTAGTGCAATACTCGGAGGGCGCCTCCGAGGAGTGGACGTAGTTCGAGTTGACCGAACCACTATAAATTTTTGTGTTCTTATTTCTTGCTTCTGCAATTTAATTTTTGCATTTATTTTTCTTGTGCTGTGATTTTGGTTTATGTGTTTTTAGTTCTTTATGAAAAGAAATTTTAAAATATCAATTAACCCCCCCCCCCCCAATTAACCCACAAGTTTTTAAATCAATCCCATGGAATACTACATCATTTTCATGCCTTGGTTAAAAAAAAATTAAAAAATTAAAATAAAAAAAATATTTTTGGTTTGCTATTGTTCTTTTTTGTTCCCTCCTCCTTTTTGATATGTCAAAAGGGGAGAAGTTTATGATATTTTTAAACTTTCGATCCCGAAATTTTACTGCTAACTGTCTTCGTAGTGTTTTGCCATCATCAAAAAGGGGGAGATTGTTGCAAATCTATTTTTATGACTTATGTTTTGATGATTGACAAACACTATTGATTCTCTTGGACTTCCTGTTACTTCTAACTTTTCAAGAATCGAAGATCGGACGAACAAACGAAGCCAGTTCAAGATTGCGTAGGTTTAGGGTTGAGTTAGTCTGTACTTTGTTTTTTTCTTTTCTTAAGTCTATTTGTAATGTTCAAAGAGACTGATGCTAAGTAACTCTACACACACACACTTGAGAGACTTAGAAATTCTGTTTTTACTCATATCGGCCAGGACGATATTTACATCGTCCTTGACAATCGGGCTTAAAACAGAAAATCTAAACAAGGATTCTTAATTAAGGCAGCCGTCATTAACAGATCGTTCTGGATGATACGTGTCTCAGCCAGGATGATAAGCTCAAAATAGAAAGAAATTGCCGCCATAGACAATTAAGGTATTATGTATTTTTTAATAATCGGCCAGGATGATTAGTTATCAGCCTGGACGATATTCACAAATTATGCCTTAATTGATCAGGAAATCAAGGGAGTAATTAAGGATGATTGATAAGATCATATCGTCCTGGACGATCGCAGGATCGGCCAGGACGATCTATTCGAAAACCTTAGTTACTTCTGGACGATAAATATAGGTCAGCTCAAATTTAGGGCGATGCTCTGGACGATTTTCCTCTGATTTGAACTGATTGGCTGGGATAATCGTAAGATTGGCCGAGATGATCAAGCTAATTTTAAATCGTCCAGTTTTCATTTAGGGCGGTGCTCTGGCCGATCTTCTGAGATTTTTACTGATCGGCCAGGATGATGTAGATCTCGACCTAGACGATATTGTCGGCAACTTCTAATTAATGAGCTCCTTTGAAGCTCTTCTATTTAAGAGCTCTTGTTCAACATTTTGAATAATCTTTTACTGATGCCTTGACCTGAGAAGACCTTAAGGAGAGAAAGAGAGAGAGGGAGAGAGAGAGGATCTTGTGAGGGGGAGCTTGTAAGGGGATTCACAAGGGTTGCTTTAAGGATCACTTTGCTTCTTCTTCGTCTAGAGTTTCTTGTCCATGAAAGTTTCGGTAGAGGTAAGGATTCAGCATCTAATTGTGGTTCTCTTCCATCTTCAGGAGGAAGCAAAAGGAGATAGATTCTCTGCCTTGCCGTGGTGGAAAAAAGGAGGTTCTTTGCAAAGGCTTTTCCGTCTAGCTGTGGGGGCTAAAGGAGAGTCACGAGTGTAGTGCAATACTCGGAGGGAGACTCCGGGGAGTGGACGTAGGTCAAGTTGATCGAACCACTATAAATTTATATGTTCTTGTTTCTTGCTTCCGCACTTTAATTTCCGCTTTTATTTTTCTTGTGGTGTGATTTTGGTTTATGTGTTTTTAATCTTTGTGAAAAGAAATTTTAAAATACCAATTCCCCCCCCCCCCCCCCCCCCAATTAACCCACAAGTTTTTAAATCAATCACATGGAATACTACATCATTTTCATGCCTTGGTTAAAAAAATAATAATAAAAATAAAAAAATAAATAAATAAAAAATTGGTTTGCTATTGGCCTTTTTTGTCCCCTCCTCCTTTTTGATATGTCAAAATGGAGAGAAGTTTATGATGTTTTTACACTTGTCGATCCCGAAATTTTACTTCTAACTGTCTTCGTAGTGTTTTACCATCATCAAAAAGGGGGAGATTGTTGCAAATCTATTTTCATGACTTATGTTTTGATGATTGACAAACACTATTGATTCTCTTGGACTGCCTGTTACTTCTAACTTTTTAGGAATCGAAGATCGGCTGAAAAAACATAACCAGTTCAAGATTACATAGGTTTAGGGTTGAGTCAGTCTGTACTTTGTTTTTTCTCTTCTTGAGTCTATTTGTAATGTTCAAAGAGACTGATGCTAAGTAACCCTACACACACACACTTGAGAGACTTAGAAATTCTGTTTTTACTCATATCGGCCAGGTCGATATTTACATCGTCCTGGACGATCGGGCTTAAAATAGAAAATCTAAATAAGGATTCTTAATTAAGGCAGCTATCATTAACAGATCGTCCTAGATGATATGTGTATCGGTCAGGACGATAAGCTCAAAACAGAAAGAAATTGCTGCCATAGACAATTAAGGTATTATGTATTTTTTAATAATTGGCCAGGACGATCATTGATCGGCCTGGATGATATTCATGAATTATGCCTTAATTGATCAGGAAATCAAGGGAGTAATTAAGGATGATTGATACGATCATAATATCCTGGATGATCGCAGGATCGGCCAGGATGATCTATTCAAAAACCTTAGTTACTTCTGGATGATAAATATCGGCCAGCTCAAATTTAGGGCGATGCTCTGGACGATTTTCCTCTGATTTGAACTGATCGGCCAGGATGATCGTGAGATCGGCCGGGACATTCAAGCTAATTTTAAATTGTCCAATTTGCATTCAGGGTGATGCTCTGGCTGATCTTCTGAGATTTATATTGATCGGCCAGGACAATGTCCATATCGGCCTGGACGATATTATCGGCAACTTGCAATTAATGAGCTCCTTTGAAGCTCTTCTATTTAAGAGGTCTTGTTCAACATTTTCAACAATCTTTTGCTGCTTTCTTGACATGAGAAGACCTTGAGGAGAGAAAGAGAGAGAGGGAGAGAGAGAAGATCTTGTGAGGGGGAGCTTGTGAGGGGATTCACAAGGGTTGCTTCAAGGATCGCTCTGCTTCTTCTTCATCTAGAGTTTCTCATCCATGGAAGGGTCGGTAGAGGTAAGGATGTAGCATCTGAATGTGGTTCTCTGCCAGCTTCAGGAGGAAGCAAAAGGAGATAGGTTCTCTTCCTTGTCGGGCTGGCAAAAGAGGTTCTTTGCAAAGGCTTCTCCGCCTAGTTGTGGGGGCTAAAGGAGAGTCACGAGTGTAGTGCAATACACGGAGGGCGCCTCCGGGGAGTGGACGTAGGTCAAGTTGACCGAACCACTATAAATTTATGTGTTCTTATTTATTTCTTCCACACTTTAATTTCCGCATTTATTTTTCTTGTGGTGTGATTTTGGTTTATGTGTTTTTAGTTCTTTGTGAAAAGAAATTTTAAAATAACAATTCACCCCCTCTTGGTTAGCTTGGGCCAGTTCTATATAGCTTAACATCCCTAACAAACTTTCACCAAGGACCACCTGTCATAACTTCTTCCATAGTTGCTGGATTTTCAAATGAGCAAAGCACCCATCCAATGCCTAAACCCGTTATATGAAACTTCCCATATCTACTCCATTGCTTTCTCAGTTCAATAGATACTGAAGAAAACAATATGTTATCACCAAATATTTTCGCCACAAAGCACAGTCCAATTTTTTAGCATTGATACTTTCATTTTCTGCGTGAAGCTAGACAGTCCTTCCATGATCAGATAAGAATGATCCCAGATCTAATTTATCTAAGCTTATGTTTTGTTTCTTCGACCATACATAATTTACCTCCATTTTGTTATTATTATCTTTAGAAATGCTGATACCATCATCAAAATTTCCCTGTTTATCAACCAACAGAGGAAATTCTTCATTCACCTTGTTCTCATTTGCATTAATGATTTCCACCGGGGCTGTCTCAACAATTTTACAAGAAATAGGAGAGGTTGGGAGAGATGTCGATTTAAAAACTTTCTTTTCGGCTGACATGGAAGATTCTCCATTTAAATTCTCCATCATTTCCTTGAACCCAGCTGCTGTTTTAAACTTCTTAAATCTGAGAAATTCTTCTTCCTTGATAACCTCCTTGCCTTTACCAATCACCACCGGAATCGGTTTGTTTTTCAACAGTCCTCCTTCTTTGACCAGCAATGGCTTCTCCTTGAATTGACTATTGAGAATTGAAATAGTCCTCTATCCTCCATTGAAAACCTCTGAAGAAGCTCGCACCTGAGCGTTGAGACTTCTTCAGATATTCGCCTAGGCTTCAGATGATGACAGGTGCTTACCCTCCATCGCCGTCAACTAATCCCGCCGGCGAGGCAGAGGAGAACGAATCACCAAAGTAGTCGCAAAATCCACGGGAGAAGAAAAAAATTGAAAAACAACGGATATTTCCAAATTCTTCAATTTTGGATTTTATCCATTAGTGGAGATCAAATACATTATAAATATGAGCTTAGGACTTGCTAATAAATGACTACTCACACTTGGGGGTTTGTTGAGCGTTATGTTCTTTAAAACATAAAATAAATAATTTAACATCTAAAATATATTCTTTAAAATAAAAATTTAAGTATAAAATACTAATATTTAAACTGAAATAAATCCTCTTTAACTTGAAATAAATTAAAAATTAAATAGTAATAAACTTATGACCTATCCAAACCACATAGCTTTTTTTTTGAGAGAATGCATAAATTGCATTAAAATGAAAAAGTAGATAACTTAATACAAACTAGGCAAAAGAAGTAAATGGTCCGTTTTTCAACAAGAAAAAAGGACTTTATTAAAATTAACTTTGTTAATTTAAACTTATTATAAATGTAATGAAAACCACTATCTCCTATTTTGAAACTGTTGAGATGCGGGGGATACCAAAATATAGAACAACCCGAGGGTTGATTAGTATCCCATAGTTCCCATCCAGTTAGAGAATAAGAAATAGTAAGGATCTCATAAACATTTAGGCAAAGTTTAAAGTAACAAGTTAAACTAAGGAAAAGGAAATTAAAGCTGAAACTAAAATTATAATTCAATAATAAATTCCAAAATTTTGGTATAAGTATTCCAAACTTTAAGATCATATGGTCCATCTTCAAAAAAATCACAATTTTGTTGCTATCCACTGGAGAATCCTTCTTCATATTAGTGAGAAAAAAGGGAAAAAGAACCTTTCGAATCGTTCTTCTCTTTATGTTCAGCCATCTTCCTTCTCGATAGATCTCTCACCGGACCCAATGCTTGGAGTTCTTTGAATGAAATACGCTTTGAAACGGGGGTAACATTCTTCTTAAAAAAGTTTTTTATCTTTTTTAAGAATATTTTGTTCAAACTAATAGCTGATGGAGGAGAAGAAGAATCATGGATTGAAGTATAAGTGTAATTACCCTTCACACTAGCATCAGCCGCCAAAGTTGTTGGCAGGGGGGGGTTCAAATTCTTTATTTTGAGCTCCTCCCAAAATTTTAGCATCATGAGGAGATTCGGTAGCCTTTTGAGGAGTCAAACTTGAAATTTGAAATTCCTTATTTTTAGCCTCCAAAGTATGTGGAAGGTTATTGCATTCCACTTCTACTAGATCAGCCCAAAAAATTACCGATTTTAAATTTTGAACTTCCTGAATTTGTCCCATCGTTCCAGAATAGTTTTCATGCTTATCAGAAGTCAAACCCGTGACCTTCTCCTTCTCAACCTTCTCCATAACATCCTCCATTGTTAATGGGTTTTGAAAACTCAAATTCTTAGCAATCTTAGGAATGTCCGTTTGAATAACAGACTTTAATCCAGCTGGAATTGATGGGGATAAATCCGGCTGAAGCTTCAAATTCTCAGTAATCTTAGGATTGTCTGTTTGAATAATAGACTTTGGTCCAGTTGGATTTATTGGGGATAAATCCGGCTGAAGCTCCTCAATAGCCTTATCATCCTCCTTGCTTTGTAGGATTTCAAAATTTTAAATTTGAAATTCTGAATTTCTAGCCCTGCTATGTTGAATTCCGGTAGTGTCTTCCTCCTCAATTGTACTCTCCAAATTAACTTCAGTAATTTCATTTCTAATTTCTGGAATCAATGAACCAGATTGATTGTCTTCAATATTTGTAACAACAACTTTATCTCCTCCCATAATTTCAGCAATTTTTTTAGCTGTTTTCAATGGAAGCCATTTAGAGTTTAATCCACCATAACTCCGGCAATCTGGTTGAACTTCTGCATCACTTTTTAGATGAGAATACCTCTTAACACTTTTATTATTTCTTTTGGATTTGAAATTGACGTGCATCCAAGGTCCGTAAGAACTATCTTTATCTTATAAAGGTTCTTTGGGAACTTCCTTATCAATAAAATCTGGCTTTTGAAAACCATTTGGACATACCACATCTCTATGTTCAATTCTACCACATTTGAAACAGATAGAAAATAAATTCTTAAATTCAAATTTTTGAAAAACTTTCCATGAATACCTTCAACCCAAATACCACAAGGGAGTTCGAATTCAATTTTACACGAACACATGCTCTTGCGAATTCCCTTCTCCCCCATCTGAACCTATTGCCATCCAATAATAACGGAGTCCCTATACTTGAAATAATTCTTGTAATTTTGGTTTCGTCCGAGTAGTGTAATGGAAAGTGAGGAAGACGAACCCAGATTGGAGAAGAAATACCTTCCAAGGAATAAGGAGAAAATTTGGGAGTCCATTTATCTAGTCCAATGACAAAACCTCCCCCATACCACGGACCTCCATTGAGAATTTCCTCCATAGCTTCCTGAGATTGAAACGAGCACAGGAACCAATCTAATCCCAGAGAAGTAATATGAAATCCTCCAAATTTACCCTATTGCCTCCTTAATTCAAAAGCACAATTTGAGAGGGTAAATTTTGTGGAAAGAATCTTCACCACCAAAGAGTTTCTTAAAACATGAACATTGGATTCTTCTTTTTCCAAGTCAAGTTTAACCACAATATCATCTTTAAATCCTTCATGAATTTCAGATGAATTAATTTTAATGTGTGGTTTTTTAATCCACACATTAGAATTATTCAAATTGTGATCGTAGCCACTAGAGGTGGAAGCCTCAAAATCATTAGCTCCAGGGATCAAAACCGGCTAAGAAGAACATGACTTAATTTTCAAAGCACCCAAAACTTCTTTTCCTTTACCACTTTCCATCAAAACTTTTTCCTTAGAAGCCAAACCTCCCTCTCTAATCACTAGAGGAGAGTTAAAAAAATTATAAAAGTTGCGATTGAATGTAAACCTACCTTTTGTTTCCAACAAAGTTGGACGCGTGGTAGATCTAAGGGAATAGGTGTTCCGGTCATCCAAGGATGACCGGCCACCATCCTCCATTTACAAAGAATGCAGCTGGAATTCTCCTTCCAAATCCATCCTCAATTTTTTGAAGATCACAATTTACACTTAGCCAAATTCTTGGAAATCTATTCTCCATATATCTTATTATAAACACTTTAGATAACTTGATAGAACTACTTCACCGAGGCTAGGCTAGGGCGATAATGTGGGTTGTTTTATTTGGAGAACCTGGCCTGGAGGGTATTCATACTTGGTGGGTTTACTTTTAAACTATGAATGTCATATTTAAATTCATGTTGGTATACCTTAGATTATTCAAGATATATAAGATTAGGCTCTTGAGTCATATTATATTTTTTATACATACACTTGCATCGCATTATGTATGAGATTTTTTTATCTATTGCTCTCTTATATTCTTGCAGAAAGTAGAATGCACCTAGGTTATTTTATAAATATAAATGTAAAGGTAAAGGTAAATGTATATTTCTTAGATTCATGTATAGCTAAATTGAGATGTGTAGTATCAAGAGTTGTAAAAAGATAAAAGATGATTGCTTAAAATATATTGTGTCCAAAAAGTTAGTGATCCTTTTTTCCTTTGAAGATTATTATCTTTTGATCCTTAAAGAATATCATGGAGCAAGAATATTCATTACTTAAAATAAGCAATCATATTTAAATCTATTTTATATAGGGTGTGGAAATCCAAGCTTATTATTGGTGGCACCTGACCACCTTTACTTTCAGTAGACCCTGGGTTGTACTTTGTATAAATTATAAATGAATAAAAGTTTTATTTATACACTATTTCTAATGCATTATTACATAAAACTATTTGAATTCATTTGCATAATAAAATTTAGGATTGATCCTTTTGAACCAAATCTCCTTTATTCCTTGGTGGAGCCACCTTATCTTACAAACATAAGGCAATTGTTTGACATTTAGGGCTGTTAGTTGGTATTCCACTCTAGGAAGACATAAATCTAGATTTTACACACTCTTCAATCTCTCTAGTTTCCAGAAGAGTTATTCAATCATTCTAAATTATAAATCTCAAGTCCTAAATCTATAATCTAAAATCTAAAATACCTTTTAAAGTCTAAATCAAAATTAAAATCTAAAATTTGAATTTTATCTTTGAACATGTCAAACTCAAATTTTTCTTAAATCTATATAAATTTAGAAATTTTTCACTTCATTTTTATTGAGAGTATTATCTTTTGAAATATAATTAACTATAGAGGCATACCATTCTAGAACCTAGTAAATAAAATAAACTCTATCTTTGTTCCTTTTCTAAGGAAAGTAAAGAATCATTTGAATGCAGGCTATAACTTTATATATTTATATCATGGTTTAGTTTCATTATAAAAATGACTAATAAAAATCTCTTTTATCTTTTGATATGAAGTTGATATTCCTTATGTTGTGTTTGATTATTAAAGGAAATTGAGTTTCTTTCTTGAAATCAATAGTAAAACTTTAGTCTATCCATTGAGATGGTATAATGCTAAGATGTACAGATTTGATCAATGAAACATTAAAGTGAATCATGTGGGCCAAAAATGCTTTTCAACAATAAAATTTGCCTGCAAGAGTGTTTTAAAAAACAATTTATCTTAATAATATAAAAAACTTATTTTATGAGAAAAATAATTAATTATAGGATGAGAATTAGAAAAATAGTTATTAACTACCATCAATTTTGCTATACAGAATTAAGATTTAAGATAAAAATACTACTTGGAAGTATATATATATATATATATATATATATATACATACATACATACATACATAATGTGTGTGCATGTGTGTTTATTTGAGTGATCATGTGAAAAAATTTCTTCTTTGGTGTGTTCCTTAAGTTTTAGCTCAAAGCCAGTCAAAGTATTAAGTCTGCACATTTCTAGGAAAAATTCATGCATAATGGAATGGTAGAGGTTATTCTCCTTCTACTTTCTCATGTCAACTTCCTTCGTGAGTTTGCCTATGCATTTTGTTATGTAAAATATGAAATGAATGATTGATAGAGGGAGAGGCTAAATGGCTAGGTTATTTAGGATATGTTAAGTTGTATTTTGTTTCTAAGACATACTCAATAATATAGAAAAGTAACAGGTTTTACTTGAATGTATATAATGTTTTCTATGTACCAGATCATAAGATTTTGTACTAGTGGCACAACTGAAAAATGAGAGAGTTAGTTGGTTTTCAAAGTAAGAGAGTACAATATGCTCAAGATTATATAGTTTGATTATTTGTACGTACTAATTCTTTACCATCTTGATCATACTGTACGATCTAATAAAGAAAAAAAATCTATCAATAGGGATTTGATCTCTTCTTCACTCACACCATTTCATAAGCATTATATTCTTCTTATGTGAGTTTTTTTTTCATCCTACAAGAGCTCGCTCATCCATTTTTACTCTAAGATGGTAAATAAGAGGTTATGTGCAATAAGAATTTCATCTCATCCAAAAAGGAATGAATGATTTTGCTAAGAAGAAGAGGAACTAGCATATGAACATTATAAGGAAGCATCAATTATTGACTCAAAGGTAAGTCTATTAGAGAATTTGATATACTAGATTAATGATTTTTTTTATGGGCACTACTCTTCGATTTCTAATATTGCTTGTATTTCATTTTCTTTCTAGAAGGCTATATGAATTTTTGTAAATCTAAGAATAAATGGAAAAAAATTGTAATGTAATCATCAGTCTATAGAGAAAAGAAGCAATAACTAATCATACTAACAAGAATTTTTATATATATCACATACTAGTGTCACACCTTATGACCAATCTCTGTTATAATTGGATCTTTTTTATATGACCATTAGCCATGCACCTCTTAGCCACATTAGCCCTTAGTGAGCAATCTTATGTTGAATGCTCACACTATCCAATAGGTGCTTGAATATAATGCCATTCTTAAAGCTTGTGATAGGATTAACATTATTCCAGTATTCATAATAATTAAAGGCTATGATAGAATTAACATTACTCCACTATGCACAATAGTTACCTACTATTGCATCATAGGCACTCAATTTAATTTACAAAATTTTCTGATATGGTACATAAAAAACCATAAATTAGTTAGAACCCTTGGGAGGGATAATTGAAAGAAAAACTCAGTACTTAGCCATATCATTATATACATCCTAGAAAAAAATACAACATAACCTATTCTAAATCAATTAACCATGTATCCTCTCTTTTTATTGATCATTCATTCCATATTTTATATAATAAGAAGTACAAGATAACTCAATGATAGATGGATTTGAATAAGAAGGAGAACATTGTCCTTTTATGCATCTTATAAGAATTTATTTCTAGGAATAGTGGATGACGCACATTAATTGGCTCGAGCCAAAACTGGATGACCATGTCTATAAAGAGAACATCTTTGGCCCTAAAATTGAATGAGAAATTTAGGATAAGAGAATGCTATCATTAAGTTGATAAAGAAGAAGGTTAGAATAATAAAAAATTTATAGAATACATCAATAACAAAATAGATAAGTAGCAATAAAGATTATTTTATTTAACAATTTTAAAATATTAAGGACAATTTTAGAAAAATAGTGCAAGTGATTTCATAAAATTTATAACTAAAATAAAATTCTTAAGAATTTTTAAAGCACTTTAGAATTATTTAAATTCATAATTCCATAATTATGCATATAGTAGTTTACTAGATCGGTCTCATCATGATAATAGTGTAATCAAGATAAGTGCTCAAATCAAGGGAGTCATCACATAGGATCCTAGTGTAAGAGTAGGATGACATGGGTTTGGATGATCAATTAACTGTGAGTAAATCAACAAGTTGAGTCAAGTTGTAGCCACCATTAATTTGAGCTTAAATTCAAACTTAACTTGAGCTCAATTATAAAAGTTAAGTAGGCCCATGAGTTAGCTCATTTATTATATAAAGAAGAAGAAATAATATTAATTTATATAGTTGTAATAAAGTGATAAAAAATGAGAACTTTTTGTAGAAATGATAAGAAACCATATGATATGTAACATTAGAATATTTTTAATATTCTATACTTAAACTCTTACATTATAATGTATTTATGTGAAATTTTTATATCAATGATTTTTAAATAAATTGAATCAAGAGCTAACGAGTTGTGTATGTCCATATATAGTTGTATACATAACTCACAGGCATTATGCAGGTTCACATTTAAGGGGCTCAATCAAAAGTTTCACTTATCCAAAATGGGCCTTGCCCTTAGAAGATGTCAAGAGAGGAAAGTTAGAGATAGCCAAGCCCCAATGAAGCTCAAATTATAGTTTTTCTCTCCTGAGGAGCTTGATTTAGGGGACTCACATTTTGAATTAGTTTGACTAAAGAGATTTTCTTATGAACACTTATCTATTTTGGTGTTTCTATCTAGTCAAAGCCATTCTCCTTCCGTAGATATCCTAATTTGAGCTATAAAAAGCATACACTTATAAACCCCTTAATCATGGCTCCATTAACTTTGTTCATCCCCAAAACATAGCCATTTACATGAAATACTCTCCTATTAGACCTCATGAGCCTGATGTACGCAAGGATTTTGATGATAAAAAATATTTCTGGTTAAGTGATGGGAACTATGTGGTTAATGATGTGATCTACAAATAAAGCTAGCATGAAATATGAATATGCTTAGGTTTTCTTTGATATAAATATAATAATAGCCCACTAGATACACAAGTATATGTACTAATCAAGTAATAAAGTGATAGACAAGAGTGTCAATACCATTTTGAAGTATTCTTCTTAAATGCAATTAACTACTTTTGTCTAACAAAGATGTATGATTTATTTTAATAAATATAAAATGAATGTTTTTGAATTATTTCCACTTAATCGAGGCTTACAATAAAATTGGTTACTAATGAAAATAAAGTGGTTTGGATGAATGAATGCAAAATTTCACATTTTTCCTAACAAGACTCTTAATTTAGACGTGGATTAGAAAATTTGCTTCCCAAGATCTATGACAAGATTATAGGAGTGAAAAGGGAGGTTTATGGCTTTCCTACAACTATAATATCTCAATATAACATCAAAGGTTTAACATCCTATGTCTAGGTATGCCCACATTCCATTTCAATACTCCTTTTTGTTATAGCATTCCTCCATCAAGGTAATGCATAACATTAGATATTAACTATATACATGATCATTATATGCATTAAATTAAAAAAAAGTTGCTAAAATATCTTTAAACTAATTCAAAGTATAAGAGTCTATATTAGTACTTGCTATGTGTTTATATTATTTTCCCAAAACTTAGGGATTTAGCCAAACATGGATAACATAAAAAGAAATCTCATGTTCATTCCATTAATATAAGAAAAAGATATAGAATAGTTAATAAAGATAAATGTCACTCAAATGGATTAATTGATAGTCTCCATACTTCTTTCTCCAATAATAGAATTTCTTATAAAAATGAGTGAACACTATGAAATTCTTACATTTTATAATTGATAGTCTCCATACTTCTTTTAGCAATGCAGCGCTCATTTAATATTTATGATTTTTTACCTTCTCATGAATATTTTCAGCATAAATAAAACTAAAACAAAACAATTTATTAAATTTTAACACAATATGTAACATATAATTTATATTTAATAAATTGTTTCCAGCTTAAACTCTTACTTATCCTTAATAAAATGGTGAAATCACCTGTTAATTAACTTAATAGACAAAGTAAAAATTTATAATTTAAAATTAATAAAATGTAAGATAATATGTCATAGTTTATAAATAATTTGGAATAATAATTCTAATTTGAAAGGTGATAATAATTATCCTAATAAATCACCTTTTCTATTGCTTGCTTTAAATCTATCCACTATGAGCGTAAGTGTAAATTTGACTTTTGATTTATGAATTGAATAATATAATACTTAGAGATTAGTTATTCTTGTAGTTAATTTTTAAGTTTAGTAGTGCACAATCATATGTATCAATTTACTTACATTGTCCTATTTGATTTGGAGTATTAGGATGCATTTGGATGAGAGATTCAACAAATACTAATTTTTGAATGCACTCATTTTTCCTTTTTCATATTTCTTTCTTTGATTTTTCATAGTGTTCACTTTTTCATACTTGTGGATTACATATTTAATGATTTTGAATATCAATTTTGCTTTTCATCCTCCCGTAACCCTAATTAATGTAATGTAAGGATTTAATAAGATCACTAGTTCCATATTTAAGTTTACTATAATCTTCCTAATTTAAGCTACAAATTTCTTTTTCCTAAACTCAATTACTCATTCTTCAATTTAGTAGTTAGTGTATTAGTGTATAGTTTTTAAATTAAAACTAAGTCAATATCTTAAATGATATATTTTTATTAATTGTTAAGCTTTTTAAATTTTGAATTATTATGCATTGTTCATTCAAACTATCATCAAGAGTTTTATTATTATCTTATATTTATATAATTTATAATTACTATTTTTATTTGTCGTAAATAAGTAATCATATTGCAAGCACTTGAATAATTTTCAACAATTAAGAATGATTAAGACATAGCTAAATATAAATGAAATAGAAACAACAAATTAAACAAAAAAAAAAAAAACATGCCTTTCATTAAATGATAATAAGTTCAAAGGCATTGGAATACAACCAAAAAAAAAAAACTAAATAACCAGTGTAAGATGCACTATTCTCCTAACCCAACTCTATCCAAGATCCACAAGACCTATTCTTATCATAATAATAATAATGGCTGTCATGGCTATAATACGACTTCACTATCACAATCACAACATCACAAGATCCCCCAAGCAAAAGTAATAAAAGTATATATAAATGAAAAATAAACTATAAACAAAAAATAGATACTTCTAATTCTCTGCTCTCTTTTTCTCAAGCCTATTAGGGATAACCAAAAAAGGATAAAAAAAGTCTCCCATCACTCTAAGTTACAATACTCCTCCTCTTCATTATTACTATCAAGATGGGCCCAAACATATAATTTGTATTCTAGAGTAGTAGGGAAATGTAACTGATTTGGATTCTTTTTAAAGGGACTCCACTATAAATATCCACTAAGGCCTCATTGAATTTTGATGTATAATGGTAATTATTTTCTTGCATAACCAAGTAGTGAGGTTTCCATTCGCTGCCCTCCTCACAGAATTTATTCATTCCCTTTGATTTCTTCCTCAAATCAACTAAGCGCTCACTCGGAGATTTAGGAGTTCTAAAACTTCTACTACTATTGTTGGTGAGCCTACTAGTCAAATAAGGCTCATTTGGAAATAGCCTCCTTTATACCTAATCTTTTAAACCCCTCAAAAAAAAATTTTTTTTGGTGAGGGAAAAATAAGAAGAAGATGTTCATCTTTGGGGTCTCCCCTCACACTTACATCTATAGTGTAACTAATCACAATAGCATAATTAAGCATAACAAGATCCTTAATTACCTCAATAATAATTTTAATTAGTAAAAGATGAGACGGAATAAAATAGTGCCAAGCCTTTGATTGTTAGGTCAAGAAAAATGCAAAAAAATTAATATTTTTCCTCCCTCTTCTTCCACAAAGAACTACTATGAGTCTCACATAGGACTCTTAGCAACTCATCAAGATTTATAGAAGCTAGACTAAAAGAAGTATACTCATTAAACTCAAAATTTTTATGCTTGTAGAGAATATTACTTTTTATAGGGTCAAATGGTGTCGTTTACCTCTAACATAACACCTATTTTCCATTGACTCATTCCCATTGGCAAAGAACACCCTTACTACATTAACCACTTTTAGATAGGGTTCCTCACACAACCTCTTCAAATGCGTATTTACTATTAATAAGATCTCCTTCCTTCCGGAGTTCTTAAAGCTATGCTCAAGGATTAACTATTTGTTTACCACCAATGCCTATACCTTTACTTAGCTTATGTAGAGATGAATCTATTCTTTCCATAGGATGATGAGGCACATTTATTTCTTCTAAATATTTTTGGGGCCATTTCTTATAAAACTAAAAATATAAAATTTTATAAACATGAAAAGAATGCAAGAAATAACATTAAAAAAATGAAAGAGACAAACCCATATATATATAAATCACGAGCACCATAACACTTAATAGAATAATATTATGATACTTAGTAATAATGAAAATGAAAAAGAAGTCAGACAAATAGATGTTGTAGTGGTATGGGACATGAGGCACTACAGCTAAGGCGTTATAAAATGAAACGCTAACTTTTTGATTGGAGAAACATAGTGGTTGTTGACATACACCAATATTATAGCAAATATAAATAATACCATTGCAATGCTTTAACTAACATAATAATGATTTTGACCTAACACTATGATGCTGATAATAATGTCGCAATGCTAAATATAGTATTAAAATGACAAGTTATAAAAGTATGATTTATTGACAACACTGCCATCAATATTATAGAAATAATAAACCAAATGCTGCAACACTAAATAATATAGAAATGAGGAGCTTGGGAAGGCACAATGATGCTATGGCATTCATTATAAAACATTGCAACAACACAATCCCAAAAATTTTCTTGAGCCTTCAACATTGCAATGTTATCTTTGAATGTTGTGACGCTTGGCTTTTAAATGCTATGGCGCTTTAAATACTAAAAATATGGTGCTAGTTCAATTTTTAAGGTAATAAAAAATTTTTGGGAAACTTTTCATAACTTAGTTAAAATCCATATTATTAACGTTTACAAATAATATAACACATATACATAACATAAATCCCAAAACAAATTATAAAACCACACACAAAATAAGGTTGCCTCCAAAATAATGCTTTTATTTTTCTCCGTTGGATTAGTTTCAGTATTATAGGGAAAAGTTCTATGAGGTTGATTAGTAAAAGAAATTGTAAGCTATCCTAATTAATTTTTATAATTTTTAATTAAAGTATCCCGACTCTGCAATTATTCCTTACTGAATCACAACCTCTTTTAAATATGTTATTCTCTCTTTAAATTGATTATATTGATTAAATCTTAGGGGATATGAAGGTCTATTATTTATTACAAGTTACTGAACAATATGCTAATTTCATTCTTGATTAGATTAACCTACATTCTATTGATTATAACCACCAATAATATTATTTGAATAGCAAAAATTAGGATTGTTCTTCCAACTTAGATTATATGTATTTAAATAAGGATTATTTTGACTGCCAATCAAATTCAAATTCTTAATCCCTAGTGCATTACTATCATCAATTAAATTTAAATTATATTCTTCTAATTGAATAGATGACCCTGATCCCGAACTAATTCAATTGTGTCTAACTTCTTAAAAATTATCGCTACAAAAGTAATCAAAATAGATAATGCATCAAATTTTGATGCACCTATTTCCCTCTTAGGATTCACCCTGTTAGCCAGACATTAGAAATTATTTGTAGCTATTTCCTTAATTAATTCATATGCTTTCTTAAATAGCTCAGATAATAATGATCAACGACCTACTACATCTATGATCAACCTAAAGGATCCTACCAATCCATTACAAATAGTCTAAATAGCCAACAAATTAGGTAAAGCAGGATAAGGGAATTTTTTTAATAATTTTCTTAAATTTCTTCAAACTTTAATAAATTGAATCTCCTTCAAACTAAGTAAAATATATGATATAATTCTTAAGCTTGGCAGGTTTTTAAGGTGGAAAATATTTAACTAGGAATTTTATGCCAACTCATTCCAAGTGGTTATAGAGTATAGGAGAAAGGAATTTAATAATATCTTAGCTTTGTCCCTTAGAGAAAATGGGAATAATATAAGTCTAATAGCATCTTTGCTAACACTATTATACATAAATATTGTATAGATTTCTAAGAAACTAGTTAAGTATAGGTTTGGATCCTCAACAAGAATTCCAACAAACTAAAAATTTTGAATGATCTAAATGATGGCTAGTTTCAATTCAAAGTTATTGGCCTAAATATTAGGCCTATTAATACTTTGGTGGATTCCTTCTAATAGATGATTAGTATACTCTCTAAGAGGTCTAGCATGGTCCTGATCTTACACTATCTCAAACATCACTTAATTTTTTTATTTTATTGAAATTTTGTAAGGTCCTTTCTATCTCATAATCAAATAATAAGGGATTTTTATTAAATCTACTAAGCATACATTAATGATGTAACAAAATAAATTAAATATTACAAACTAAATAATCAACAAAATATCTTTTTATCTTTTTCAAAAATTGAATAAACATTAAAAAATAAATATATAAGATATAAGTAGGTTTAAATATGTACTTATTTTAATAATATAGTTTAAAATTATAATATGAATTTTACTTCCCTAATACAACAACAACAACAACAACATCAAGCCTTTATCCCACTATATGGGGTCGGCTACATGAATCCTTTTTCTCCATTGTGTCCTATTAAAGGTCAAATTCTCATTTAAACCTAATAGAGAAAGGTCATTCCTAATATTTTCTAACCTTGTCTTTTAGGTCTGCCTCTACCTTTCTTTACATAAGTCAAATCTAATACCTCTACTGTCCTAACCGGGTCATTGGAAGGCTGCCGTTTTATGTGACCAAACCATCTAAGGTGACTTTATTTAATCTTATCTTCTATTGGAGCTACTCTAACCTTTTCATGTATATGCTCATTTCATATCCTATCTCTAAGGGTAAAGCCACTCATCCACCTGAGCATCCTCATCTCTGCCACACTTAACTTAGTATTATGCTTCTCTTTTAATGGTCAACATTCAACACCATAAAGCATTGCAGGCCTCACTACCATCTTATAGAATTATCCCTTATGTTTGAGGGGTACTTTTCTATCACACAATAAGCCCGATGCATTCCTGTACTTCAACCATCCAACTTGAATTCTGTTGATAATATCCCCATCTATTTCACCATCACTCTGAAAAATAGATCCAAGATATCTAAAATGTTACTCTTATTAATGATTTGATTGCCCAAAGTCACAATCCCCTCACTAGGTCTATTACTACTAAAATTACACTCCATATATTCTATTTTAGATCTAGTCAAGCGAAAACCTTTAGTCTCTAATGTTGAACCTAATAATAGTACAAATAACATGGCGGGGGCTATGCATTTAATGGTGTGAGCTATTGTAAACATGGATTCAAATATTATAATTTTGATGATAGCAAACATTTCTGACATTTCAATTTCTCTACTATAGCCCTACCTACTAATGTTTCAGGTCCATAAGATCAATTACAAATTAAGCTAGCTCAAGATTAGGTAGAATAGGACTAAGTCAGTTTGTAAGTGTACTTCAAGTGTTTTTACCTTTTCTTGAGTCAAATATAACAAAGTAGATCCCGATGCTAAGTAACCTTACACACACACACACTCAGGGGATAAACTTTATATGTTTTAGATTTTTCTTTTTTTGATCATATCGTTCGGGATGATCCAAAATCATCCTGGACGATCGGTTAAAAATAGAAACCCTAATTAGGGCATCCTTGTTAAGATAGTCAAATTAAGCAATTTATCCTTGACAATATTAACATCATCCAGGATGATAGGCTCAAATAAAAAAGAATCAACTGCCAACTCCTCTAGGTATGTTATTATTTTAAGAACTCAGACAGGAAGATCCCATATCATCCTGGATGATTCATTACAATCATGCCTAAATTAGTTAGTTAATTAAGAAAAGAAATTAAGGTTTGATTAATCAATCATATCATCTTGGATGATTGAAGGATCATTTTGGATGATTAGTTAGAAAAACCTTCATCTCCTCCTAGATCACTTGGATGAACAAAATAATGTCCTGCACAAAATTCACTGATTTTGAACTAATCATACAGGATGATCCTGGAATCATCCTGGATGATTAGTTATAAAATCTTTCATCTTCTCCTAGATCACCTAGATGAATAAAACAATGTGCTGGATGAAAATTCTTGATTTTGAACTAACCGTACAAGACGATTCAAGGATTGACCTGGATGATATATTATATTTCTTCATCGTCCAACATATATGAATTTAGACGAATAGAATGATATGATGGATGATTTGTTTAGCTTTGAAATAATTGTATAGGATGATATACCCATGGGTTTGGATGATCAGAACAAATAAGAGTTCTAGTCATCTAGCCCTCCCAAATTGTCCTGGTTGAAAGAGCTGAAAATACACTGATCATCCTGAATTATCTATATATTGTAATAGATAATGTTTGATGGCTTGCTATAGTTTAGGGAAAATTTTAAGCCCTTCTTTATAAAATCTCTTGTCATCATCCCTAGTTCAAGTAGATTTCTTTTGCTACTATCCTTACCTGAGAGAGCCAAGAGAAGGAGAGGGAGAGCTTGCGAGAGAGAGAGAGGATCTTATGAGGTGGGGTTTATGAGGGTTTCACAAAGGTTGATCCAAGAAAGGATCCAAGTCATCTTCTCCAGTCATCATCCTTGGTTCCTTAGAGGCTCTAGGGAGGTCTTTCTCAGCAATCAATCGAGGTTCTCTGTCTGCTTCATGAGGAAACTAAAGGATGTTAGGTTCTTTTCCTCACCGGGGCCGATGGAAAGGAGTTTGTAAAGGGTTCTTTGCTTTGCTTTGGGAGAAGATGGAGAGTCAATGAGTTTAGTATAATACCAGGAGGAGAGGCTCCAGCGAGTGGATGTAGGTTAAGTTGACCGAACCATTATAAAATATGGTGTGCTCTATCTTATTATGTTTTTGCATTTGTATTTTCAAAAAGAACATGCTTTTTGTTTAAGAATTTTTAAAATCTTGGTTAACCTCGAGCTAGTTCATAAGGTCTTAACAATCCTAACGGACTTTCATGAGCTACATACAGAGCTCGCATATAATATGAATATGATTATTTTTTTATATAAAAATAATAATAGCCCACTATATATACAAGTATACTTGAGATTAATTAATAAAGTGATAAAGAAGAGTGTCAATCCCATGATAAAGTGTTTTACTTAAATACAATTAAAATGGTACTATCTAACATTGATGCATAATTTATCCTACTTAATATAAAACATATGTTTTTGAAATTTTTTAAACTTATTAAAAACTTCTAAGAGAATTGGATACTAATTTAAAAAAATTATTTTGATCTAATAAATGCAAAATAATATAATTTTATGAAATGGACACCTGATGGTCCTAAAACCCCTGCATGTACTAACATCTATCAATTTTTTAAGGATTTGTGTTAGTGCTATAAAATTTAAAAAAAAATGAGTATAATTAAATCACTATAGTATCTATGCTATGAAAATGAGGTTTTGTGATTTGAACTTATAATGACTCCTAAAAAAAATATTTTAATGGCTTATTACACAACTCTCAAATAAACAAATTTATACCTAAAGGAGATAACAATTCTCAAACAAGATGATTTATACTTGAATGAGATTGTTGCACCAAAATAAAAATATTTAGACTTGAATGTGATAGCATCTCCCAAATAAGAAGTTTTAGAGTTTATTAGCATTGCATCTCCTAACTATGAAGATGAAAGTTCAAGGAGGTTATGAGACCCCAAAGAATAAGCCCGAGGCTAACCAAGGGGGGGGGGGGGGGGGGATGGGGGGAAGGGGGGGGGAGGGGGGAGGGTGAAATGGTGATTTAAAAATTTCTTTAATAAAAAGAAAATCTTTTTATAAAATGTTTAATATATAAAATAGAATATTTTTACCTCTTTATGAGAAAGCAAATTAATTTCTCAATAACATGAACAAAAATTTTCAACCACATAGTTAATCACAAAAAAATTAAAGTGCAAAAAATAATAAGAACAAACACACTAGAATTTATAGTGGTACGGTCCAACAAAATTAAGAAGAATCTTTAAATCAAAAAACAAATCAAAACCAATATCACCACAATAAAAACCAATGCAGAAATTAAATGCGAAAGCAAATAAAAAGAAAGAACACACCGGATTTATAGTGGTTCAGTCAAACCTTGACCTATGTCCACTCCTTAGAGGCACCCTCCAAGTATTGCACTAAAACAAGTGTCTCTCCTTTAGCCCCCACAGCTAGGCGGAGAAGCCCTTACAAAATCACTTCCACCTTCCCCGGTACGGCAGAGTCGCCGGGTCCTTTGACATCAAAGAGATCTTCTTCTTTGGTGAACCTCCCTCAAGACAAGCCTTGAATCCGAAGGTATTAAGGTGCAATCATGCCGGAGCAACCGTGTGGAATCCCCCTCCACACTCCCTTGAGACCCCCCCCCCCCCCCCCTCACAGGATCATCTCCCTCTCTCAGACTTCACCAGTTCCTCACTCCCTTTCAAGGTTTCTCTTCAAGTTTCCCCCACAAGAATGAAGCTACAATGGCTGACAAAGACACTTACAAAGTGCCTTGTCATAACTTAAATAGAAGAGCTAAAAATGAGCTCATTAATGCAAGTTATCGACTTTATCATCCAGGATGAAAGACATTTCTTCCTGGCCGATTAGTTCAAATATGAGAAAAATCATCCTGAATATCGCCCTGAAATGAAGCTGCCCGATGTCTAATCGGCCCGGATGATCTTGCGATTGGCCCAGACGAAATCACCATTAATTGCTTTCCTTAATTACAGAGAAATTTTGGAAAAATTGTCCTGGATCATCCTGGCCGATATTTTATAGTCCAGGCTGATCCACCAGGCCGATGTTAAAAAATAATTAATTCCTAAATAGATCTGGCGACAGAAACTTTCTGGATTTAGCCTATCGTCCTGGCCGATACTAAATTTTCCAGGACGATGAGTTTTGCATAATGACGGCTGCTTTAATGAGGATGCCCTAATTAGGATTTCTATTTTTGAACAGATCGTCCCGACCGATATAAATATCTTCCAAGATGATGTTATCAAAAATAGTAATCTCTAGGGAACAGTCAGAAACCCTTATATGTTACAAAGCATCAGGAGCCACAACAAATACAATAGACTCAAGAAAGGAAAAACTGTAAAAACTAACTCAGACCTAGTCTACCCAATCTTGAGCTGGTTCCAAATTGCAGTCCGATTGTGTGAACCTGAAATATCAGTACATAAGGCAATCGTAGAAAAATAATAATGTTTGCTATCATCAAAATCATAAACCATTGATCCGCAACATTTCTTTGGCTAACTCCTTGCTCGTAAGCAATTAGCGATCAAAGAAGATTGTCAATATAGTAAATGTTTAGATCTTTAGACTCTGTAATTGCAGTAATTTTAGCATCATAAGTAGTATGCAAATAATGAAGTATCTTATTAACCATTTTAGCATTCGTTAGTTCCCTACCCATTGCATATAAAGAGATGACTATTTGTGTGAATATTGTGTACATATAAAAAATGGATTCATTTGGTTTCATGCAAAACAATTCATAGTCATGCAACAAGATATTAAGTCTATATTGCTTAAAATCATTAGTCCCCTCATAAGTTATATAAAGTCTATCCCATATGTCCTTTTCACTCTTGCAAGTAGAAACCCGCATGTAATCTTCTGATTTAGTATCACAAACGAATCTATTTAAGCGTTTGGGATTTAGTTGTGCTAAGTCACGTTCTTCTACTATCCAATCCACAAAAAAGTGTTTCAACTCTAACTCCGTCAACTAGTCTAGTTGGTTTTGTATATCATTCCTGAACTAAGATCCACATACGGTAATCAAGTGACTGTAAAAATGCAAACATGCGTGTTTTCTAAAAATCAAAAGGGATATTGTCGAATAATGGAGGTCTAGTTATAGAGTAACCCTCAGGAAAGCGTGGGAAGAGAACCCTTTGGCTGTTCACACTCTCCAAGTGTAGGAAGAGAACCCTTTGGCTATTCACACTCTCCAAGTGTTGGCAGAGAATCCTTTGGTTGTTCACACTCTCCAAGTGTCGACAGAGAACTAGATCTCCTTGAACGATCTTCTCACAAGAAATCTATAAAGATTGGAGAAAAGAGTGAAGTAATCATAAATCACTATTAGAGATTCTTGCCTTTGAGTTCCAAGTGAATCCTTCACGCTCCAGTAGCAAGAATCCTTCTTTAAACACTCTCTCACACTCTCTCCTTCACTCTCATTTTAGTTAACACGAAGATCAGTAGGCAAAAAGATCACAAGATAGTTTTAGGTGCACTTTATATAGAAATGACATGAAAAACCATCCAAAAACTGTTGACTTTCAAGTCTATACACAGTCGATCATCCCAAACGATCATCAGATTATCCTGTATGAATAGTATAAAAATAGTTGCATATGAACCCAATGTATATTGGTATGAACTGACTTCGTACCCGATCATCGTCCCGTATGAAATATGTTCATCCTGGGATGAACAGTTACATCAAGGGTTCGTTTTGACCAAAATGCAGGACAGTCCTAAATTTTTAGGGAACAGAAGACTTCATTTTGGGATGAACATGAATGTTTATCTAGACGAATAGTTCAAGTCATGTGTCTAGAGAACTTCATCCAGAGACGACCAGGATGAATCGTATTGGATGATTAGACACAGAGTGATCGTACCAAGGAGTCATCCTATATGAGCATTGATTAATTGGATTATATAGGATGAAATGATAATCGTCCAGTACAATAACTAATAATTGATTCAAATTAGCCGATGGTTGTGTTGTGATCACCAAGGTGTATTTTTGTTTAATTGTGTAGGAAGATATGGACCGTATTGTATAAAGTAAACAAAATAAAAAAAAAATTTGATATGGAAAGTGATAATCAAGAGCTTTTCAAAACAAAATAAAAACAAAGAAAGAATATAAACTAATACAAAAACTAAAAAAAAAAAAAACAATCATAAATCAAAATAAAAGAACACAATTATTTTTTAAATTGATCACTCTAGTAAATGATAACTTTCACTTATGAGTATATTAAAAATAAGTAAGAAATGAATTAACAATGTTGAAATCTAAAAAAGGTAAAAACACGATCTTATTACCCCAAACTCGGACTCCTTACAGGCTAAAAATTTTTTTAAAACAAAAATCTAATTCAGAAAAGAAATCAAATAAAAAAAATGATCTATTGAAACTTCATTTAGAATAGTATATATGATAGAATAATATTTCAAAGTAATCAATCAAAATCATAATTTTCAAAATTCAAGTGTTTGAAGATATTAAGTGGCACATGAATTCTTCTAAGATTTAATGATTTGAAAGAGAAGAAAGATGGATTAGAAAAGCAAGACGGCTTGGTAAGAGAGAGAAGCTCCACGAATTGAGGAAGATTTTGGAAGAGGGTTTTCGGCTTTGGAAGTGAAGAGAAGGCTGCATTCATTGTAAATGGAGAATGGTGGCCGGTCATCCTTGGATGACCGGAACACCAACTCCCTAGTTTCTACCGCGCGTCCCACTTTGTTGGATTGAAAAGGTAGTTTTACATTCAATCGCAGCTTTTTGAGTTTTTTCAACTCTCCTCTAGTGATTAGAGAGGGTGGATTGATTTCTAAGAAGAAACCGTTGATGGTGAGTGGTAAAGGAAAAGAAGTTTTAAATGCTATGACAAGTAAGCCTTGTTCATCTTTGCCGGTTTTGATTCCTAGAGCCAATGATTTGGAGGCTTCAACCTCGGGTAGCTTCAATCAAAATTTGAGTAATTCTAATGTGTGGATTAAGAAACCACACATTAAAATTAATTCATCTTTTTCACATGAAGGAAATAAGGATGTTAAGGTGATTAAACTTGACTTGGAAAAAGAAAAATCCAATGTTCATGTTCTTAGGAATTCATTGGTAGTAATGATCCTTTGCAAAAACTTGTCATTTCCCAGCTGTGCTTTTGAATTTAGGAGGCAATGGGATAAATTTGGAGGATTACATATTATTGCTCTTGGTTTAGATTGGTTCCTTTGCTCCTTTCAATCTCAGGATGCAATAGAGGAAGTTATCAATGGAGGTCCATGGTATGTGGGAGGATTTGTCATTGGATTAGACAAATGGACTCCCAATTTTTCTCCCCATTCCTTGGATGGGATTTCTTCTCCCATCTGGGTTCGTCTTCCACACTTACCATTACACTACTGGGATGAAACCAACATTTCGAGAATTATTTCAAGTATAGGGACTCCGTTGTTATTGGATGGAAACATGTTTAGATGGGGGAGAAGGGAATTCGCCAGAGCTTGTGCTCGGGTGAAATTAAATTCTAAACTCCCTATTGGTTTTTGGGTTGAAGGTATTCATGGCAAGTTCTTTCAAAAATTTGAATTTGAAAATTTATCTTCTATATGCTTCAAATGTGGAATTATTGGACATAAAGATGTTGTATGTCCAAATGGTTTTCAAAATTTTGATCTTAGTAAGAAGGAAGCTACCAATGAACCTCTATCAGTTGATGAGTGCTCTTACAGGCCTTGGATGCACGTCAAATTCAAATCCAACAGAAATTTTAAAAATGTTAAGAGGGGTTCTCAATTAAACCATGATGTAGATTTTCAGAAAGTTCGCCGGCCAGATTTTCAGGAAGTTCGCCGGCCAGATTGTCTCCATCCGAAATCTGATTCAAATTTGGTAGAAAATACTGCTGTGATCAAGGGTAGAGATGATGTGGTTGTTAGCATTAATTCAAATTTGTGGAGTAAACCAAATTTAGCTCATAATACAAATGTTGAATTTAATGTTTCTGGTTCGTTGGATAATACACCTGGTCCAATAGTTACTAGTCCAACGTGTATGCCTAAAATAGCTGAGGTTTTGAATTTTCAAACTCCACAAGAGATGGAGGCTGTTGCGAAGGTGTGTGAGAAGGAACTAAGTACGGTTTTGGCTTCTTCTATGGCTGCTAATCCGTCTAAGGAAGAAAGTTCTAACGGAACTCTTGTTAATATTGCTGAAAGTTTGGGATCTCTAGATTCAAATTTTAAAATTGCACCAAGCATGGAGGCAGTTAAGGCAATTGAGACCCATTCTATTCCAGCTGTTCTAAAATATGTTCCTCCAACAAATTCTCCTAAATTGGTGGAGAATTCAAATTTTCAAGTTCCTAACTTGATGGAGGCTGTTATGGAGAAGGGTATGGAAGAGCAAGTCAAGATTTTAATACCTTATAAAGCTGATAATATTTTAGGATTACATGATGTTAATGATTTGATTAGAGATGGCTGTTCTAATTGCATTTCGCCATCCTCTACAACCAGCTTAAAATTAAATAAAACTATTTTATTCAAAGGGAATAAGAGTATTATGATTTCTGATTCTAAACCCAAGCTATTCAAAGAGCTTCAAGGGCTAGGACATATTAAAAATCAAAATAGAAGAAGGATTGTTGATCACATGATGAAGAACGGTTCGATGGGTTCTTCACAAAATCTTTCAATATGATACCTGATTTCAAAGCAGTTAGAGACATGATGTCGGGAATTCCTTTCGGAGAATTTTCCATTTATTATGCTTGGATTTACAATTTTTTTTTTTGGAAAAGACTTCTAAAATACCCATTATTGGTTTTAATAGATATTTTGAGAATGTCTTATCTATTTTGTAATTTTCCTTTTGTTTTTCTTTATAGCTGGTTTTTTCTCTTAGCTTTTTTGTTTTTTAAACCTACTATTTTTGTTTATGGAATCGTTACTGAATTCTATTCTTTAACTGGATGGGAACTCTGGGATACTAATCAACCTTCGGGTTGTTTTAAATATTTGGTATCCCCTACATCTCAACGGTTTCAAAATAGGAAACAGTGGGTTTCATATCAAACTATTAGGTTTAATGATAACAAAATTGCTTTCAATAAGGATCCTTTTCTTCAAGGATCTTTTAGTTTGTATTAGGTTGTTTTACTTCCTTATTTAATGCATCTTTGCATCTTCTCAAAAAAAAAAAGAAAGAAAGTGAAGAAAGCTTATTCCTTTGTGGGCTCATTTTGTTCCTCTTTTTTAAATATCTAGCACATTTTATGCATCTTTTGATTTGTGATTCTTTTTGGTGTGTCTTTGAATTATTTGGTTGTCATTGTGCATCTTTTCATTTTTCTTTTGGGCTCATTTTGTGCCTCTTATTAATTTTTACAATTCCTTTCAAAACCTTTAAAGACTCTTAGGGAGATTATCTTCTAGATATAAGATAATAAAACTCACTTTCTAATATAACAAAGAATAAGCCACAAATCAAAATTATATCCATATGATAAATGCAACAACTTTATCAAGAATACTTGGAAGTGATTTAATGACTTTGAGCATTATTCATATGAGATAAATTACTGTAAAAATATAAAAAGATCTCAATTTCAAAGTCCAACTTTTAATTTGAAATAGATTTTACATCAAAATGAAATGCACCATTAAAGGTGTTAGAGGAAGAGAGACAATCATCGATATTTCTTCCCTTAACTGATTTAGGGAAGTCAAACACTACCTACTAATTTTTAAAACAAAATGCAAGGCAAAGATGTCATTTAAGAAATCAATATCAATAGTGACCATTGATTTGATTTTTTTAAACAGTTAAGGAAATGAAAAAAAATAGAAAACAAAAAATTCATAAATAGAAATAGACACGTTAAAAAAAACATAAAAAAACAAAAAATAATAATTTCAAGCATTAATATATAGTATACCTAATTTGGTTCTTAAGATGCTAAAAGTTTCAAATGCAGCGGTTTTGTAAAGATATCAATAAGTTGGTTTTAAGTGGCTACATGGTGTAGCTCTATGTCTCCATTAGTAACGTGGTCCCTAATGAAGTGGTGCCTTATGTCAATGTGTTTGGTTCTTGAGTGTTGGATTGAGTTTTTTGAAATGGAGATGGCACTAGTGTTATCACAAAGGATTAATTTTTTTTAGGAGAAACCCACGAAGGGGCCTATACGTTAATATAAAACAACGATTATAAGATCCTTAAAGGGAACTCAAGCTCTCTATTGCTCCAATGATCTATAAAATTAAAATTAAAAAAACATACGAGCATGGGTTCCCTACTAAGAAAAAGTATACAAAATCTTAGGTTCATTCTACAGTGTACAAGAGTGAGCACCCAAAAAACCATAAAGGTACAAAATTTACTATCCAGATCCATAAACCTCATACTCCGCTCAATAGCACGATCACCTGCAAGGAAAACACTCTACAAAACAAAGTAATAGACAAAAACATAATAAAAGCAAGGAAAAATAGAACAAAAATTTGTTATAGCAGCAATGAATGTCACAATTGCCACCAAAGTTAAGACAAAATGGGCAAATGGCATACTGTCTGAAATCCAACAAATGCTAAACCAGTTATACAACCCAAGAAAAATATTAGTAAGAGCAGGCCAAGAGCAAAATAGGGGATCCATAATCCAAATAACCAATCCCAACCAAAAACTCAAGCCAGTAGAATTCCAATAAATTGAAAATAGTAATGAGACAATAAGCTCCCACCACATGCACCAATACAACAGGCAACAAAAGGAAAAGGAATGTCAAAGCAAAATGAAAAGTTCCTAGGTAACAGATTACCACACGTCCTCATAGAAACCAACAGCCAGTGAAATGCCAGCAAACTATATAGGCAATACAAATCCTCCATAAAAGAATTGGAGTTCAACAACACAACACCCTCCTCTAAAAGAGAGAAACACTTAAATATCCAAGAGTAAGAAGCCAGCAACCCCTCTAGGAAACATAAAGCCCATACAGAAAAATTGATGTCCAACAGCACACCACCATCATCAAAATGAGACTTAAACATACAAGACCACCATGGAAAATAGAACCCAACAATAGAAACCCAAAAAATAAACCAAAGATGAAGATTATGAAATCCTAAATTGAGAATTTATTACTGTAGCTAGAGAACTTGGGACATACAACATCCTAAGGCTATGTACTTAGCTTCAATAGTGGATAGAGAAATTGAGTTTTATTTTCTATTTTCTTTTTGACTAGGAGACTAAGGAATGTCCTATGAATTGACAAGCTCCAGAAGAGCTTTTTTATATCAACTAAATATATAGTAAAAGTTAAATCAAAATATCCTATGATTTCAAAGGAGGTATTATGCCTAGGATACAAGATTCTTAAGTCAGGGGTTCCTAAGACATACCTATAGATTCTCTTAATTGTAATCAAGTGGGTCTCTTTTCGATTAGCTTAAAGACATGTAAAGAGACAAACACTAAAGATAATATAGAGTCTACTACCAGTAAAGTAAGGAACTGATCCTATTATTCCTCTGAATTTCTTTTAATTAATAGATTTTTTATTTGGTCCTTATCTAACTGAACAATGGAACTCATGGGAGTGTTTATTGGCTTGGCTTTATCCATTTCATATTTCTTAAGGATGTCTTTAATGTATTTTGATTGACTACAGAAAGTTCCATCATCCTTCAACCTTATGCTAAAACCTAAAAAGTAAGTTAGTTCTCCCTGCATACTCATCTCAAATTACTTACTCATTATTTTTGAGGATTTATCATAAATACTTTTATTAGAAGATCTAAATAAAACATCATCAACATAAATTTTGACAATGAATAGTTCATCTCATACCTTTTCTAGAAACAGGGTGATGTCTATTCTCCCCTTAACAAAGGTTCTTTCTAGTAGGAATGTGCTTAGCCTTTCATACCATGCCTTGGGTGCTTATTTTACTTCATATAATGCCTTTTTTAATTTGAACACATGATTAAGAAATTATTAATTTTTAAAGCCTGGGAGTTATTCAATATACACACCTTCTTTTATCACCCTATTTAGAAAGACACTCTTAACATCTATTTGGTATAATTTGAATCTCTTAAAATAAGCGACTAGTAGTACCCAAACGGCTACCAATCTAGCTACAGGGGCAATGTTATCTTCAAAGTTAATCCCTTCTATTTAGTTATACCCATTAGCCACCCATCTAGCCTTATTCCTCACAACTGCAACATAATTATTCATTTTAATTTTAATAATCCATTTTGTTCTAACCACACTCTAGTCCTTAGGTCTTTCAACTTGCTCCCACATATCATTCCTTATAAATTTATTTAACTCTCTTTGTATAAATAGGATCCAAAATTCATTAGATAGGGCATGATTTAGGTTGGTGGGTTCAATCATTGAAATGAAGGCAGAGTGGTTAACTTCTTTTCTAAGTCCATGTCTAATTCTAACACCTTTAGATGGGTTTTCTAAGATCAGTTCTTTAGGATGTCACGACGAATATCTCCATTTTGTAGATAAAGTTTATTTAGATTCTAACCTTTCCACCATATTTGTAGATTCTAATCCTTGGGTGACTTCTAAATCCTCCTCTTCTTTTACCCTAGACCCTCTATAATGATCAGATTTATCAAACACAATATAAGTGGTCTCTTGAACTAGTATAGTGTTCTTTTATTAAAAACTCCATAAGATTTACCAACACTTGAATAACCTATGAACACTCCATATTTTGGGTCAAATGTTCCTAGTAGGTCAAACTTTCCTAGTAAATATTTCCCATCATTCAGAATGAACAATTTACATACAAAGACATGAAGGTGAGAGAGGTTGGGTGTCCTCCCCTTCAAAATTTTATAGGGTGTCTTATTCAGTTTGGATCTCACATTGACCCTATTCAAAATATAACATGTTGTATTCATTGCTTTTGCTCAAAAGTATTTTGGAGGTGAGTATTTAACTAAGATGACTTTAGTGGCTTCTACTAGGGTCCTATTCTTTGTTTTAGCTATCCCATTCTATTGAGGGGTCCTAGGAGCTAAAATTTTATGGTCTATATCTTGCTCCTTGTATAAAGATTCAAATTTCTCATTCTCAAATTCTACACCATGATTGCTATGAAGGGTTAAAATTTCATAACTTAGCTTCCTCTAAATCCAAATGGAAAAAGACTTAAACTCTTTGAATGATTCACTTTTATGAGATATGAATCTAACCCAAGTAATCCTAAAATAATCATCAACAATCACATAATCAAATACTTTCCTTCCTAAGCTTGCATTCCTAACAGGTCCAAAGAGATCCATGTGTAAGAATTCTAAGGGTTTACTAGTATTTTTATCTTTGATTGAGTGTAAAGAGGATTTGACTTATTTCCCTAATTGACAGATATCACACAGGTGGTCTTTTGTGAACTCTAATTTAGGAATTCCTCTCACTAAGTCTTTTTAGGTGATTTTCCTAAGATTTTTCATGCTTACATGACATAATATCCTATGTCATAACTAAGATTCATCAACAAAATTTTTTAAACAAAAAACACTATCAGATTTAATACATATTTAGATCACATAAGTAAACATTATAAATTCTAATTCTCTGCAAAATAGTTTTGCCATTTAAGCTTATTATGCAGCTGGTAGATAAGAATTTGATGTTGAAACCTTTTTCAAAAAAATTAGCTTATGCTAAGCAAGTTATGTTTCAATCCATCTACATGTAAAACATTTTCAATGATGAAATTTTTAGAGTTTCCAATTATACTTGACCCTACCAATCTCCTAGTGGTGTTATCTTCAAGTGTTACCTTACCTCCAGCCCTAGCCTCTAGAGAAAAGAATTGATTTGTATCTCTAGTAATATGCCTTAAACATCCATTATCCAGGTACTACATGCTCTCATGAGGCCATATATGAGAGCACTCCTAAAAAAATATCATATGTTAGATTTTGGAACCCAAATAGTCTTGGGTTCCATGTTTTGGAAAGAGGAATAAAATGTATGCATGCTATGCTATCAATTTTGAAGTTTTGGTCTCCACACCAAATGTGTTCTATGGTGAATGGAACAAGTTTGGGAGATATGTCCTAGCATGCCACAAGTAAAACATCTAACACCAGGAAAAATATTTACTAATCTATTTGGGTTATGATGCCTCTTCCTAGGTTTGAATGATGAATGCTAATGTGATGGATTATGAAACTCTTCCAGTGAAGGTTATTTTTTATTTCTTTGAAAGTAGTTAATTCAGCTTCTAAAAACTTATTTACACTTTCAAGAATTGTCTTTTTCTATTTTTAATGCATACTCCCTACTATCAAAATCATATGCAAGAGTATCTAAGTTCTTATATGCATTTTTTAGTTCAACGTATAAACTTTTAAGAAAATCATGCTCATTAGCTAAATATAGATACTTTTTATTCAATTAATCAAATTCATTAAGTAAAGTCATATGAATTCTATCTAAAGTGAATTGATCTTTTCTCAGGTATTCTTGCTCTTTTTATTGAGTTAAAATAATCAGTTTTAAGGCTAGCATATAGTTTCTTGAACTTCCCATATGAAGAATATATATATTTTTTAGAAACTTTAAGTAATTGATCATATGTAAGCTAACTAACCTCTTCTTTATTAGAATGATCAAGATGATCATCAGCCACTAAGCACAGGTTTGTTACCTCCTCTTCTGCTTCAATTTTAGAGGAGTCTCACGTTGAGTCAGATTCAAAAGCCTTTTGGGTCCTTTTTTTGTACTTTTTGAACTTAGGTTTTTCTTCACCCTTCTCCTTGCTTGGGTGAGCTTTAAGACTTAAGAAATAAGACTTCAGAAGTCCTGGCTTCTTGCATTTAAAACAAATAACATCAAAATAAACTTTAAAATTTTTATTATTCTTACTTGTAATCCATTTATGATGATACTTTTGAATTTTTCTTAAGAAACTCTTGAATTTCTTAGTTATTAAAGCAATGTCATAATTTTTAGAATAAGAAGAATCAGTTTTAGAACCATTATACTTTAAGGCTACAGTTTTCTCCTTTTCTTCTCACATACATCAAGCTATCTTTGATTTTCTCCTTGCTCATAAGCAATGAGCGATCCAAGTAAGTTATTAACTGAATAAACATTCAAACATTAGATTCAATAATGGTAGTAATTTTTGAATCAAATGAAGAAGGTAAACATCTCAAAATTTTGTTAACTTTTTTATAGTTTTGTTAGTTCTCTTCCTAAGGCATGTTGGGATATAATAATTTGTATAAACCCAATATACATTTCCAAAATAGATTCACTAAGTTTCATGTAGAAAAGTTCATAATCATGCAAAAAAATGTTTAGTCTAGATTGTTTAACTTTATTTGTACCGTCATATATAATGCATAGTTTGTGTAAGATTTCCTTGTAAGTTGAACAAGTGGAAACACACATATAATCTTCAGATTTTAAGGCACAGAAAAAATAGTTAAAACACTTACTATTAAATTGTGTTAGATCTCTATCATAAGTAGTCCAGAAAAAAAAAAGGAATTTTTGTTTTAACACCATTTACTAATTTATAAGATACAGAATAACCATCCCTAAAAATCATCCATATACGATAATAAATTGATTGTAAAAAGGTGGACAAGCGAGTTTTCCAAAAATCAAAAGATATATTATCAAAAAGTTATGGTCTTGTAATTGAATAACCTTCAGCAATGTTTCTACTTTCAAAGTTATCCATAGATCTAAATTTAAAAGTTTTAAAAAATTTAATCTTATGAATCCCACTCTAATACCACTTGAGTGTTTGTTAGGGGTATTAAACTTTAAAGAACTAGTCCCCATGCTAACCAAGAAGTGGAGTGAATTGGTTATTTAAAACTTTCTTAACAAAAAAAAAAAATTGAAAATTTTTGAATATTTAAAAACAAAATATTTATAAGGAAGAAAAATAATTTTTTAAAAGAAAATATCCAAGATTTTAACCATAGATCAAATCACAAAAATATGAAAAAATAAAATGCAAAAAAATAAAAAGAAGACCAAGATTTATAGTGGTCTGGTCAACTCGACCTAGGTTTACTCCTCAGAGACTCCCTCTCCAAGTATTGTAGTAAATAGAAGAGACTTTCCTTTTACTCCCACAATAAGGAAGAGAAGCCCTTATTGATTCTTTTCACTAACCTAGTCAGGTAGAGAACATTGAATCCTTTTACTCCCTCCTAGAGTAGGTAGAAAACCTGGGAATCCTTTTTCACCCACCTGGTGGAGGAAAAGAACATGGGAATCCTTTTACTCCCTTCTAGAGTAGGTAGAGAACCTTGATCTAATGCTGATGAAGATATCCTCAGAGCTACCAAGGAACAAAAGAAGAAACTTGAGGAAGATGATGAACACCTTTCTTGAGACAACCTTTATGAATCCCTCATAACTCCCCATCATAAGGATCTCTCTCTCTCTCTCTCTCTCTCTCTCTCTCTCTCTCTCTCTCTCTCTCTCTCTCTCTCTCTCTCTCTCTCAAGCTCTCCCTCTTTCTTCTCAAATCTCTCTTATAGATCTCCTTTACAGCAAAATATTAACTCAAGGGTTAATACAATTGCTTAAATAGAGAGCCTCCAAAAGAAGTCCTAATTTTTTTTCTGCACAACTGATCGTCTAGTATGATCAATAGATCATGCTTTATGATTACTACAAAATAGCCCTTTCAGCCAGGACAAATAGCATTGCTCTATATGATTAGTTCAAGAGAACTAGGCTGATCATCCTAGATAGTTTAAATATAATCCTGGATGATTAGTATAAATTACTAAACATCATCTAGTATAATGGCGGACGATGCTTTATCATCCGATGTGCTTCTCTATCATCCAGTATGATATGGGTCTATCATCTTGGATGATTAGTTGAAAATTTATGGTATTCATCTAGTATGATAGGTGGAAATTCCTCATCGTACCAAACATGTTCTCTGTCATCCAATATGATCATCACTAATCATCCTATATGATCGTATCGAATTATGTTTTACCATAATTTTTCTCTTAATCATGGGATTAATTTAGGCATGCTTCTCTTGAATCATTTAAGATTATGTATATCATCGTGTCTAAATTGAGATTGGCGACTATTCTTCATCATCTAAACTGATCGTTCTAGATGATAGGGATCGTCTAGTATGATTAGTTTAATGACTTATAATTAGCATGGATGCCTTAATTAGGGTTTTTATTTTAAATTGATCACCAAGTATGATTTGAAATTGTCCTGAATGATTATGTCAAAAATTCTATAACCCTCAGTATGTGAGTGCAAGGTTACTTAGCTTGGGATCAACTAGATACATGAATTGACTCAAGAAAAATAAAAGTATATTGAAATTGAAATAATATATATACTCAATCCTAGTCTACCTGATCTTGAGCAAATTTTCATTGCAAGTGATATTATGGACCTGAAATGTTATTAAGCAGGGAAAATTAAAAATAGATGTGCAATAATAGTAGTGGTAAAGAAATAATAATGTTTATTATCAAAAACATAATACTTGGATCTAGATTTGTAATATTATGCACTTTTTAGTCATTTATAATGTGGCTTACTCTGATTTGTTTTGTTACTATAAATTTATTTGCTTCCATATATGTTGTTTCTATTTTTAATGTTTAAAAAAGTATAAAAAGATTTTTTTGCTTAAAAAAGTTTTTAAATTACTAATTCACCCCCCCTTTTGGTTAGCATCGTGCTAATTCTTAGAGGTTTAATAACCTTCATAAACTTTTATCGAGAACCATGAATTCCTTTTCACCCTCCTGACAATGGCAGAGAACCACATCCTTAAGCTTAAGAACACTTTTCCATAGCCACCCAAGAAACCTAGATAAATGGTTGGAGGAAATAAGGCAAGAAACTTGCTTAAAGAAACCATATTAACCCCTCACACTAATTCTACCTCATATTCAAGCTCTCCCTTTCTTCTTCCCAATGATCTCCAAGATTTCTTCTCTAAGATCCCTCTCAAGAACACTCAATAGCCAAAAGAAAATTATAGAAGTTTATTGAGAGAGATTAAAAACAAGGCTTCACAAAAAGAACTAGAATCCAAGATCATATGGTATGGTTAGTACAAATTACCCTGTTAGTATTTTATGAATTGTAATGCCTCGTACGATAAGTTCAACTAACTGTGTTGATCATCTAGTATGATATAAATAGTCATCTTGTATGATTAGTTCAAATAACTTGATTTTTTGTCCTATATAATTAGAGATGATAACTTATCATTCCAAGTAGGGATCTAATAATAATGTATGATTCACTCTAATCATTTGGTGTAATTTGATTGGATAAATTAAGCATATTCATTACCCTGATTACAGGATTAATTTAGTCAAGATTTAATTTTATCTTATAATATGATACATATCGTATAATTTGATTAGTTCAAATTTTGAAATTAAAAATATTACCTAAATTATTATTAATGATTAAGATCTTGATTTTAACTAATTATCCCGTACGATGTGGATCATTCATTACAATTAGTTCAAATTTCTTTAATTGTCATAACTAGTCATTTTAATGATTTTTTTATTAGCTGATTGTATATTATTATATGAATCATACAATACATTTAATTCAGATAATTACAGTCCAAATTTTCTCACTATCTCACTCCATTAAGTGTATGCACTATCACCAAGTTTAGCATCCTCTAAATACATGATATGACTCAAGAAATATAAAAATAAGAAATTGCCAAATTATAAACTCTTCCAAACACATTAACTCTATTCTACCATGTTTTAGGAATATCAGTTTTGCTCAGTGTATGGTGGACCTAAAGTGTTTGTGCACAACAAAAGCATATATATAATAATAGCTATTAACTATAGATATCAAATATAGGAATCCAATAATATTTGTTATCATTAAAATCACAGGACTTGGGTCAAAATTTACAATAATGTCTTCTCCTATTTTTTTTCACCTGCATCAAGTAGTCTTTGACCCACTCTTGCTTGTAGGAAATGGGCGAGCCAAGATAGTTATTAATGAAATACACATTTAAATCTTGGATTCTAAACTTATAGTGAATTTAGCATCATAAGCAGTACGTAGGAAACATAAAATATTGTTAATATTTTTAAAATTTGAAAGTTCTCTATTTAATGCATGTTGGAATGTCACTATCTGAGTGAACCTAGGGTACATTTTAGATATAGTCTCACTAGATTTCATGTAAAATAATTCATAGTTATGCAATAAAATATTTAACCTAAACTATTTGTCTTCACTAGTTCCCTCATCAGTGATGCATAGTCTATCCCATATTTCCTTCCCCATAGTACATCTGGACACTCTTATATAATCTTTAGATTTTAAATCACAGAAAATGTAATCCAAATATTTAGCATTCAATTGAGAAAGCTTTCTATCATCATGACTTTAATTAGTAAATAGAACATTAGTTTTGACTCCATTAATTATTCAAGATTTAAGTGAATAACCAATTTGAATCATATGCCAAATTCTAAAGTCAATGGATTGTAGAAATGTAGACATATAGTT
This sequence comes from Dendrobium officinale, assembly GCA_019514585.1. Taxonomy (NCBI): domain Eukaryota; kingdom Viridiplantae; phylum Streptophyta; class Magnoliopsida; order Asparagales; family Orchidaceae; genus Dendrobium; species Dendrobium officinale. Next base: position 38,926,780 of record CM033691.1, on the reverse strand, counting down.
TTTTCAAAAATCAAAATGAATATTTTAAAATAGAGGTGGACGGGTTTTTATTTTATGCAAGATAACACTTTTTGAAAATAAAGCTAGATGAGTAACTAACATAAGCGGTAGAACTTTAAAACTTAATGACAAATACATTTTTTTATTTAATTTTGGAAGCTTAAATAAACCATGCAGAATATAGAATTTTTGTTAACACAAATTTAACTATTTGTAGCTTATAATGAAAAATAAAATTTGTATAGGAAATTTCAAGTATATAAACAATAAATGTAGAACATTAAAATAAATCAGAAATAGCACACTAGAAATTTAATAGTGGTTTAGTCAACCTTAACCTATGTCCACTCCCTAGGGTACTCCTCTCTGAGTATTATACTAACACTATTGTGACTCTCCTTTCTCCCCAACAGTAAGGCAGAGAAACCCTTATAATAATCACTTCCACCAACCTGGTGCGGTGGAGAATTGGATGCTTTTTCACCCTCTTAGTGATGGAAGCGAACCATCAATCCATTTTCATCCTCCTAGTGAAGGAAGAGAACCTAATAAATCTTTCTCACCCTCCTAGTGCTGGTAGAGAACCTTCAATCCTTTTTTACCCTTCTGGTGAAGGCAGTGAATCCTATATCATGACTTTGAAGATTCTTTTTAAATAATAACTTTAAGAACTCACCAAGGCCACATAAGGAAGCTGGGTGCAAGCTTACCTACAGCAACTGTGTGATCAACCCTCACCCTCCTTCTCCCTCACACACAACCTTACATTCTCCTTCTTTAAGCCCAAAGCTCTCTCAAAAAATTCTCCCTTAGAGTTCATTTAATAGCAAAAGTTTTTTTTCAAAGACTTCATTGAGTTGCTTAAGTACAAGGCTTCAAAAAAACTCTAAAATTTTAATTAGGACATCACTTTTCAGATAGTATGATATGGGTTTTTATGTTATGATGGAACTGTCATTTAGACGAACTATTTAAAGTCTGTATATGTATTGTATAGTACAATCATAATTTAATATGATATGATTAGTTCAATTTTACTATTTTCGTTTAGGATGATTACTAGGATGATTGGATATCATCTCTATTAATCATCCAGTATGATTTATATTATACAATACATTGAGTCCAAACATTTACATATAGTAGGATTAACATCATATTATATAATTAGTTTAAATATCAAGGTTTTCATCCTATACGATATCCAGGATGACCGAATTTCATCTTTATTATGGAATGATTTTCATTATACAGTATGATTAGACATATTTATTAAACCTCATTTTAATTCACTAATTATGGGGATAATTTAAATAAGATTTCAAATATCATATAATAAAATTATTTCATGATTTAATTTTTAAAATACTTACTCAAATTATGTAGCAACTAGGGTTTTTTAATAGACATGAAACATATAGTATAATGTGCATTGCATAATATAATTAGTTCATTAGCATTATTGACACAATTAGTTGTTAACAATATTTTTTGTGTATCTTAACATACAATATGATCATAATCGTCTAGTATGATTTGTTAAAAAATTCTCAACTTAATTTTCCTCACTCCCTTATGTGTGTGTATATGGCATCCAATTTAGCATACACCCATGGCAAGACTCAAGAAATCTAAAATAAAGAAAAATGAAAAATATAGACTCTTTTGAAAGACATCCTACTTTATCCAAACTTGTGTATTTATTAATTTTAACAGGTTTATGATGTACCAAAATGTTAGTACGCATATAAAATATAATATCTAAGAAATATGCTTGAAGAAATAAAGTTTCAAGTAATAATATTTGTTAACATCAAAATCATAATCTAGGGATCCTTACTTGCAACAGGAGAGTGAGAAAGGATTCCAAGGTATGTTGCCGTCATCAGGAGGGTGAAATAGATTTAAGTTTCTTTACCTTCACCTGGAGGGTAAAAAATGATTTTGGTTCTTCTCCATATTGGGTTTAGTGGAGGTGATTTGTAAGGAGTTCTCTGCCTTTCTATGGGGGGCTAAAGGATAGACACTAAAGGAGTTAGTACAATTACCTAGAGAGGAGGAATCCATGGAGTAGATGTAAGTCATGTTTTGATCAAACAACTATAAAATTTTTGGTGTGTTCATTATTTTACTTATATTTTGATTTCTAGTATATTATTATTGTGAAATCTGTGGGGAGAAATTTTGTGATACAGTGGATTAGTTTCTGTGAGCAAGGATTAGTGAAATAAAATCTCAAAATCTCAAAAGTAACAAAAATATTTATTTTTTCTCAAACTAAATATAAATTTCATTTTGATCTCTTATATTTTCTCTCGCTAGTATTTTTTTATTTTTTTAACGTTATTTATAGAGAGGAATATTTAAGGGGCTAAAATTTCAAAATACCAATTCACCCCCTTCCCCCTCTTGTGCCTTGTGTTCTTTCAATAAAGTTTAATACCTTCCATTAAACTTTCATGATCACCATGAATTTTCATATATTTAAGTTAAAATGTGACCAAAAACTTGAAAATTCATGCCAGGGGAGTAAGGATTTCAAACATGGCGGAACAAATTATGGGACAGAGAAGTTGTTCCCTACTTTCATTCGACTAAATGTCAAGCCAATTAGACTTGTTTTTAGGGAGTAATTAATGAATATTAATGGGCATTCAAATCCAAATTACTCTCTAATTAGGTCAAAATTACTTAATTATACTTTCAAATTTAGAAAATTGCTTTAAAATTGGTTTTTACATTTTTGACTAAGTTGACCAAGTCAAAATAGGTCAAAGGAGGTCTCCCATGGTTTTGACTCATCATAAATATGAGGAGGTTTGGGTTTGAAGGTTTAATGGATTTCATTTATGTGAATTTGAATAATTTACCAAAATTAACCAAGTTTGACTAATTAGGTAGTTAACCATGTCAAAGTTTGAGTAGTCTATGTTGACAAAAACATGTTCAATCCCAAGGAATTGAGTTTTAACTGATTTGGTGAAATTCTAATGTGAATTGGTGTTTGAAAAAGCTCATTCAAGGGGTTTGATCGATTGGGCTAGGTTGAACTAGCTCAACTAAGTCAATTTTGTTTGGCATTGGGTTAAAATACTAATGATGATGAGTTTAATGTATGAATCTCCAAGTGGTGACATTTAAATAGTGATTAAAGTTAAGGAGTCATTTCATTGAGCCTATTGGTTATTATTTACAATTTGAGTCTTTAATTCACCTGAGGTAAAAAAAAGGTTAGTTGGAGGGTTATTCATTATTTCAATAAATTATAGACATAAATCTAAATATTGAGCTAAAATATAAATCTAAGTCCTAAAATATGTTAGAGTGATTTTTTGAGAATCGTAAACACTCTCTACCTTTCTTCCTTTTATCCATAAAGAAGTGTTTAGAAATTTAACTTTTCCTGATTGATAGGTAGGTTTAAAATATAAATCCTTGATTCATTTTTTATAAATCTAAACAGTCTAATAATCACTTTATTCAAGATTTTTCTCAATATTTTCATGAGATGTAATTAACTAAAGAGGCTTGCCTCTATAGGGGACTTAGAGCCTTATAAAAAAAATAAACCATGCTTTTGTTTGCTAAAGTAGGGAAAGAAATCTGTAGGAGTTGTTTAATGTTTTATTATTATTTATTTTCATTTTTTAAAATGATAGTTGAATATTATTTTATTTTTTAGGATAAATAATATATTCTCTATACTATGTTTATTTATGAAAATAAATTATATTTCAATCTTTAAATTGATAGTGATGTTGCGACTCATTGCTCACGAGTTCATATTTCTGATGATAACAAACATTATGGCTCACGTTTTTATGATTCATTTTATTTTTCATTCTATACTTGTTTTGTATGTATACTAACATTTCAGGAAAATCATACTCTAGACTGCTGAAGACTTTAAGACATATTAGATTAAGATTTATTGTAATGAAGTCTATAATTTTTTTATTTTTCTTAAGTCTAATAGAGTGTAATAGTAATTGGGTAACCGTACACACACACTGGGGGAGTGTAAGAACTTGTATTTTTTAAACTAATCATACTGTATGATTCTAAGATCGTACTGTATGATTCTGGGATCGTATGGGATGATTTGATCTAAGTTTTCCTCCAGAAAGGAATTAATCGAATCATGCGTCGGAAATTTTCTTTGTACTATTTGTACTTGATGAAATTACTTTCATACATGCGACATCTAGAGAACAAAATGGGCTCCTCCATGTTCATACCATATGAAGCATGATTTGATTTAACTAGTTCATATTGTACGATGTATGGTTCATACAAACAACTAAAAGAGTATGAGATGGGTTCGCATACAATCGTACCTGCGGAACATGTTCAATTTTTTAACTATTCATATAGTATGATGTCATATATTCGCACGGGACACCATGCATTTGTACGGGACACTCTGCATTTGTATGAGGGATTTGTACGGGACACTATGTTTTTGTACAAGACACTAAGCATTCATGCGGACGATTCGTATGAGATACTATGCATTCTTATGGGAAATTTGTATGGGGTAATATTCATTCATACAGGATGATATGTGATCTTGCAGTACGATCGCAAGACAGTTTTCTTGCAATTTTTAATTTTTGGACTGTTTTTCATTTCCTTTCTATATAAGGAGTCCTAACAACTATCACAAAAGGCCTTTGTTGTGAATTTCTCTTGAGAGTGGTCATTCAGTGTGAGTGTTTGGGAGAGATTATGTGATTTTAGTGTAAGAGATCAAGTGAGGGGGTTTGTGAGGGATTCACAAGGTTACCCAAAGAAAGGATCTCTTTGTTTCCTTCAAGTTTCATCGCATCTCCTCTTAAGGCTCTTAAGTGAATTTCTTCAACATCGGTCACGGGTTCTTTTCCTTCACCAGGAGGCTGAAAAAGGATGTCGGTTCTCTACTGACACTTGGAGGGTGTGAAAGGATGCCAGTTCTCTGCCGACACTTGGAGGGTGTGAAGGGTTGGCGGTTCTCTACCGACACTTAGAGTGTGTAAATGGATGATTATTCTCTTCCGACACTTGGAGGGAGTGAAAGGATGACGGTTCTCTGCCACACTGGGGATTGGTGGAAGGAAGGAAAATTGTGAAGGCTTCTCAGCCTTGCTATTGGGGCAAAAGGAGAGTCACTTTAAAATAGTGCAATAACTGAAGAGGGAGTCTTTAGGGAGTGGATGTAGGTCTAGTTGGACCGAACCACTATAAAACTTGGTGTTCTTCTATTTTCTTTTATTTTCTACAATTTTATTTTACGCACTTTAATATTTTATGGTTGACAAATCTTTTATGTTAAAATTATAAATTGGTTTTGAAAAATTTACCAAGAGTTTTTTAAATTACCAATTCACCCCCACTCGTGATTAGCATTGTGATAATTGCATATGTCTGGAAACCTAACTTGAATCAGCAAGTGAAGAATAGTTCTTGTTTTGGATGTTCACTATGAGAAATGTAGATTTCATTATAGAAATATAAATCAAATTTGTTGGCATAATTTATTTTTCCATAGGCTTATCAATCTCCTTTCCTTCCACTAAAATATCTTCACAAGAGACCTCTCCTTAGTTGGCCCTAACAATTTAGGATTCCTCAAGAGAGAGCTCCATAATCTTTGGCTACATCAACTCCCACATGTGGGACCAACTTTTCTCACTAATCGATGCGGCTTCATAAATGTCCCTATAATCTTAGGAAGTGGCAAAAAAGTCGACTTAGATAAGGTGGACTACTTGAAATAAGGAAAAGGGGAACACCATGTATGGATGAATGGACAAGAACTATGGATTGAGTGATGTGATACCATAATTTAGGGGAACATAATGAGGATACAACTACCCTAGCTTTTTTTTCTTCCTCCCTTGCTACTAGGAGAAGTGAGGCCTAAGAACTTAAGAATCTCAGAGTCGTCAAGTTATATGTATAAGTTAAGCCGTTCTGAAAGAAATTTATAAGAGTATCATAATAAGAAATGATAAGTTGAAAAAAGATGATAAGTAGCAGTTATTCCACACAACAGAAAACTAGACATGGAAAGGGATGAATAAAACACACCCTTTCGTGTTATTGATGGCCTCAAAATATTTCTTATCAAACTTTACGTTTACTAGCTTCTCCTTACCAAAAGGGATATTCTTGATTCTTAGAGTCCATCCAGTTTTTAACTTCATAAAGATGACTTTACCTTTAGTTCTTTCACTTTGTTGTCCAAACTACTCATTCTGATGTGAATAGAAGAAAACTATATGCACACATTCATGTAGGCCTTCATAGCTAAAATGTTACAAAATAAAGTAAGGATCCAAGGATTTTCTCTCATTGTAGGTGTGAGATGAATGTGATGTCACTATCCACAAATCTTAATATAATTCTGATGCTAAGAGTCTTTAATAATTTCTGACCTTGATGAACTCAGAGTATAATGGAAGCCATAACCCAAGTTAAAGTGATCATCAGAGAGTCACCATTGATTATCTAATTATGTGTTTATCTTTATTTAAACTCACATAAAAAAATTACCATTTATAAACTAGTATTCAAGGAAGAACATGTTATCGAGCATAGGAGTCATAACGAATACCTAATAGTATTCACTCCAAACAAATGTCTTTGGTAGCTTTGCTATCCAACAATCTCAGGAGAAAACTCTCATAGTAGTACATAGCAAGAAAATAAGTGAGAAGAGAAACATATAGAAAAAAAAAAAAGAGGAATACTACTTCAGGGGAGGGTGAGAAGAATTTGTAGAGAAGAGAAAGTTGAAATTTGAGGAAAAAGTTATGTCTACTATAATTGAGTAAATCTTGCAAAACATTTTCTTATAATTATGGTAAGATCCACTCGTACTCAACAAGTGAACTAAAAAGAAAAGTTTAATATGTTATAGAGAGGAGACACCGCTGTTAAATAAATAAATAACTTCAACAAACACATTAACAAGATAAATCATTCATAATAGAAGTGACATAAAAGATTTTTTTTAAACTTTTTTTCATTAAGAGATGGTCAGTTTATATCACTCTTCCTTTAGGAAAATTTCAAATTCATAATATATAAGAACTTCAGGAGACATTGCAACATTTTTAATATTGTCTCACAAAATAAACTCCCTGTTAACCTTATTTTTAGGGAAGCTTACAATCACCTCATCAAGATTCTTTAAAATCAAAATTGAACCATATTTGAGTTAATTGAAGTCAATTTGATCACATAAATTAATGTTGATAATGTCGAGTCACGATTTGACTTCAAAGTCATCACCAATTGTTAAATAGAGTAGAATTAAACTAAAATTAATGTAATTAATAATCAAATAATTCAATTGGTCCTTGTTGAGTCAATTCGACTCGACCTGAGGTCAAATTTATCAAGAATTAATTTGATTATTAATTAAATTTATTTAAACGAGTAAAATTGGACTGATTTAACTTGAATCAGATATGATTTGAAGCTTGATAGCTTCAAATAAACTCAATTTGAGACATTTCTACCCAATCTAAATTAAATTTGTGCTGATTAACTTGATTATCTTCAATCAAATTTTTCTAAACCAAATTCTAATAAAATTGAAAGTTCCCTTAATTACTCTCTAAAGAAGGAATTCATCTCAGCCCTTGAAGATAGAGGGGATAAAAGGGCATGATGTTATTTGTGTTTCCTTTGTAAGCATTAAGTTAAATAGGCACAAGGGACTTTTTGGGAAATTTTTATTCAAAGCAGACTCCGGATGTAGTTCTACGCCCATAATCTAGTAAAATTGAGCCACTTGGATCCTGACAAACTCACCACATGACTCGATAAAAAAACATAAAAATTAGCACATACTTTAAAATATCCTGCGTTGCCCAACCCGAGCCGTACAAAAAAATTGAAAAAATAAAGGTGACAATATCTAGAATCTTTTATGATGGTGAACTATTTTTCTTACTTGAGACATGTTTTCTCCTCGAAAGAAAGCTGAGAAAGAGAAGACAGGAGGCTATGAAGATGGAAACCAGTTTGGAGGATGTCGAATATTGCGAGGACATGGAAGGCATTATGCAAGAGATGTAAAATGTCCTGGAAGAAGAAACACAACAAACTATGGAAGATAAGCCAGAGATGTTATCAATAAATATAATACTCTGAATAGGTTTTACTCTTTTTCCTTGAAGAAGCTAGTGTTTTATTTTTATTTTTTTAATTTTAGGATGTATCGTTTAAATCACCTTGAACTTGAGAATGCTTACTTAGATTATTGAATTTTTTTTGTGTAATATTGTTTGTGTGTCGTCACTTTGTTCTGCTAGGTGCTTGTGGGTACCATTGGTGTGTTTTTTCTCATGTTTAAATCCAAGTGTTGAATAAATTTATCATATTCCTATGGTGTTTATAACTTTGAGAAGGAAGCATATGAGATGCATTGACATTAGACTCATAATGTTGGTTTTAGTGCTCAAAAAGAACATCACAGTTACTAGCTTAATTGGAAAATAATAAGATTCACGGACTTTGTCTATTCGAAAGCTAGATTTAAGAAGGGTAACTCCAAATCAAAATATAGAAAATCCAATTCCAAGACCGGGTATCCCACTGTGATTAGATTTTCAATGGATCTAGATGGACTATAGATGATACAAATATGCATAGAGAGCCACAATAATGAATTAGCTAGGCATAAAAATCAACATATTCTTAGATCATATAGGAATATTAGTGATGAGAAAGCATCTGTTCTTAAATCAATGACAAAAGCTAGGATAAGAACCATTAATGCCTTTACATACCTAGCCGATGAAGTATTTGGTATATAAAATATAAGTATCTCTAAAAGGTATGCCTATAACTACATTCAAAGATGGAAAAGTGCAAAAATTGAGAATGGGGACACCAATTCTCTAATTACACTTTGTAAAGATCGACTAACTGATGATAACATGTTTGCACTTTTCCCTTTTTGAGATGGGGACACCAATGTCCAAACTGATAAGGATGATAGATTTTTTATTCTTTTTTGGTTGATGGGTTGTAGAGAATAGATTATGATTGTTTTAGAGATGTGATAATATTTTATATTAGCTATAGGCTTAACAAATATAATATAGTGTTTATACCTTTTGTTGGAGTTAATAAACATTGGAAAAATGTTCTTTTAGTGTTGACATTTATGTTGGAGGAAATAATTGAATCATTTACAAAGTTATTTAGAACATTTTTTTTTTGAATAATGGGTGATAAACATCCCGATACAGTATTTACTGATCAGGATCAGGAAATGGCTATGGTAATAGAAATTACATTACCTCAAACACGTTATGGGCTATGGTAATGGCACATCAGCAAGAAGGCACCATCCAATGTATGGTGCTTCAATGGCAACAACAAAGTTAGAGGTATTTTTTTTAGATGTTTAAGCAAGTGTGATTTCGAGTAGGAGTTTGAGAGAAACTGGGCTGACATTATCAATAAAGGGGACCTCCAAAACCATGATTGGTTGAAAGAGCTTTACAAAATAAGGAACACATGGTCTGAATCATTCAACAAAAGGTTTTTTAACCATGGTATTCTTTCAAGATAACGTAGAAAATCCAATATCATGGTGTGCCATGATATTTCTAATACAACAATTTATATAACTGATTATTTTTTTGGCTTAAGGAAGGTGATGAAGACTTGGTATCATAATGAATAGGATGAGGACTTCAAATATAGCCAGTCCAAAATAGTACCTTTAATTAAAAATAGTCCAATACAAAAGCAAGCTGCTTTGGTTTTATTCATGAAAATATTATTCAATTTTTGAGGAGGAGTGCTTACAGGGTGTGGGTGGAATGTGCATAAATAATGCCTCAAGCGACTCTTTAATATTTTTTGTCAAAAGCATTGATAATATTGATTAGTCGCACCATTAGATTGTTTATTTTAATGCAAATTATGGTTGAATTTAATACAACTATGGGAAATTAAACATGATGGGTTTACTATGTTCTAACTGTATGAGAGTAATAAAGATGTTAGAAATAGTTAATATAACTTCAAAATACCTACTTCTGAGATGGTCAGCTAGAACTAAAAAAAGACGTTTAAGCTGTTCGGATGTTCATATGTATAAGAAACAAAGTGATCCCATTTCTTGAGGGATTAGGAGGTATGATATTCAGAAATCATTTTAGTAGATTTTCATATCAAATTAGCACACGAGCACAAGGGAATGATAAAGCAAAAAAGTACATGTTAGCTGCAATGACTAACATGGCTGAAAATGATGACTTCATACGAGATGGTGAGAAAAGGAACCACATGTTTATTGTGAAAGTAGGTGGGGAAAGAATTGAAAGACCCACTAAATTATAGGCCTAAAGGAATCTCTAATGCAAGGTTGAAGAGTTATTGGTAGAATACTAGCTATAAGAAAAAGAAAACTGAGGAACAAGCTACTCCATTAACTAAACAATGTACACTAGTGAAAATAATTAGTGAGGTTTTTCTTGCAAACATACCAGAATGCTTCATAGATGAGTAAACTCTACATTGAAAAACTAGCCAGCCGACCCATGAATATGTAAGGAAGATGATTAGAATACTTGAATCAAAGAAACATGATTTATTTAATATTATTTTAATTTGTAATTATTAGTTGTACTAATTGTCACTCTTATTCTTTACTTTTCCAGTTGTTAAATATCGTTCTCATTTGTTAAGTCATTATACATTGTAATTACTTGTTGTACTAATTATTTAAGTACTTTTCCAATTGTTAACAATTGCTTAGTACAGCACGGTATAACTAGGTACCCCTCGATATCACTTTATACTGTTAACTTTTAATTGGTACCTTGTGGTATCGATAAATATTGCTTCGTACCACTCAGTAGCACTCAGTATCATCAGCTTGTATTAACTCGGTACTAATCATTTCTGCAGGTAAGATTGTGTTCTACTTACTTGGTACCTAGCGGTACTTATAAGTACTACTCCATACCGCTCAGCACAACTCTATATTGTCAGCTTCATTAAATCGGTACCGACTGATACAATTGTGTAAGATTTTGTACCTATAATTAATGATAGGTAGTTATGATAGTTGGTATATTAACTTGAATTTGTTGTAACTTTTATAGTTGGTACTTGTGGTGGTTTTGTTATTTGAAGACGGGTTATTGTGATATTTACTATGATTCGTTGTACTTATAGGTTATATAAATTTTGGCAATTTTACTATTTAAGATATTTTAATTATGGTGTTTAAACTATGTCAGCTAGACACTAAACTGCATCTAGGTATGCCTATTGAAGTCTTAGTCGACATTGACACCATTCGGATGCTTGAATGTATGGTAAACTATTCTAAAGGTCCTCTTGAGCATCAAGCTAGGGAAAATAAAACATACCAATATTGTGAACATGCATGGCATGAATATTATGATTATGTGGTTATGGAGTCATGGAGAGCGGAGATGGTTATTGAGGTTAATAAAACAGGAATTTTCCTGAATACACAAGGATGGCAATGTGTGTTAAGTAAATTGTTTAAGAAATGTCATCACCTAACTAGTGCTCAATTTATTAGTAGGGTCATCATGAGCTAACACATCCTAAAGGTGAAGCAGATTGTTTAAATTATATTGATAGGTCACCTTGTAATCTAAAAAATGTAATTCTTTATCACTCTTAGGATCCATTTGAAGATGAAATTATATTAGACTTGTATAAGAAATTACTAAAGAAGCATTTGCATGGAGGTAAGCAAAATAAGTTCCTAAACCTGGGTGATTGGCAAGATTTATAGTTTGAGTTGATGATAACATTTGGATGTTGTCTTACACAAACTTAACTCCAACAACTTGATCACCATTTACATAAGAGGTAGTTCAATGTGTTATTATTATATACATATAATGAATGTTAAATTTATCATGATAGTGACAAACAAAGCATGTATTAACAACTAAAAGAATAATAACTTAAAATACATGTACAAATTTTGATGGATAAGTCCAGAATCAATTTTAACTCATTATTTTATCGTTGCACATAGAATTGTGTATGCATGTTCTTCTCTACATTTAGGCATTTCATCTTGCCAATGTATTTGTTCTTCCCACTTAACAGCACAAGGCAGGATAGCAGCTTCCATATATTTACAAATAAGCATCCCGCAATCAAAGCAATTTTAAAATGTTGGAATACCATTAGCTATAATGAGTGGCCAATTCCATATGTAACCTTCAAAACAATCTTGTGTTTCATCATACAAATGATTTATTTGCACATAATGTTAAGAACTTGTTATATTTAGTTATGTCCACTTTACATTAGATATTTTAATATATGTTAATTTTTACTTACAACTTATTGAAGAACGACATTATGAGTCAGGTTAGGCAAAGAATCGAAGAAAAGTCAAGGTGAACTCTTCAAGTTTGCTACCATAAGTGCCAATATGACTTCTCCGCCACTGGCATCAGCAAGAAATTAGCAGCACAAACTGATTCATTAGCAACATGGGAAACATATTATTGATATCAAACTTATATAATGAAGAACCTAGTTATGGAATATATTGAAGGATTTAATGTTAACTTACACATATTTATTAAAGATTAAGTTTAATAATTCATAGTGTACCCAATGTAGGCTACAAATAAAAATGAATGGTTGGTAAAGGCTCGAATATAGTTTGTGCTTTTAATATGGAAATATGATTAAGGCATCTACATGATTGTTGTCAAGGTACGGGTCTGGTAAATGTTTGTCAATTTGAATTCTAAAAATTTGGATGTTCTTGGCAGAATAAATCTTGCCACCCCTATAAAATAAAAAAGGTCAGCAACACAATAGCGGATAATTTATTGTGGGTTACCTAGAGGAACCCATATATCGGTACCGAGTGGTACTCAATGGTATCGAGTAATATCCATCGGTACCGAGTAGTACCAACATATCAGTACCAAGTTTTTAACCCATTGGTACCACATGGTACCCAGTGGTATCAAGTGGTACCCAGTAGTATCGAGTGATAATAAGAAGCAACGAGGGGTACACAACAATATCAAGAGAGACCAAACTAGAAATAAAATAAACATCTTGCAATATAATTCAAACTTACTTAGCATTATACTTCTGAAGGCTACTGTCGATGAACATCTATAAATCTTCACTTTTCATTTCCCTCCAAAGATATTCCATTTGAGTAGTTCTTTGTGTGGGATCGGGTGATTTAAGGTATTAACTTCAATTATTGCAGAAGTAGTAGCAGTTGACAGTCTTTTTATAGGATTAGGCCTTATAACGGATTTCTTCATTAACCTCATATTCCTCATCTTAGTTTGACTAGTTAGAAAGGGGGCTTCACATCTTTTGGCTTCTGTTCATCCCTTTGTCACACCCTTCGTGCTATAATAGCACTTATGTTGAAGCAAGTCCCTCATCCCCCTCTTCATGCCCCTCACCCTTTTGTGCATAAGGTATTATGTCCTCCTTCGGTATATCAGGTATGTCGGTGTCCTTTAGTGCATCATTTCAAACTAGGCTTTTAACAACATTAACTTGAGATTAGGTGTAGGAGTCTTCTTCTCATCTATTACCATCCTTGAAGAGATTCTGCTGGGAATCTAGTTTTTATAGCTTTAAATGTTAGACAGTTGTTGAATAAAAACTTCTCTATGGCATCATATCTCCCATCCTTCTATGACTATTTGAATACATGGTGTTCTATTATAGTGAATCGCTGCTCAATCAGAGCAGATGTAAACTCAACATGGGTTAACTTTATCTAAAGAATTTTAATCTAAGCCATGATCTTGCTGAGGGCTTCCTTAATGCTTTGACGGTATGGTTCAGTAGGGGGAGAAGGTTGTTACTGTTATCGTATTTGTATCTTGTTTTCAAAAAATTAAAAATAACAAAAATATTTTCATCTCCCTTATTTTTTAAAAGTGTTATTCTAGTGAGGTGGAGATTAGGAGAAATTGTTCTTTTTGAAAATTTAAATTGAATTGTTTGCCATCATCAAAAGGGGGAGATTGTTGCAGATCTATGGTTTATGATTTTGATGATAGCAAATATTCCTTATTTCTCTGCGATTTTCTTATGTGCTAACATTTCAGGTCCACATGATCAGACTACAATTTGGAACCAGCTCAAGATTGGGTAGACTAGGTCTGTGTCAGTTTGTAATCTTTTTCATTTCTTGAGTCTGTTGTATTTGGTGTGGCATTTGATAATTTGTAACTAGGAAGATTTTCTGTTGTGCCCTAAAAGATTTATATTTTTCATTTCTTGAGTCTGTTGTATTTGGTGTGGATATAAATATCATCCTGGACGATCTGACAAAAGTAGAAACCTTAATTAGGGCATCCTCATTAAAGCAGCCGTCTTTTTGCAAAACACATCATCCTGGACAATTTTGTATCGGCAAGGACGATCGGCTCAATTCAGCAAGAATCTGCCGCCATATCTACTTAAGAAATTCTTATTTTTGGATATCGTCCTGGTGGATCGGCCTGGACTATAAAATATCATCCAGGATGACCCAGGATAATTTTTCCAAAATTTCTCAGGCAATTTTGGAAAGCAATTAATGGGGATTTTGTCCAGGCCGATCGCAAGATCATCCAGGACGATTAGACATCATCCAGCTTCATTTCAGGGCGATATTCAAGACGATTTTCCTCATATTTGAACTAATCGGCCAGGACGATATGTCTATTGTCCTGGACGATAAAGTCGGTAACTTGCATTAATGAGCTCATTGTTAGCTCTTCTATTTGTAAGTATCTTTGGCAGCCATTGCATCTTCGTTCTTGTGGGGGAAACTTGAAGAGAGAGCTTGAAAGGGAGAGAGGAAAGGGTTGAGTTTGAGAGGAAGAAGATCCTGTGAGGGGGGGAACTCAAGGGAGTATAGAGGGGATTCCACACGGTTGCTCCGGCGAACTCGCACCTTAGTACCATCGAATTCAAGGCTTGTCTCGAGGTAAGTTCACTAAAGAAGAAGATCTCCTTGGTGTCAAAGGACCCGGCGACTCCGCCGCACTGGGGAAGGTGGAAGTGATTTTGTAAGTGCTTCTCCGCCTAGCTGTGTGGGCTAAAGGAGAGTCACAATTTTAGTACAATACTTGGAGGGTGCCTCCAAGGAGTGGATGTAGGTCAAGGTTTGACCGAACCACTATAAATCCGGTGTGTTTTTTTTTTTATTATCTCTTCTGCATTTATTTTTCTTCCGCACTTTGTTTGTGGTGATTTTGGTTGGAGTTTTATCTTTGGTTTTAAATTTTTCCAATTCACCTCTCTCTTTTAATAAGCTTTGGGCTAGTTCTATAGGGCCTAACATCCCTAACGAACTTTCAAGTGGTATCAGAGCAAGTTTTCATAAAATAAGTTTTTAAAAGCCTTTGAATTTTGATCCATGGATAATCGTACTATTGAGGAAGGTTATTCAATAACCAGACCTCCTTTATTTGAAAATATGTCATTTGATTTTTGGAAAACTCGCATGTCTATTTTCTTGCAATCGATTGATTTTCGCATGTGGCATATGATTTTAACTAGTTATTCATCACCGTCATGTATTTTAATGGACTTAAAACTGATATTCCTTTTAATCAATGGAATAGGGAAGAATAACTAAATGCTCAACTGAATGCAAAATCTTTAAATTACTTTTTTGTGCTTTAAATTCTGAAGATTTCATGTTAGTATCCACGTGCACTACTGGTAAGGAAGTTTGGGATAAACTACACACCATATACGAAGGCACTAGTGAAATCAAGCAATCCAAGTTGAATTTATTAATGCATGATTTTGAATTATTTTTCATGAAACCTTATGAGACTATCTTAGACATGTACACTAGGTTCATTCAAATTGTAACATCATTGCATGACTTAGGAAAAGAGTTTTCAAATTTTGAAAAAGTTAATAAAATTCTTCGTTGTTTACTTGAAAAATTTGATGCCAAAGTTGTTGCTATTTGTGAATCAAAGATTTGAATGATTATTCTATTGATAATTTGATTGGCTCACTCATTACATACGAACAAAGTTTGGGTCAAAGACTTTTGGATGCAAGTGAAATGATTGTTCTAATAGCCGAAGATACAGAAAAAGATTGCTTAGTTGGTGACGAATGTAATGACTTGTCAAGCAAATCACAAAGCTCACCAAAGCATAAGCAAAAGTGGAAAAAGGGAAAAAATGGTAAGGATGTCCATATTTCTTCTGACGTTATTTGCTTTCAATGTAGGAAGCCTGGACATATGAAAAATCAGTGCTCTAATTTAAGAATTCTTCCTATGAAAGCAAAGGGCAAGGCGAAGCAAAATTTAAACTGGGGAAATAATGGAAGGCAAAAAATCTCACGGGCAGATATGGTCTCTGAAGCATCGGACCAGGAGAGAGATAATGGTTAAGAGCCTTTCGTATTTTTGTGTTGTATTTTTGTGTTTTTCCTTTTTATTTTTGTGTTTTTGTTTTGTTTATTCTTTGAAATTTTTATTTTCATGAAAGTTTTTCCTTGATCAACACACACATTCATTTTTCTAAAAATGAGAAATCTACTTCCTATTTTTTCTTGAAATCTTTGGTAAGTTGTGTTTGACTTCTCTAAAATAGTCAGAAGAAGAAAACTCATGATTTTGTTTCTCTTTCTCTCTTCTTAAATAGGTTATTTTACTTTTGATTCAAAATCTTCATCATATTTTAAATTGGATTTTGAAATTGATTTTTTTTGTATCTCCCTACATTTTTTCTATCGCACAGGAATCTTTTGCAAGATTGTTGAATCCACCATAAAATTTTCTTAATCAAGTTGTTCATGTTGTCAATAATTTGGGTTTACTTTGATTTTGAAAATATAAGAAATAAAGTATATTTTTTTGAAAATAATTTAAAAAAAAAAGTGGCCAATGATGCCAAACCAAAAGATGCGCACTCATGCCAAATTAAAAAAATACACAAAGTGTATTAAAATCAAAAGATGCTCAAAGAGCCATTCAAGTGATAAAGGGCATAAAATAAGCTCACAAAAAAATATGCTTATTTTTTCTTATACTACTAAAAACTTAAGAAAATCCTTGATATGTTCGAAACTTGTGTTTGAAAATTTTGGTTCCTGATTTAGCAATATGTGCATTGATCTTCTATTATATATGTTTTATGAAAGAAGTTTTGAAAAATAATGTTTCTTTTCCTGTTTATTCCTTGATTTGGATATTGAATTAAAAAGTTTTTTTAGCCTTTAAAAGAACTTGAGCTTGGATTAACAATTTATGAATTTCCTACTTTTCTGGATTATGTATTGTCAATCCAATTCTACTAAGTTTTTGATTAAAACCAAGAGGTAACTTTCTCATTTTAAGAATATTTGTTTTTCACTAGATTAGGGAACATTTTCTTTTTTTCTTTTATTCGTTTTATTTTTGTTTGTGCCTCCTCTCTTTTTGATAATGTCAAAGGGGAAGAACGTATTGTTGAATTTTTGTATTGTTATCGTATTTGTATCTTGTTTTCAAAAAAATTAAAAACAACAAAAATATTTTCATCTCCCCTATTTTTTAAAAGTGTTATTCTAGTGAGGGAGAGATTAGGAGAAATTGTTCTTTTAAAAATTCAAATTGAATTGTTTGCCATCATAAAAAATGGGGAGATTGTTTCAGATCTATGGTTTATGATTTTGATGATAGCAAACATTCCTTATTTCTTTATGATTGCCTTATGTGCTAACGTTTCAGGTCTACACGATCAGACTACAATTTGGAACCAGCTCAAGATTGGGTAGACTAGGTCTGTGTTAGTTTGTAATCTTTTTCCTTTCTTGAGTCTATTGTATTTGGTGTGGCATCTGATGATTTGTAACTTGAAAGATTTTCTGTTGTGCCCTAAAAGATTTCTATTTTTGGTAACATCATCCGGGACGATATAAATATCATCTTGGATGATCTGACAAAAGTAGAAACCCTAATTAGGGCATCCTCATTAAAGCAGACATCTTTTTTGCAAAATACATCATCTTGGACGATTTTGTATCGGCCATGACGATCGGCTCAATTCAGCAAGAATATGCCGCCAAATCTACTTAGGAAATTCTTATTTTTGGATAACATCTTGGTGGATCGTCCTGGACTATATTTTATAGTCCAGGACGATCCAGGACAATTTTTCCAAAATTTCTCAGGTAGTTTTGGAAAGCAATTAATGGGGATTTCGTCCAGGTCGATCGCAAGATCATCCAGGACGATTAGACATCATCCAGCTTCATTTCAGGGCGATATTCAGGACAATTTTCTTCATATTTGAATTAATCGGCTAGGACGATATGTCTATCATCCTGAAAGATAAAGTCGGCAACTTGCATTAATGAGCTCATTTTTAGCTCTTCTATTTAAGCTATGACATGACACTTTGTAAGTGTCTTTGGCAGCCATTGTAGCTTCGTTCTTGTGGGGGAAACTTGAAGAGAGAGCTTTAAAAAGAGAGAGGAAAGGGTGGAGTTTGAGAGGGAGAAGATCCTGTGAGGGGGGAAACTCAAGGGAGTGTGGAGGGGATTCCACATGGTTGCTCCGGCGAACTCGCACCTTAGTACCATCAGATTCAAGGCTTGTCTCGAGGTAAGTTCACCAAAGAAGAAGATCTCCTTGGTGTCAAAGGACCTAGTGACTCCGCCACACCGGGGAAGGTGGAAGTGATTTTGTAAGGGCTTCTCCGCCTAGCTGTGGGGGCTAAAGGAGAGTCACGATTTTAGTGCAATACTTGGAGGGTGCTTCCAAGGAGTGGACGTAGGTCAAGATTTGACCGAACCACTATAAATCCGGTGTGTTCTTTTCTTATTATCTCTTCCGCATTTATTTTTCTTCCGCACTTTATTTGTGGTGATTTTGGTTGGAGTTTTATCTTTGGTTTTAAATTTTTCCAATTCACCTCTCTCTTTTAATTAGCTTTGGGCCAGTTCTATAGGGCCTAACATCCCTAACAAACTTTCAGTGCAGAAACAACATTG
Organism: Dendrobium officinale; assembly: GCA_019514585.1. Lineage (NCBI taxonomy): Eukaryota > Viridiplantae > Streptophyta > Magnoliopsida > Asparagales > Orchidaceae > Dendrobium > Dendrobium officinale. Next base: position 38,907,793 of record CM033691.1, on the reverse strand, counting down.
TGAGGTTTGCACTTTGTGAGTTGTAAGTTGGGAAATGTTTGAGGTGAAGTGGATGTTTGATCAGGGGATTCATGTGGGTGTTGAGGGGGAGAAGTATCTCATAATGTCCTCTCCACATTGGTTAATCCTTAAAAAAAATAAGATATGCACGTCTTCAAGACCATCAAATAAATTTGAAGCCTCTACTATGAATTACATCATAATTCCAGATAAGAAAACACAATCTTGATTTAGAATCCACTAGTCCATGTACTATTATTTGCTTAAGAAACCATATTTGCTAGCAAAAAGACGGTTGTTAGCCAAAAAAGTAATATCAGGGAATCGAGCTCACATCTAAAACATTTTATGTACTGATAAATAAAATATATACAAAGCCATTCATGTATCTGAGTGGTTGGTTTTTCTCAAACTTCTTTGCAATTATATCGAATTCACCAACAAGAAAATATTTAATAAATTCTAGCAAGTTATAGGATAAAAAAATATCTTTATTACAAGCTACACTAAGGATACTAGCTAGTGTTCAGTAGTTATGCAGAGGAAAGAAAAGGTTGGACAATATGTAAATGATGAATATCATTACAAGCTTAGGAGGTGGAGTGAGTCATCCAGACTGAGCACATCCTTTATTTCATTTGCAAATTTCCTGGTGATTCGGGCACATCGCAAGTTAAAATGAATTCCTCTATTTAGTAGGCCTAAGATTAAGGAAACTTCATCGATAGTGGATGCTAACCTTTACTCCTTCATGATGAAGCATTGCTTCTTGATATCCCAGAATGATAATAACTTGTAAATCAGCGAAACATTTTGAACGAAGCAGATTCAATAAAAATTAATTAAGCTGAATATATTTTTGTCTATCCATAAAATCTTAGCCAAATGTTTCAACCAAAAGATCATATACTTCTCTAAATATCAAAGTTCTACAATGGAAACTAATATTTGGAACATATCCCTACAAAGTTAGTTGTAGTTGATTAGCAAAAAATACCCAGCAGTACCCACCAAAACTACCCAAATATGGCACCTAGCGGTACCCATTGGTACGAAGTAGTACCCAATAATACCCAGATGGGGTACCCAGTGGTACTCAAACGGGGTACCAAGAAGTACACACCGGTGAGCACCAGTATGTATAGGTATAAAATAGTACCTAAAGGTACACACTGGTACCCACTAAAGAATATAAAAAAAAATCTAACCCTAAACCATAAATGTAACATGTATAGAATTAATAAAACTTATCCTTGTAAATAATAATAGTATGTTAGCCTTGCCTTCTAATTATGCAATGAATAGAGTAGTACCAGCGGTACCCAGATGGTGTATCTAGTAATACACACTGGAAAACACTGGTATGCATAGGTACAAATCGGTACCCATTGGTATAGAATATATTAAAAAAAAACTAACCATAAACATGATATTTACAAAATGAATATAAATTATCCTGATTTCAAAAAACTAACCTTAGCCATGCATTCTATTTCTACAATTAAAAATGTGGAGTAAATGGAAGGGGCTTCAAAGGAAGATGAAGATCACCTGTAACATTTTTAAACTAAAATGCTCGATCGATTTTGAAATGCTCGACTTACTTTGCAAAATTGAAATGCTTCAGGTGATATTGAAATATTGAAATGACTCGATAAAAAGTACATTATTCTATCTGGTTTGGGTTGGGTCTCTGGTCCACAATGTAAATAGGACAAACATACTAAATAGAAATGGTGGGGTCATCGGGATCCATGTAGCATGATTTTATTGAATTATGGACGTAGAGCTATGTTCAAACTCTACACTGAATAACGATTCCTTTTTGGGTGACAACTTCATTTGGTCCATCCTATTATATGTGTAATTCTTGTTGGAGACATGAACAGGAGAACAACAAATAAGAGGGAGAAATCCATTTGACCATTAGAAAGATACTTTCATTCGAGTAATCTATTGAGGCTACGTGTGGCGTTTGGCATGCTTGGGAGGGTGACACCCGGCTCTTGCGTGCAATCCTCCTGCAATTCATAATCCATAGAGAAGGTAATATTCTCCTTCATCTTCTCCTTCATTTTTTCTTCATCATATCCTTCCTTTCTTCTTCTTGCAAGAACAATTCCTTAGAGTCAATAATAGCTAATGAAATCAGGAACCATAACATCAAATTATAAAGATTTTGATAAGTTTTCTTATTTTGCATTATTTCTTTTCTTCAAGGATCAAAAACAGAAAAGTAGAGTTATTCCTTCTTGTTGAAATATATAAAGCATCACTCTACATTTATTTGTTTCTTCTAGAAAACCTGATAGCAATTGATGAGGTGAGACTTTTCCTCTTAACACCAAGAAAGTTTTGTTAAACTACGGAAGCTAACTTATCTTTAAATATTAATGTTGTAGAATATTTTAGATTCTTATGCTCCCCATCCTTGATTTGATAACAATTAGTGAAAATAAATTATCATTTGAAAAGCTTGGTAAATAGAATGTCATAAGAAACTACAAGAACATTATCAATTTGTCTTTTTTTTGGGTTAGAGCCACTATTATATGAAAGCCAATCAAGAAAATTGAAATTTGATCTAATTTATGATACCTCTTGTGGTTTTTTTTTTTTTTTTTTGAAGAAGAAATAAAGGATTTTATTGCATAACCTCTTGTGGTTATTCAATCAATATTAAAGAATATTGCAAACTAATCAAATTTTTCTTCACTAGTCTTTATTGAAAGTGGTTCTAAAGAATTCTATTTGGTCATTAATTTCTTTGTTGGTCTTCACTAGTTGGTAAAGACATTTCAAATTTTAAATTAAATGTTTTGGAATTCTCAATGTTTTTATACGATTGATATTCTTATGTTTACTTCAATTATATGTTTTTATAATTAACAAATATGATTTCACTACAGGAAATTCCGTTATTACTGTCGAACATTCTGGCAGACCTCCATGCACTAGAAGAAGCAATAGACTGGCTAGCAGATATTTTTCCTGTAGTTTACGGCAAAATTTGTGACGTAATTTCTGCCATTAATTTACAGGCACATATACCACCGAGTAATTCTCCTATATATATTATATTCCGCCACATTTTTTATTTGTAATTTCCTACTTAAATTGCATCAGCTTACTTTAAATTAACAAAAAAATGTGGCCAAATTGTTTGCCAGTAATGTTACCGACGAAAAATACGCAGGAAAAATATGATAAACAAGGCCCTATTTCGCCCACTCCATCTTCTTTTTTCTCATTTTGTTTCCTTTTCATTTTAGTTTTCTTTGCTCGTGTTTAAAACCTACACTGAACACTACCACCATTGAGACCGATCTGTTGTCAATGACCACCGCCAACCTTGCCCACATTCGCTGCCGTCCTTGCTGAAGTTTGCTGCCTCCTTAGCTAACTTTCACCACCAACTTTGCTAAAAATATGCCATAAGTTTTTCATTTATCATGTGAAGGATGTTCTATGTAGATATTTGCAAGAGATTATAGCAAGGTGTATGCATTTTGTTGATGATATTTTTCTTGTTGATGAGTCTAGAGAGGGAGTTAATGTGTATATTTTTAGTTGATATTAGAATGCTCTTATGGAAAGAGATTACAAAGAGCGAGAGTGAGAGATGTGTATATTATTAGTTAAGATTAGAATGCCAAAGATAAGAATGCTCTTATAGAATATACTCTAAGAGATAATATGAAATGAGCATATGCGTGAAAATGTTGGGGAACCTCTTATTGAAGATAATATTATAGAGTGAGAGATTTGCCTTAGATGGATTGTAGATATTAGAATTCTCATGAGTGGCTAGTTTTACTTTTAGAGACAAAATATGAAATGCTCATATGTATGAAAATGTTATAGAAGCTCTTATGGAGGATAAGATTAGAGAGAGTGAGAGATTCACCAAAAATATGACGTACATTTTGACACAAGTACCCCCTTGAAGACCTATACACACCTTTCTTGGCATGGTAGGATTGAAGACCATGGCCATGACGTCACTCGACATTGACTGTGCATGACTTTTTTGATGTTATGGGTAGGCTGAGAATCTTTGTATTTCCCCTAAACGAAGGAGACATCGGGAGGCTCCCAGATTTTTGTTGACAGGGGACCTATGTGAAACAACATTATTTGATTTATAAATAAAATTAAAATCCATCTTTTTTTTGTTTAGTAGAAATTACAATAAAATATAATATATTCATATTATATGTAGGTTATATTATGGATATCATAAATCAAAGAAGTTGGATGTACTATAGATCTGTGCAAAGATAAAATACATTAACAAATCATTTCATTAAAGTGTTGATTTTTATCATTTAGACACCTTCTAAACTGCTCATCTTCATTTCAGATTGAAAGTTTTGCTGCCCATGTTCTAAATGTAAAAATCATGTGCACTGAAGCCCAAATGATGTAACTATTTATCTATACCGTAGATGGTTTTTGACAAAATGTTGGTATTGGACTTCTTGTGGCGAGTATGAGCCGCATTTTGTTTCTCGATGCAGTCCATCTACAAGTTCTAATATAGTTGAGGAAGAAAATATCCAACTTGATCTTCAGGATTTAGTTCATGACGTAATTGGAGAACAATTTGAATAATATATAAAAGAGTCACATACTAAGGAGGCATAAGTTTTTTATGATTTATTGCATGCTTTCCAACAACAAATATAAAAGGTGTGCATCAATCACTCAGAGTTATCCATTATTGCAAATATGTAAAGCATCAAGGTAGAATATAATGTCTCCTATAAATGTTTTAATCAATTCATTGACATGCTTAAGGAAACAACCAAACATATAACATAATTCCTACATATTTATATCGAACTTTGAAGTTGGTTTCCAAACTTGGTTTGACATATACAAAGATAAGTTATTGTGTAAATGGATGCATGCTATAATATAAATATGATAATTCAGAGATCGCGTGCCATTACTATAATGCACCAAGATTTAAACAAAAATTTGTGAAAAAAAGAAAGCTGAAGGAAGTACCAGTTAGTAGGATGTTTTACTTACCCATAATTCCTAGTCTAAAATAGTTATATGTAGCCATGAGATTTGATGCACATATGAGATGTCATAATAAACACGTCTAACAAAAAGGTGTTATTACACTTTCATCAGAAGTAGAGTCCTCAAAACATTTTGATCGAATACAACCCACCTTTGCCACAGAATCAAGAAATATAAGATTAGGTTTATATGTAGATGATTTTACAAAATTTTGCTAATTTTCTTTACCTTACTCATGTTGCCCCTTGATAGTCACCCCATACAATCTTCCCATAGAGTTGTGTATGACTACTCCTTACATGTTTTTTACGCTTATCATTCAAGTGCCATATAATCCAAAAGCAAAGATCGATGTATTCCTAGAACCGTTAATTGATGATTTATCTTTATTATGGGAAGAGGAAGTAAGTACATATGATATCTCCACAAAAAAAAAATTCATAATAAGGGCCACATTACTTTAGATAATTGTTGACTTTCATGCATACGATATGCTCTTAGGTTGGAACACTTCCAAAAAGTTAGCTTGTACATATTATAAGGAATATAAAAAGTTGTTCTTTTTAAAGTAAGGAGGGAAGAACACTTAGTTTGATTGTCACCGCATGTTCTTACCTATAGGTCATTCTTTTGAGCAAAATAAGGACGCCTTTGCTAAAAATAAAATGGTGATGTTGCAGCCTCCTCTTAGATTAACTAGTGAAGAAATATTTAAAAGAGTAAGGTCCATGCCCATAATAGTGGATTCTCTAACATTAGATGATTGTAAATTACAAGAGTATGGTGTCAACCACAATTGGACCAAGAAAAGTATTTTTTGGTCATTTTCATATTGGAGCAAAGATCTTATCAGACATAACTTGGACATGATGGATATAGAGAAAAAGTTTTTGATAAATATATATTCAATATAGTCATGGACATCAAAGATAAATTAAAGATAATATAAAAGAAAGGATGTACCTAAAAGGGATTTGTAGGAGAAAAGTTTTAGAGTTGATGGTTGGTGGAAATGGAAAACTTTTCAAACCAAAAACTCCTTTCACTATGACTTCAGAGAAGAGATGAGTAATTTGTGAATGGGAGAAAACACTATGGGTACCTGATGGATATTCTTCCAATATAGTAGATGTATTAACATAAGATATGGGAGATTATTTGGATTGAGAAGTCATGAATGTAATATATCTATGTAATGTGTACTATAACTACCTTTTGTTTTCTGCCAAAAAAAATTTTAAAGACCATGATCGAGCTAAGTATCTTCTTTAAGGATTTGTTCTCTTTAAATTTAAAGGTAAAACACTTGATTCTTATGGAGTAGCATATACCTTTCATTCTGTATAAACTTGAAAGATATTTCCTCCAGCTTTTGTTGACCTATGGAGCATCTTCCCATATAATTACCATATGAGGCTACAATTGGTGGACCTATTCAATATCAATGGATGTATATTTTTGAGTGGTATTTTAATAAATTTAAGAGAACTACTGAGAATATAACACATCCTGAAGGCTCAATTTGTGAAGCATATTTAAGGTACAAGACAACCCCATTTTACTCATATTACTTTGAAATAGTGTCATAATAAAAAAAGATTAATGCACCTCAAAATGTGGGTAAATCCTCAAATTTTTCCTTATACAAGGAAAGTGGTGAACCCATAGGATCTAGCACCATGTGCTATTTGACTGATAAGGAGATTATAGTTGTCACATTGTATATCTTGCTTAACTGTGATGAAGTTGAGACATATCTCGAGTAAGTATGACTTAGCTTGTTCATACATTTGTTTCTCATAAATTTTAACTAAACCATAATATTTCAAAGAGTTTCATTGATGGTCTGAATACATCAGAACTAGTGGAAGTCCAAAACATAGTGGATCCATAAATCCCTAATTAATTTAAAAATATAGTATATATTTTGACTATTCATTTCAACTAATTTATCTTAATTAGTTAACACTATGGTCAATAAGCATATTAATAAGATACTTATATACTAATTAGGCGCACACTCAAGGCAGTGATGGTAGTATAAGTGGCTTCTTGATCTAGCTTGGGGATTACATAGAGTAGTGATATATTATCAATTTTTTTTGGTTAATGAGTACAAATTTTAAACAAAATTTTGGTGTGAAGATAGAAAGATAAATAGTTTTAGTGTATTTGTAAGAGGGAACACCAATATAAGTAATGATTCTGAGTACTATGGGGTAATTACAAGAAATATTTTAGTTAAAATATCCTGGTCATAAGAATAATGTCTATCTATTCAATTATGATTGGTTTGATCCATTATAGAATGGAGGTATATGAGTACATTTTCTTTATGGTATAATAGAAGTTAAGTGCGGTAGGAGATATGTTAAGTTTGACCCATTCATCATTGCTAGCCAGATAAGCCAAGTCTATTTGGCTAACAATCCTAATAGATTATGAGGCAAATAAGATTGGCTCATAGTTATGAAGATCAAACCCAGGGGATTAATTAAGAAAACCGCATTAATACCACCAGCACATCAAGAAAAATTTATGTAAAATTTAAAAGTTCTTTCTAATAATGAGATTATCAAATTTAAAACTACTTAGAGTGAGTTATAGTTACAAAAAGTAGATTTAAACATAAAGCAAATTCATGAGGAATCTGATAATGGTGAAAATGTTTCACATATAAAAGTGAATTAGTATAAGATAAATAATTTTTGATAATTAATTATGAATCAATAATTTATATTAACAACATAATTTATTTAAACAGTATGACAATAGTTAGTTTATTTTTTATTATTTCTTTACTTTAATTATTTAATTATTATGCAATTATATTAAATATTTACTATAATTTTTGTTATTAATATAGTTTAAATTATTTTTGTTGATTGCTTCAAGTGATGATCATAAAAAAGAATTGATAAAAAATTATTTTGGTAGGGGCAACAAGAAGATGACTCCTGGCCCACCCAATAGGTTTTGCACATATTGAGGGGGCCTCTTCATCTCATCTTGTCACTTAGAGCCAGCCTAGCTAACCTTTACCTACTCATGTAGCTAGTGGCCCACAACTTTACTCACCAGACCCCGTCTTTCCGTCGTCATACATCACGCAGAGTACTCCCTTCTACCCTTGCTACCCACCCCACTTTCTCATGGTGGCCCTCCTACCTATCCATATCCACTATATATCCCGCCATACTATCCCTCACCACCCCCTTAGCCCGTTATAAGTGGACCTTCCATCCCAACTGTAGCAGAGCAGGCGATAGATGGTTGCAGATTGATTGAACCTGATAGAGACATGTACGTACTTATTATATTATTAACATAAAATTAAAATTGACTAAATATTTTTTTCTCGCCTATCATATTTTTGGTAGGTTTCACCCATCAAAATAACTAACACATGAAATTTGGGACATACTACAGAGTATGTATGTTGTTCCTTATATATAATCGAAGAAAGTCCCGAAAGAAGTGCGGGACATGTGGTTTAGAGAGTTTGAAGTTGGTTATTATAGAAATATATTATGTTTTATAGCTTTCTTAGTTATGTTAACAAAAATATATGTTATATATTTTATGTTTTTAAATGAAGTATTCTTATTAGATTCACGAGCACAATGATAAAATCATAAAGAATTTAGAGAAGTGTGGGTTGACTTGCATGCGAGACATGTTTATAAACATTAGAAAGTTAGGCGAGCGATCACTCCGGATTGGTGAGAGTGTATGGGCTGAGTTGAATAATGCTTATAGTAGTAGGAGACAGAACAGAGCTTCTGATGTTGGGGGCATGGGCAATTCCCTTCATACTAGGGGTTCAGTTTCACATATTGAGCACAGACGATGTTTAGTAAGGAATTTTGAAAGATTTTAATATTTTTTGATGTTTTTTAATAGAGGTTTTTGTTTGAATGTATATAGTATTGGAACTTTAAATGCAGATTGTATTATAGAAAATATTTTCTTAAGAGGGAAGGTTTTTTTTTTTTTGTCTATGCTACAGATTTCGGGCAGAATATCCTCCGTTAAATATGATGCGATGTAATTTATTTATATTTATGGCAGATACATTAAGTTGGTATTTTGGGCTGAGAATATGCCTATTTTATCAGTCACTGATAGATCGGTGGAATAAGGTGGCGGATAATCCGCTAGTAATTCTGGCGCAACATTTATATTGGAAATATCAGCAGATTAAACGCCAATATCCGTCCAAAGAAAACGACAGGCAACCTTCATTCTTTTCACAGGAATTGCGTCGTAAAATCCACCAGAAAAGTTTTTGCTATATAAATTTCACCTGTAAAGAATTTCCAACGTGTGAATTACCGTCATATGAAATCCACCAAAAATGCTCCGGAAAAACAAGTCTTATAGCGGATTTCCCTTGTTACCGGCGGATTTTGTCTGCCGGGAACAAGTCAATTTCTTATAATGTTTCTAAAAATATTAATTGGATGGTCTCATATAACGTAAATGAATTCCATGTCATAATTTTTGTAGTTTGGAATAAAAATCTACGTATATAAAATTTTTCAAAATCTATATTTATTCATGGTTGCATTGTTCCATTCCTTTTCCTCAATGACCATACCTATCTTTTAAGAATCTTGGTGGAAAGGGAAACAAAAGAGATTTTTGTTATTATCTTGGCAAGGAATCGATGTTAAGGCCTTCTTGACATGATGCTGAAAATAGGAATAATTTCATGATGATTATTTTAATTTTCTTTGCATCAAAATGAAATCTACATTCATTACATCTGTTCAAGTGATATAATCTGCATGTTCTAACCTTTTTAGAACTTTTATCTATACTTAAATTTTTTTTCTAAAACCCGAATAATTTGCATCGCTAACCTTTCTAGAACTAAAAACTACACAACTATTTTCTAAGAACTAGAAATCTGCTTTATTTATCTTTCAAATTTTAAATCTACAATCATTTGCTTCTAAGAAATTAAAATGCTTCATGTTCTTTTTAGATTTAAGATTGCACTAAGTCAATCTTTCTAAAGAGTAGTTAAGGCTGAATTTATTTCTTTCTCATGGAAGGATCAATTTCTGCACTTTACATTATTTCTTTTTCAAAGTAAACATGTTTTATTTTTGTAGGTTTCCTCCGTGTCAATATTCATTCTTATATGATTTTTTGTCAATTGATTAGGTCACGAGACCTTAATATTTATGCGTCATATGTTTTAGTATCTTGTGTAATGACGATATTTCTACCAAGCAAAATAAATGGCCTATTTACAATGGTTTCATAGAGTTTTAATCAACGATAATGATCTCTTTTTGTGTAAATATGAAAACTAAGTTGCCTTAAAGCGATCTCTTCAAAGACTGTCAAGGTTTGACTATTTGGAATGAAATAAAATGCTCATTAGAAGAAGAGCAATCTCTTACATTGCAAGGTATGTTTCCTTTTATTTCATTTAACGAAATGCTTTCCTTTAAAAATCTCATTGATGCAATATTAAGAATTGCTATATTAATTATTCATCTGTTATTGGAATATTTAAAAGCAATAGACAATGTGATATTTAACACTTTTTAAATCATCATTGAACATAATTTATTTATTGATGATTTTTTTTCTTTTAAATCCTAAAATCTAGTATTAGTTCTTAAAAAATTTAAATGATATTTTAGAATATTTCTTTCATGAGTTTTCTTTATGAATAAAAAGTTGAATATGAAGAATAAAACTTGATTTTCTTTGCTAGGGAATATATGATGGTTCCACCATTCTCCTTCTATGCGGCTTTCTATGTTAAGCTATTGTTTGGAAAAGTAAACTTACTATTGTCTTATTGTTAAAACCAATTGTAAATGATGAACTTGCAAATCATTTATATGTTTTAAATTTTATTTTGAAATGAAATGCAATAATATGAGTAGTTGAATTCTCTCATCTTATGAACGATTAAGGGCTGAATTGAGTATTTGTGTTTAAGATTTGAATGAATAAAAGAAAGAATGAAAGCCTTATAGTTTATTTTGATTGATATGATATATACAACAACAATATCAATCATTTGTCCCACTACGTGGGGTCGGCTACATGAATCCTGTTTCTCCAGTGAGTCTGGTTAAAGTCAAATTCTTGTTTAAATCTAATAAAGAAAGATAATTTCTAATATTTTTTAACCAAGTCTTTTTAGGTCAACCTCTACTTTTCTTAACACAAGTCAAATCTAATACCTCTACTTTCCTAATCGGGTCATCGGAATGCCTCAGTTTTATAAGGCCAAACCATCTAAGGTGACTCTCTCTAATCTTATCTTCCACTAGAGCTACTCAGAACTTTTCACGTATATGCTTATTTCATATCCTATCTCTAAGGGTTAATCTACTCACTACCTAAGCATAATCATCTCTGCAACACTTTAGTATTATGCTTCTCTTTTAATGGCCAACATTTGACACCATAAAGCATTGCAGGTCTCACCACCATCTTATAGAATTTCCCCTTAAGTTTAACGGGGACTTTTCTATCACACAACAAGCCTGATGATCCTTGATGTAATCCATTATAAATAGGAAAATACTTGGTCAAACCACCTTGTGTTTGAACACAAGTAATAGCTTATGCATACATATTTCTAATTATTTGAATGTAAGCATTATTAACTCCTTTCTTTTGAAGAACTCTCCATAGCACTTCTCTTGGAATTTGGTCATATACTTTCTCCAAATCAATAAATATCATATATAGATCCTCCTTATTATCTCTATATTTCTCCATTAAACCCCTCAAAACATGTATGGCTTCCAGAGTAGACCTACCTAGCATGAATTCAAATTGATTTTTAGAAACATTAGTATCATGCCGCAACCTATGCACCATAATTCAGTCCCATAGTTTTAAAGTATGAAACATTATCTTAATTCCTCTATAATTCGCACAATCTTGTGCATCACTTTTATTCTTAAAAATATGAATTAAAATTAGTTATTAATAATTATGATTAATTTTTTTAATTATAATTAATGATTGTTATCTATGATTAATTTAAATTAATAATAACTAATTATCATTAACTATTGTTAATTATTATTAATCGTAGTTGACTATTATAAATTATGATTAAAATATAATACCCACCCTCATCGCGCAGGTATAACACTTCAATCCCTAAAACTTTGAGGCCTACTTTCGTCATTTGTGGCGCACCAAAAAAGACCGCCCATACATGCTTTTTTAGCATGGTGGGATGGAACCCCGGTGCAGTGCCTACGACGAGGCGGGTAACCACCTAGATCTCCATTTCGGCATTCGTAACATACAAAAAAATTGCATATATAAGTTTTTATTAGCGTAGAAGGATAGGAGTCTAGTGCGGTGCCTATGGCAAGGTGAGGTTGCTTATAAGTACAATTGAGCAAGGGAAAACCAACTGCATATTCAAACATGTACCCTTGAAAGACCCCATACACACCTTTATTGACATGGTGGGAATAAAAACTAAGGCCGCTGTGTCTACACACATCTACCATATGCTCTTAGTAGCATTATGGGAAGGCCCAGACTCTTAGAATTCCCCTTAAAGGGGGGAGATGCCGGGAGGCTTCTTAAATTCAAAGCAAATGGGGGGATTGATTTTAATAAAAAGGACCGCAGGGGACTTATGAACTTGAATTGGACTAAACAAAGGCAATAGGGGACTTGTACTTGGATGTCATAGCAAAATGTAAAATGAATTAAATAATTGAATTTTAATACAAGAGACTAAAAAAAAATACATAAGGAACTAGACACTAAATCAATGAATGCATGATCTTAATCTTGAGTAACCAAATAAAGCTGAAACAAAAAAAAAATGATGATGAAGACATCATTAGGTACTTGCATATTAATTTCTACATAAGTTCTAGGAAGAGAAAGTCATATCAAATTATTATTTTCAAAGGTGGAATGAGTGAGTCTCAGTTCAATCAGGTTCTGAAAATTAAGTTGGATAAGATTATTGAGGCTTACAAGCTTCTTGGTGAACATCCATCTTGAACTCAATATGTCACTTACGGGCAAATATCAAAGCACTATGTTAAATATAAACTTCTATAGTTTTCCATAGAAGAACTATCATACACCTTGTTTGCATCCATAAGCAAAATACAAAGTGACTATATCAGGTGTAAATGCCTATGAATTGTTGTGAGAAACCCTCCATACATGAATATAGAAGAGAAGTGATAAATACAAACACCTCTGGGTAGTGGTAGAAGGCCCATCCTTCGTACACTCAATATGTCATCGACATGCAAATATAAAACGACTGCGACAAACATAGGCTCCAACAAGCCCTTATAGAATACCAGTTGTATACCCAATCTATTGTGCACAAGCAAAATATAAAGTGAATACAAGCATACAAGCTCATACAAACCGCTGCAGAAGACTCATTATGCACTGAATTTATTGTTTAAAAGTTGTATGAGAACGGTATAAGAGAGTTGTAGTGCATACAATTACCTATGAATAATAACATGAGTGTCCTTAGTGCATTATAATCCACCTACAAAAAGTAGTAAGTAGTGCACATAGTCTACCTATACAAAGTAGTAAACAACCCAATCCAAAAGTTACTAAAACACACCACCAGATCCACAACATTCATGCAAGTGGATAGAAGATGTTTATAAGTATTCTAATAATGCCTCCGCACATGCATTATAATATGAATGCACATAGGTACACAAATGAGGCAAGTGTAATCACAAAACTCATATGGGCTCCTACGAGTGTGTTTTGGGTACACTCATGACATCTAGGAATGCTGCACATGTTAATAAATGAACCATAATTTGTGCTCGATCCTTCTATTTGGATAGATAGGAGTCGATATGGCTCAAATTATCAAATAGATATATGGTCAAGGCGTCGATCAAAATATCTATTTTATATGTTTATATAAGGCCTTCAAGGTTGATGACAAAAGAAATTCATCAACAAATGCATAAAGCCTACAACAAACCTGATCCTCCATGAGCAAGTTAACTAAGTTGACAAGGTTCAGTTAACAAAGAGCAATGACCCCATAACCACCCTGATGAAAGCTGTGTTGAACATAGATCTCAACTGGAGTGGTTAATTCCAAATATATCAAATGCCTTTACAAATACCAAAAAATCTAAAAATCTTAAAATCATCCAAACTCAAAATATTTAAAATTTAAATAATCTATCAAATCATTTAAAGAAAAACACATCCACCCTCTACAACAGTTTATCGAAGTGGAAAAATTTAAATATCACTTCTACTCATACAGAACTAATGCCAAGTCGAAAATATCACTAGAATTAGTCTCAAATAATCACCTACTAGTAAGGATAAGGTACGTGTCCTTTGACTGATAGTTTTGCTACTATATTATACCACAGGTAAACAGTTATAACTCGGGGCTCTCTAAACTGAGTTGTTTTGCTGCCAAATGACACCACTAAATTACAATTATGGCCAGAGCTAATATCTTTCTTAGTTGCATCAAATTCTTGAGATATAAATCAATAAGATATATTCAATAGGGTACAAATCCCTCTATTAGCTAAAGTGGATTCAAAAATTTTCCCTTAGATAAATTCTCCCCCCCAAGGTCTATATGGTACCCTTGGACAAAGCAACCTATAGCTACTGAGAAGGATCCTTCTATCAGGTTGGGTTGACTATCTCCTCTAACTAAGTAGAATATTAACCATGATGTCCCGGGATGACGGAATCATGGGATCTTGATCGTGTCAATTATCCATTCCCCCACCATCCGCTTTAAGTGCAAGGTGGTGAAATTTCTAATTTTAAATATAAAATTCTCAAATACCCAAGCCTGTGCTGTTATTATATGCCCATATATATGTATCTCTACATATATAATTGATGACTAGCCTTAATTAAAAGTTCTTTCTCATTATCAGGAGGGCAATTAACTATAGGGGCTTGCACCTATAAGAAACCAGAACATAGATCTAAAGTCCTCATAAAATGAGGGCAAAATCTTTGTGTAGTGTCTTATTTACAAACCAATCTGCGTTCCCAAAATTTTCCCTGAACTTAATCCGTTAAAACTCCCATAAAAAGCAGCGGGGGAGGCTGTGGTTGAATTTTTGGAGTCCACAATCAATAATAATCTTTAAAGCTATAATCATATATTCAATTATATTAATATTTATAACATTATCCTTTACACTATTATCTATATTCACACATACAATATTTCTAGTATGACTCCTACCAGAATACTATAGTTTAAATCCTAAACTATCAATCTCATTAGTCTTCTCTCCAACCCTTTTTTTTTCCTGAATGCACATAATATTTATCTTTATATGAATTATAATATCTATTAATTACATTCATTTCCTTTAAGGGAACCTTTATTCCAAGTTCCCATCCTAATTTTAGTTTCATGGACTAGCTTCTTTGTCCACATCCATCCTTGATATGGGAATTCTTTCCTATTTAACACTGCACCCGAGTGTTGATGTAGCGGCCCTTGCACACTTGTCTCTATATTCAGGTCATACAGAGCATCACTTCTAGGGAATACCCTAGCATTAACATAATTTTCTAAATGATTCATGTCATAATTATTCGATTAATTTTATGTTGGTTGTCGACTATGTAATACAACCCTTCACTTTTCTCATCCAGGACATGGGACCTGACAATGATAGTGTTGATTAATATGATATATAAATTAAAAAAAATATCATATCTAATTTTTTTATTGGAAGTTTCTTGGAATATAAATAAATGTCATAGCTTATCATATTATTTGAAATCATACCTCCCCTCTTTATTCTTTAATTTCAATTCTTGCAATAAAAGAAAAGAAATGTTATATAGTTTTTGAAGGTTTTGCAAACATCAACTTCTTTTCATGAACAATAAGGTACTGAAATATTCTATTGATAGTTCATAATGTGCTGAAATCTTCCTATGATGCATTACATGTGCTGAAATTCTTTTCTATACATTAGAAGACATGCTGAAATTGTCCTATAATGTATTAGATGAGCTAAAATTATTTTCTATTCATGAGAAGAAGTTGATGTTTATATGATGTTTGCTTGAAAAATATCATATTCAGGTCATACAGAGCATCACTCCCAAGTCAGAGGAAAATTCAAAGATCTATTTAATTTTTATATCACCCACTACTTATAGGGAGAGCATTTCTAACTTCACTCCTAATGTCCCTATTATTTTCTGACTTTAGTATTAATAAATTAGTGTCAACAGTTTACTATAAGGATTTTGTAATACTACCTCTAATTAAATCATGCAATTGAAGGAAGAAATCCCTAATGATAATGAGCATCATATACTTGCTATGTTTTTAGACATTTTAGATGAATTTAGAGATTTGATTCCTGGTGACTTGCTAGATGAGTTGCCTCCATTAAAAGATATACAATATGCCTTTGATCTAATTTTGAGTACAAAATTTTCTAATTTACCACACTATAGGATAAAACTAAAAGAGCAACTAAATTAAAGAGTAAAATATATTATTTTTTTAAAATGGGCTTCATTATGGATAGCTTACATTCATGTGCTACTCATCGCCTTTTAAGAATAATGAAAGATGTTACTTGGAAAATGTGTGTAGATAGTTAAGTAGTTAATAGGATCACTATGAAATATAGATATCATTTTCTTAAATTGGATGACATGCTAGATCTTATTACTAGATCATACTTTTCAAGATAGATCTTAATAGTGGACACCATTGGATTAGAACAAGCCTAGGAGATGAGTGGAAGATAGCCTTTACTTTATGAGTGGCTAGTTATGCCATTTTGACTAACAAATGCCCGAGCATATTCTTAAAGTTAATGAGCAGTATTATAAAACCTTTATTGGCCATTCCTTAGTAGTGTATTTGGATAACATCCTATTTTTTATAACTTTGACAAGAAGTCCTATCTAGACCATTTTAGATTTTTTTTGGGGAAGTTTTGAGAAGCAAAGCTTTATATCAATCTTATGAAATGCTTCTTTAGCCAAACTGAGGTTATCATTTTAGGCTTTATTTTATCTTTTAAAGATTTAAAAGTAGATTCATGAAGGATGAATTCTATTCTAAGCTAGCATACCCATAAATCATTTTTTGATCTCAGAAGCTTCCATGATTTAGCAACTTTCTATAGAATATTATTAAAAATTTTAGAGCATAGTGGCTCCTATCATTGATATTCTAGAGATGAATTTATTTAGACTAATGAGGTTGAAAATCCATGTAATATATTAAGATTTTAATGAAATCTTTGTCCATCTTAAAACTTCTTAATTTTTATTAAACATTTGAAGTGACTTGAGATGCTTTAGGAGTAGAAATCGATGTGATATTAAGTTAGCAAAGCCACCCTATGGCCTTCTTCAGTGAAACTAAATGATGCTAGAGGATGGTATTTTATATATGATTAAGAGTTTTATACAATTAATCAAACTCTTTAACACTAGAGCTATTAGTATTACATAAGGTGTTTATATTTAACAAGGATCATCATGCTCTAAAATTAATAAATACCCTAAATAAATTAAATAATAAACATTCTAAGTGGGTAGGATACCTGTGTGATTTTCCCTTTATTCTTAAACATAAACTTAGTGTTAAGATTAAGCCAACAAATGCATTATTTTGATTATATTTGGTGGTTACCTCGTTAGAATTTTAAATTACTAGATTTGTGCAATAAAAAGAAGAAAATATTTTGAGCATGAATTCAAACCAATGTCATTCAATAGCTCATACATGCTTATTAATGATTCACTTTACAAGGGATGAGTTTATGTATATTAAGGACATCCATGAGTGACTTTGTTGTCATAGAGCTCCATTTAGGACCTTTTAGAAAGTTTAAAATAATAAACCTATTAGAGCACTGATTATGTTCTTTATAGTTGAAAAGGGATGTTAAATAAGTAGTCACCCAATGCTATACTTATCATAAGGTTAAGGATACTAAAGAAAAGTCAAGGATATTTATCCTTGTGCATTCCTAATAGACATGGAAGGACATAACTATGGATATATTCTTAGATCTTTATATAAGAACTTGAGGGCATGAAAGCATATTTTTAATTTTTGGTTGAGTATTCAAAATGTCCCACTTCATGCAATGCTAAAAATATAATGATGCTTCACACATAACAAGGATACTCTTTTGATAGATTAACTGACTTCATGACCTCCCATCTACCATATTTTTTAATAGAGATGTAAAATTAATGTCTTACTTTTGGAAATCTCTTTAGAAGCTAATGGGGACAAAACTAAAATTCTCCTTTGTATTGCACCCTTAAATAGATGGGTCGATTGAGGTAGTGAATATGATTTTAGAAAATATTTGAAAATGCTTGATTGAAAAGATTCTAGATAATTGAGATATACTCTTTCCCCTATCTAAATTTTCCTATAATAACACTATTTGTAGGACAGCTAAAAAATCACCTTTTGAAATAGTCATGGTTACAAATTTACGAAGCTAATTGATCTAACTAGCATATCCATACATTTTTAATTCAGCATATACGATTGCATGTGATTTCAAAAACTTTCATGAAGATGTATGAAAATAATTAGAACCACAAAAGGCTAAGTATAAAAAATAAATAAATAAGAATAAAACTTTTTGAAAATATGATGTAGTTTATTAATTTTTGGTACATATTTGACCCAAGGCTTTACCTTCACCAAATTTAAAATGTTACAAATGATTGTGGGTCATTCAAAATAGTTAAATAACTGTCTAAATGTTTATGTTCCTAAATTGCTTACAATCTTATTTATTATCCCTATTTTTAATGTGGAAGACTAATATCTTTTAAAGGAGTAATATAACCCCTAGAGTTACATATTAAAACTTTTGAAGAAGATGATGAAAACTATTTGTTGGTGCCTATCTAACCTTCTCTCTTTGAAGCCGAGCACATCACTATTGTGGAGACACCATTAGATGGAGGAGTGTACAAGTTTCCTATGTGGTGGAAAAAAAAATCATATTGTATGGTCACTTGGTTTGCTAGAGAGGAGATCTAGTAGAAGCAGCAGAGTAAATGGAAGAGTGTAATCCAAGGGAACTCTCCACTAGGTCACTCAATACTCATATTATGTGAACTCATCCAAAAGGAAGACCCGCTTTAGCCAAGGTGAATCATCCCTCCCATATGCTCAACATTCTAAATTATAGGAGGTATACTCCTACCAACCTGGAGTAATGACCTCAATAATCACAGTAGTTCCCAACTCAAAAGAACTCACTCAAAGCGCTCAATCTAAGTACTTGACCTCTAGACTCACTTGAGAGGCACTAGTGAAGAGCAGCCACTACGAGTACTTACTAGAGGAAACCAAAGAAATGACAAAAGGTGTCTAAACATGTGTAGAAAAGAAATCATGTCCAATTATCTTTAACAATCAAGTTATATGTCATTTATTATTTTTGTAAGTTTAGTCTCTCCTCTAGTCTTCCCAACCCAAATTTGAGGTTCAAGGGCATTTATGAGATCTTTATCTACTTTATTTGACTTATCACTTGGGTCAAGTTGTCGCTTACCGACAAACCTGCATCCAACATTTTATATTATTTGTATAACTATTAAAAAATAATGTTATTATTTATTTTTTGTAATCCTGTTGTTAGGATCAGTTAGCATTTTAGGGTATATGATGATGTTAGATGATAATGATATCAATTATTATTATTATAATTATTATTATTAAATAAATTATATAATTAGCGCTCTGATTTTTACCTCGCAATAGAGTCAAAATCTCCAACTAAGATTACTTAACCTTACGCTTATATGGAATTATGCTGGGCAGAATTTAATAGAATTTTTATGCAGTCATGGTCCCGGCTCTAATCACTCTCGGCCACATGAAAGCTCTCTAATCCCAAGTTGTCTCCTGCAACTTTAGTATTGAAAATTTTTATAGCATGCATGTCCATGCTCAATTATTGCAGTACTTAGCGCTATCTTATTTTAAAATCACAAGAAAGCCCTATGTAGCTTAGATAATTTTAATAATAAATTTACAGAAAAGAATAAGCTAAATTTAAAAAATACCTCAAAACTTTTGAATCTATTTTAAATTTAATAGAAATTTATTTACTTATATATAATATTTTTTCTAAATGAAAATTTAAATCTGTTGAGAGTCATCCATTCTACTTTTATACCAAGATATTGTAAATTAAAATTCCCTCTATTTACTTGGCCCAGGCTATATCATGGCCTGAATTTTTCTAGTTGGGCCTATCTTCCCAAGAGAAATTATTCTATGCGGAGTCCGGACAGGAAGAAATATCCGAATTTGCTACGTATTTATTGCGTGTTTGTAAATACTGAGCAAATACATATTTGTGAATATTGCTAAGTATTTACTGCGTATTTGTGAGTTTTTGTTGAGTATTTACTAAGTATTTGCTGATTTGTTGTGTATTTACTTAGTATTTATAAATACGATCTTCCCGTCCGGACTCCACACAAAATAACTTCCCGTCTTCTCTAACATCACAAAATCAAAACTTACAAGCTAGTTTTAACATAAATAAATAAAGAGTATATAAATAAAATAAAGAAGAAAGAACACTGGTAGAGAATAAATGAAGTATATAGAGAGTGGTTGAAAAAATATTTATTCTCAGTTGTTCTTTTCTCTTTAATTTTTAAAACTTGATATGTTCCGCCAAGCATTGACTTGTATTGCTCCGACCAAATTAAAATATGAGGCAAGAGGGTGGATTTACACCGTTAAAGTACTTATAAGAGAAAATTATGCCACTTAATATTTATTTAAAGATTATAAATTATCTAAAAAAGGTCATAATTAATAATGATATTATTTTTCATTGTTCATAGAATCTTGCCCAGTGAATTATGAATTTAATCCACAATGATTTATCTGACGTTTATAATAGATGATAAGATTTTCTTTATATAATACCTAATCATTTTGACAAGCATGATTACAACTTTTTTAAATTTAAATAAATTAATATTCTAGAGATGTGAGCCAAACAAATTATCAAAACTGATCTATTGATTAAAAAACAAACATGTTTGTTAGATTATTAGGTTTGTTCACCAAACCCTTAATTATATAGTATGTAGGACAGAATTATTATAAAACATACAAAAACAACTTCAAATCTGAAGATTTTAGAACATAGAAGAAAAAATAATAACTTATTAATTTGATTCTAATTGTCCTTGTGTGCTAGAATGACATTTGTGATATTGTGAAGGGTAGTATATATATATATATATGGAGAATAATAATATTTTTCAACTTTAAAATTTTCAAACTCATAACAATTTCTTGAGATTTAGTACTACATAAGGCATAAAGAGGGAGCATGTTATGGTAAAGTGTGGCTTATTGAGCATAAACTAGGTGGTGGAGAAGTATATTGCTTTTGTGTTATTATTTGGACGTTTGGATTAGCTACCTGCTCTATTTTAAAATGGTAGTTTAGTTTGTCTAGGTTGTTAGGCAATTTGGGATTGTTACTAGCTTCATGAGAATAGTATCATATGAAAAGCATGGTGATGGTCCTATTTGTGGATAATAGGTTTTTGAATATATTTGCCTTTGATTGAGATTGTTTGAAAGTTACGGAGAAGGCTATTCATGCTTTTTTTTTTTTTTTTTGAGGTTATATAGATATGAAAAAAATATCCTAGCAAAGGCTATTCATGTATTTTTTGTTGTTAGAGAGTCAACTTTGAGAGGAATGCATATTTACTCACAATTTTCTATAAGCCCTTTTCTGAGCAACAACATAGAGGCCTATTTTGTAGTTCAATTCGAAATGACATGACTTTAAAATGCTCCTTTATAAGGACAAAAATCTTGCATCTATGACTTAAAATAGAACAACCTACAATTTATCAACGAATAAGACCTTCTCAAAGGCTTCAACATATGGACACTCAAGCAGAAAAAAAAAAAAAACTCATCTATGATATTTCTCCATCAAACTCATCTATGATAGTAAAGATAATGCACAGGAGTGTGCAAATTATAGAGGAATTAAGGTAATGTGTTATACTTTAAAACTATGGGAGCGAGTTATGGAGTGTAGGTTGCGGCATGATACTAATGTTTCTCAAAATCAATTTGGATTCATGTCGGGTAGGTCTGCTATGGAAGCTATACTTTTATTGAGAGGTTTGATGGAGAAATATATAGAGAATGCGGAGGATCTACATATGACATTTACTGATTTAGGGAAAGCATATGATAAAGTTCCAGTGAAATGCTATGGAGAGTTCTTGAAAAGAAATGAGTTAATAATGCATATATTCAATCGTTAAAGATAAGTATGCAGGAGCTAGTACTTGTGTTCAAACACAAGGTGGTTTGACCAAATATTTTCCTATTTCAGTTAGATTACATCAAGGATCAGCCCTAAGTCCATATCTTTTTTTCTTTAGTAATGGATGTTCTCACTAGACATTTGCAAGAGGATGTGCCTTGGTGTATGCTTTTTGCTGATGATATTCCTCTTGTTGATAAGACTAGAGAGGGAGTTGAAGGTAAACTTGAATTATGGAGGTCAACCTTAGAGTCTAAAGGTTTTCTCTTGAGTAGATCTAAAACTTAATATATGGAGTGTAATTTTAGTAGCAATAGACATAGTAAGGGGATTGTGTCTTTGGGCGATCAAGTCATTAATAAGAGTACATATTTTAGATATCTTGGATCTATTATTCAGAGTGATGGTGAAATAGATGGGGATATGATAAGCATAATAATAGTTGGGTGGTTCAAGTGGAGGAATGCATTGGGCTTGTTAAGTGATAGAAAAGTCCCCCTCAAACTTAAGGAAAAATTCTATAAGATGGTGGTGAGACCTGTAATGCTATATGGTGCCGAATGTTGGCCATTAAAAGAGAAACATAATATTAAGTTCAGTGTTGGAGAGATGAGGATGCTTAGGTGGATGTGTGGCTTTACCCTTAGAGATAGGATACAAAATGAGCATATATGTGATAGGGTTGGAGTAGCTCTAGTGGAAGATAAGATTAGAGAGAGTTGCCTTAGATGATTTGGTTACATTAAACGGTTGCCTTCTGATGACCCAGTTAGGAAAGCTAAGGTATTAGATTTGACTTATGTTAAGAAAGGTTGAGGTAAACCTAAACAAAATTCGAATCAAATCAAAATCTAACCATCAATTTGAATTGGCACCCTTAATTAATAATAAAAACAATTTAGTGTTTAAGAGTGGAAAAATACAAACCCCACATAAAGAAAAAGTAGGTTATAGGTTGTTAAAGGCATCTTTGAGCTTCAAAAAAAATTTCACACTTTAAAGTAGGTTATCATAGAAAGGCCTTCAACTAATAAGATAACCTACGAAGGCTAGGGTCCCTAGTTTGGCACTTGCTTCCACCTCTTTGTTAGAGAACAAAACTTTCTCTATTGATGCCACATGTTTCAAGGAGAGATAAAAAAGCCACCCAAGACATTAGTACTTAAAATTCCTTTCTAGATTATGGTTTGGTTAGGAAAAAAAAAAAGAGTAGAATGGATGGAGTACTAGTAAATAAGGTAGGAAAATTAGAGCCATCCATTTATTAATAGCTTAAATTAAACCAAGCTAGAGTGAAAGATGTTTGATCAGTTTAAGCTAGGGTGAAAAAGAGTAAAAGAAATAAAAGAATAAGCGACAACAAAACCAATTAAGGAAATCACCATTTAATGGGAAACCCTAGTCTATTCAAAAAGAAATGGGTATACCTAAAAGAAGTTTAAAATACACTCTAAATTAGGAAGCATTTCATATTTCAAAAATTACAAAATTTTCATTTAGTTCTATAGCCTTCATTATTCCCCTAAAGTAAACAAGTTAAGAAGAAGTCGATAATAATAATAGGTAGATAGATACGTTGGATTTTCAAACATATTAAATGTTTGTCAAATCCAAGAGCTCATTTTTAACTTAACCATACCAGTTTAAAATTTGAGAGTTAGGGATCAAACACCTCCTTTAGCTCAAAACGTCATTAAAACTTAAACAATAAAATAAGAGTACTTAGAAAACACTAGGGTGCACATTCGAACTATAAGATAACTTCTTAGGTAATTATGTAGAATGATTAACCTTAATATAATAATAAAAGAAGATTAAGGTAGATGCTCCAAAATAAGTTGGATTCCATTACTCCAACATATTTTTAGATTAACCTACATAAATGAATGAGTTCTTTGATTGGTATAAAATAAATGATTATCAAAGAATCACCTTTACTAGACTGAAATTGATACGACATGTAAAAATCACATGGACTAATACTTTAATTAAGGAAGAAAGGTTAGGAAGCTACAAGCTTATTGGACTAGAGAAGAAAGAAATGCTAATGGACAAATACTGACTAAGATACCGTGATAAGTAGCTACATGAATCATTGATTAACCTTAGACAAGTCAATATGCAAATGGAAGTATATATAAACATATTTAAAGATTTAGTTTATAAGACCAATTGGACAAATCAAGATTGACAGTTAACCAACAAAGTTTATTTTTGGCCTTAATAGTGAGTATATATATATATATATATATATATATGGTTGAGCTGTAGGACCCTCAAACACTTAAAGGTACTTTTCATTATAATTTGTTATTATAAAAGAATAAGAAGGTAACCTTTTCATTTTGATCTTGATGTTCAAATTCATCCTTTCATTTATCCACTTTTTTCTACTTAAAGGTCTATTTCTAGAACTGGACCTACATCTTTAAGTTCCCAACCAAATAAGAGTTTCACTTAAAAATATTATAAACAAAAAGAGAATATGCTTTAAGTGTCACTAGAAGTGACATATGCATCATAAGGGAAAAGCTAAAATTAATTTTTTAGAAGGGATTGAGAAAAATGTAGAAGAGGAAAGGGTTGATGCTGAGATAGAAGTGAACCATGATAATACAACTCATTCTTCTGAGGAGATAGTGCATTTGGAAGATCTTTAAAATGTTATTAGTTGCATGTTTTTGGTAAGGAGAAGAGATGTAAAGTAATCAATTAAGGTAACACCATGAATGTTATTTCTAACCATGCCTTTACATAATCAAATCTAAATGCATAACCCCATCTAGAACATTTTCAAATTTTCGTGTCAAATATAAATGTCTTATTTCTATCCAGGTTGATAATTATAT
Source organism: Dendrobium officinale (assembly GCA_019514585.1). Classification (NCBI taxonomy): domain Eukaryota; kingdom Viridiplantae; phylum Streptophyta; class Magnoliopsida; order Asparagales; family Orchidaceae; genus Dendrobium; species Dendrobium officinale. Next base: position 38,882,574 of record CM033691.1, on the reverse strand, counting down.
TGACCAAACTTGGTGTTATGTCCTCCCTATGGATATCATCCTTTTCTTTTTAGGAAGTAATTGGATTTATGATTAGTGTTTAATTGACTATAGAGAGAAAACTTATGTGTTCAAATGTAGTATAAGACCACAGAGTTGTTTCTAATAATACTTACTAAAAGGAGGCAAGCTAAAACTCTAAATGGATTTTTCCCCACACATCCTTGTAAGCCCTAACATAGAAATACAAACTAAACCTAGCTAGAAGAAAAGTTTAAAACATTATTAACTCTATTAATAGAGAGATCACTTTTGACATAGACTTAGTAAGTGCTACACTTTCACTTTCATCCTTAGGTATTAGAGTAGTAAAAAAGGATTCAATATAATGAATAAGAAGTTTTCTAACCCTTCATCTTATTATATTTTTAAAGTGAGATAAGTTATTAAAAAATTGAATATCTCATTCTACATATTTTAGCTCTCCTATTCTTAGAGTTCCAAGACTTGTATCTCTCAATCCTACATGATGGTCTACCACCTATATGTGACATACAACAAGCCACTTACTTCACGTTTGGGTCATAACTATCAAATTTTCCCTATTATAGAATGAACATCATTAAGCATATTGAACTTAAAAGATAAGAGGATGAAATGCTTAAGGAAGGCTCCTTCAAGGGAGTTTAGTCCTTTTTTAGTTCAAGCACTATTAACACCTAAAAATGATGTTATTTGATAATGTTGATTGATAGTACATTAGTCAATAAGATCATTAGTAAGTATTATTTTTCAATCCTCAGGTTGGATGATATCTTAGACCATGTTGGAAATGATACTCATTTCTCTAAGCAAGATTTTTAAGTTGGTATTATCATATCTAAATTAAAGCAAGGATGAATGGAATACTACCTTCAAAATATATGATGGACTCTTTGAGTTATTAGTTATGCCTTTTGGATGATAAAATGAACTTATATTCATGAGACTGATAAACACATTCCAATAGCCTTTTATAAGAAAATTATTAGTGGGCTATTTTGATGATATTCAAATTTTTAGCCCTACTAATTCCTTTTTTGTAAGTGAAAAGTCTTACTAACCACTCAGGGTTAATGGTTTTTAATTTAATGGAGTTTTATAATTTAGTTAGTTTATAAATTAATATATAAGTTATGTTTAAGTATTTTCATTCTAATAATTCTTTTTAGAAGGGTATAAGCGGGGTTAGATATTATAAGTACCAATTTCTTATATTATAAAACCTAGCTTTTTTAGATTATAATTTTTCTTGTTTTTTATTTTGTATGGCTAAGTACCTTATAATGATTTTTTTAATACCTCTCTACTACGTCTACATTTTATTTAAGTGGGTCTAGACATTATAGGTTCCAAATTTTAATAGTTTAGTGCTTAGCTTTTTTTTTTTTCATTCGTCATTTTTTATTTTAACTTAAATTTAATTTGCTAAATACTTTATATTGATTTTGAATACCTTTCCTTTTCCTCCAACATTTTATTCTATCTCAAATTCATTACTAGTCTCATAATTCCTAATTAACAACTTGGTGGTAATGTAGGACCTAGACCTTGTATTTTTATGATTCTAAATATTATTAGATGTTTATTTACTTATAATTGCTTTATAGATTACATATACTATTCTTTACAATACTAACATTTACATTCAGGATACATAAAATAGCACAAAAGAATCAAAGCTCAAGAAAGTGCTAAGTTGGTTAGTCATTATTTGAAAGAGTCTATATTTTATTTTTCTTGGCCAAATTTTTTATTATGTGTATGCTGGCTTAGCAACCATGCATATGCACATAAAATGGAGTGAAATTAAATATTTTTACTTTTTAAAATTCATAATATACTTTTTTTAGCATACTGCACGATGTGTTCTATCAAAAAAAATAAATAAATATTTAATTAAATGAGATATATTTATTATGGGCTATATCTATTCATACTATATATAGGATGATCTGCTATAATTAGAATCCCTATCATTGAATCTTGATTACCTAAATTAGAAAATTTTGAAAATTTAAACTTTTTGTATTGTATGATCAAGTTCATACTTCATGAAATGTAATTATATTTCCAAATTTCAGTCCTAAGATTAAGTAATTGAATCAGGATTAATTATAATTTATGATCCAATGGTATAATCTTTATTGTAAAGGATAATCTTTATTTGTCCCAAGGTTTATACTAGATAATTAATTATTTAATAGAACTAATAGTACTGGAAGATTTAGAATAGTACATAATAAATTGAGGTAATTATACTATAAGATATGTGTATCATACTGACCAAAATTTGAGGTGGCTAAATTAAAAATTAAGATTTTTAGAGCCCCCTTTATAAGCTCAAGTTATGTTTTTTAATAAATTTGTTTTACCAGTGAAGTCACATTTCTTTTTTGTAAGAGATTGCTCGAAGATTCTACTTCATGAGGGAGAGAGAATGTGAGGTTATGAGAGAGAGAGAGAGAGAGAGAGAGAGAGAGAGAGAGAGAGAGAGAGAGAGAGAGAGAGAGAGAGAGAGAGAGAGAGAGAGAGAGAGAGAGAGCCTTGAGTCAAGGGAGTGTGATGAGGGAGTCATGGCACTACAGGAAAACAGCTCATTTCAGACAGAATTTCCGGCGGAAATAAAATTCGTCAGAAATTCCGACGGATTTTCCGACGAATTTCCAACGGAATATTTCCGGCGGATTTTCCGGCGTACTTCCGACATAATTTTTGAAGTTATTTCTGGCGCATTTTCTGTTGGCTTTTCCGACGGACTTTCTGGCGGATTTTCGACGAAATTAAAAATTTTCTAGAAAATGACAATTAGTAATATTTAAAATAATTTTTTTTGTTAAATAAAATATTGCTAAAATAAATTAAATTAAAAAGTTTAATAATTTAGTGCTAAATTAAATATAATAATTATTTTGATCTTAAAAAAAACTTAGCTTTTAAATATAATAATTATTTTAAATATAAATTAAATTAAACCATTATAAATTAATTTAATTATTCTAAATTTTATTATGTTGATATTTTAAATAAAATATAAACTCATATTATAAATATTTTAAATAAATTATATTAAATATATTAATTATTTTAATGTTTTAATATATTAACACTTTTAAATAATACTTTCTGCCTGAAGTAATACAAATAAATTATAACTCACACAATTTTAGAATTTTGCAGGTCGGCCTGGTGGTTTGGGAGACAACTTTGCTGAGCGGCGGGGGTTCGAACCCTGCTTGGCGCAGGCGGGGTGGGTCAGGCGGGTCCCGCGGGTCACCCGGGCGACGCGGGTTGGGGGGCCAGGCGGGTCACGGGCCAGCGGATGAGCTCGGGTTAGGCAGGTCCAGCGGGCTTCAGCGGGGAGGGGGGTGGGGGAGGGCTTCAGCGGGTTTAGGAAAAAAAAATTTTCAATTTTTTTTAAATTTCCGGCGTAGTTCTATTCACCGGAAAATATGTCCGGCGCATTTTTTGCCGGAATTTCGCCGGAAATTTTTTCGGCGGAAAGTTTTACGTCGGTAGCACTTTTTCGACGCGCGTTAAACTGGCGTAAATATTTTCGTCGGAAATCCGTCGGAAATCCTAATTTCCGGCGGATTTTGGTCAGTTTCCGACGAAAAATGGACGCCGGAAATTGCAGTTTTTCCTGTAGTGTGGGAGTGTGAGGTGATTCACATGGTTACTTCAGCTGGCCTGCACCCTCAGTCCATTAGTTATGTGTGTGGTTCTCTTGAGGAAGAGCTATAGGGAAGGAGAATCATTAGGGCCAAACACCACCAGCTTCTTTATCAGGCTAAGAGAGTGAATGGAAGAAGTAGAGACTCTACCAAGTTGAGGAGGTTAGACGAGGGATCAACTACTCCATTTGGCTTGCAAGTAAAAGGAGAGATAATAACTCCACATGTATGATGAGGTGAGAGGAAGAGATTCTTTAGGGTAAAGAGTCCATAAGGGTCATTCTCCATTTGTGAAGTAAAAAGGGCTTATCCACCAAGCTGATTACTAAATGAGAGACATAAATAGTGTAATACCCTAAGAAGAGGACCTTTATGGAGTATACATAGGTCAATTTGACCATACCACTATAAACCTCAATTTGTATTATCTTACTTTTTCACATTTTACTTCTCTTGCAATTTACTTTCATTAAACTATTGTATAGATTGTATTATCTTAGAGAAAGAGGGAATTTCTTGAATAATCCTTTGTTAAATATTATTTTTAAACTCTCTAATGAAAATAAATATAATATTTGTTTTTTACAAAATTAAAATAAAATAAAAAGTTAGTTTCTTTTATTATTTATTTATTTTGAATCTATTCAATTTATTGAAAGCTTCCACATATCAAATTTTGTTGCTTCATCAAATTATTTTTAAAGATTTTAAGAAGTTTGTTAAAAGATATAACCGTCAAAGCCAATTATGAACATTCACTAAGTACCCATTTACAAAACTAAATCTTTGAATAAATTCTTTTTATAATTAGTTTGATTATTTGAATTAAATCCACATGTATAATTTTGCCTTAGTTTGTAATGTCTTGGGGAGATGGGTTCCAATTTCCTACTTGGTTTAGTTGGTTAGAGCTCTAATTATTATTTACATTTTGATTGTTGCTCTAGTTAAATTTTGGGAGATTTCACCAACCAAGTTTAAAACTAATATAGAAAGGATTATTAGGGAAATTATTAGTAGTATTGAGGGATTCAACTTCTAATTAATTTAGGTCAATAGAAGATCTAAATTAACACACTTTCTTCTACTGGCACAAGTGTACTATGGGATGAACTAACTTTAATATTATATATCTTTCTTACTTAGCAAATTAGATGATATCATTTCTATGTTTTATAGTCTTGGATGGGGGAACATACCTGACAAAATATTTGTGGTCTAAGTCATTCTAGGTACTAATTGAGCGTGGGGGCAAAGAGTTCAACCACATATTAGTTTTTATCTCTCAATTAAAAATGAAATAACCTAAGTCTAATGACATCATCAAATACTCTATTATATTTAAAGATAACACATATTTTAAAAAAAAATTACTATATGCAGATTAAGATATTCTATAGGTGTTCCACCGAACTAAGAATTTTGCATAATTTGAATTATCACAGGTTTTCATTCAAAGTTGTTAGCTTGAATATTATGACTATTGATACTTTAGTGAATTCCTTCAACCATAGGATCAACATATTCCCAAAGTGGTGAAGGTTAATAATTTTCATAAACTCGTTGAGCCTTTCTTAGTTTTCTTTTCTAAATTTTTAGATTTTTATATTTTAAATTGTTCTTTCAATTTTTGAATAAAACAAAACTTCTTCTAATTATTTCTTATTATCCATGCAAGAGTAGCAAATGCAAAATAAAAATGTAATAAATCATAATTGATATTTAACAATGTAGTAACACTAACCTTCAAAAAAAATAAGATAATCGTGGCAATACAGAGAAAATAAAATTAAAAATAAGGACAAGATTAAATTAGTTGTTTGTTTAGAAATATAAAGTATAAGAAAGGATAATTAACTTCAATTCCTTGGTAATAACACCAAAAACCTTCAATGGCAAGTGCACTACAACTATAGTGTAATTTCTATTCTATGCAAGTATTTAAATCTAAGTTCTTAAATTTTACTAATTCACACTAAGCGACTGATTTTACAGGAAATTTTTTGTGGCATAATGGTCCTAAACCAACATGAATAGCATACTCGGCCCCATCGGTTGGGCTATCACTTGCTTACAATAGGCTCAAGTGTGATTGTTTATGTACAAGAAAAAAATTTAAAATGCATGCCATGTATGAGATATGGAGTACAAAAATATAAAAATCATAGCATCTTAGGAGCCTAATCTATATGTCCAAGAAAAAGAATATGTAACACCAAGAAATATAAAATAAAGTATGCAATTTAGAATCATAATCATTTACCATCAATGTATGTTTATGTATATATCAAGTATGTAAATATAAAGCAGTGCAAAGAAAGAATATAAAAATTGCCACAATATACAAACTAGGGTCTACTGTAAAGTAAAGGTGGTCATGCTCCATCGACAATAAGCTTGGATTTCTACACCTATACAATGATGTACGTCTCTACATTTTTAAATTGCTTATTTATGATCTTCTAATCTTCTATCTTCTAACTCAATGTATGAAAAATATATATAATTCTAAAAAAATTGTTCTTCAAAGGAAGAAGAGTATTCTATTGGACTTCTACACTTGGTAATTGATTTAAATTTAGACATCCACGACTCCTTATAAATTAAATCTCTTTAAAATTTTTAGTTATATTTAAAATTGAAAAAAAATCAACTCTCGATAGGGGTTTGTATAAAAACATGTGTAGTGTGCATAATCTACATCAGAACATCCACATGACACCGCGAAGTGTAGTAACAGTAAGCAATCACATCACCACACATCCTTTAAATAGTATCAAACCATAAGAAAGTTTAAGAAACTAAATACAAATCCTTACCCTAGACTAAAGTTTGTTGTCCTATTAATCACTTCTAAAGTGTGTGCTAAGTTGTGTTATTTAAATATATCCTAGGTAGATTAGTGTTTCATTAGTTTACAAGTTGAATTTATTTAAAATTAGGCCAAGGAATTTAATTTAACTTCAAATTTTAATGTTTTAATATTTTATGTTTTATTAATATATTTTTATTATATAAGTTATTTTCATTTAGGTCTTAAAGAATCTTGGTGATTAATAACTCCAATGTTCTTGAATTCATCAACTAACAAGTCTTAGACTTCTAAAGGATGTATTTATTTTACCTCAATGGATAAAATAAATTTAAAAGATTCTTAATAAAGAATCTTCTAAATATGCTGCGAAAATTTTCTCCAAGGCTTATGTGGAAGATAATATTTATGGGGTTACTTTTGATCAATCTATAGCTTTTACTGTAACTATGTAATCAAATATCCTCTTTTTGAAAATTTGTATGGAACCCATAATTAATAGCTTGAAATTGATTTAAATCTAGGGGTCAAATTACGCATAAGAATTATAGCATTTCTTCTCAAGGGAATTGTGTGGAATTGATGTTAAGTCCTTTTCTAACAAGATTAGGCTTAATAAGGAACTTAAGTTATTTGGCCCTTCGGAAGATGTTCTTAGGAAGAGGAGAACCAATTTGAGTTATAAGAGGATGAGTAGGGATCTTTCCCCTTCTCTTAAATAAGGAGATCTAATTTGTTTCGGAATTGTAGGGGAGCTAAAATCAAGGAGGTTGTCTTTTATATATGAAATATTGTTAAAGATAATGATGTTTTCTTATTGGTTTGATTAAGACTAACTAGCTTCTATTGTTTATTTCGATATTTATAATATAATTGGTAATGGTTGAGGTTTTATTATTATTATTATATTATTTTTTGGTCGGAGGGGCTATCTTTTTTTTTTTTTTTTTTTTTGTAAGAAGAATGTTTTTTCTATTACATTAGAGCAGATGTCCAAGAAATGTGTTGTTGGTTAGCTCAAGTTGCCTAATGAGTAAGGATTTTTTATATTGGTTTGGTTTGTTACCATTGTATATAGTAATAAACATGTTCATATTAGAAGGAGTTTATGAGAAATAATTAAGAATCAATTTGAAAATAATCACTTGTCAATTATTGGAGATGACTTTAATTGCATCATATCAAAGGAGGAGAAAACAGGTGGAAATAGGTTAGTTATGTCACAAGGGCCTAGGGAGATGAGTGTTTTTTCTCAATGATGATCTTCATGATGTAGGTTGTGTAGGTCCTCGATTTACATGGTGTAATAATAAGCAAGGGTTGGCTAGGGACTAGGAGAAACTTGATAGAATATTTGAAGCTTTGTGTTGTGTTCCTCGTACTGTGGTGAGACATCTAGCTAAAGTGACATCTAATCATTATTTAAATATGTTAGTTAAACAACAACTTGGCAGGGTGTCTATCTAGTTTGAGAATGTATGGGCATCATATCCTACGTACATGTTGGGAGATTATTTTCAAGGCTAGGAAATGTCATGTTGCAAGTTATCCCGATGTTATCTTGCAAAAGAAGTTGAGAGATCGATTCAGAGACCTATTTTCTTGAGTAGAAATAAACTTTCAGAGTTGCTAAAATTGAAAAAGAAGCTTCAAAAACATATTTTAGCTCTACAAAAAGAAGAGTGCTTGGTGGGAGATTTAAATCAGGATAAGCTTCATGAGCTAAGGTAGAAAGTAAATGATTTAAACATTACTCTTATAATAATTTCTACTTGGTGGATGAAAAGGGCCAAATCTATTTCGTTAGAAGAATAAGATGATAACACTCATTTTATATTGTGTTTGCTTCTACAAGAAGGAATGGTAATATGATTAACTAAGTTAAATGCTTAAATAGTAGTTTGATAGAGGATTCCGATGCTATGGTGGAAGTTTTTCACAAGTTCTTTTAATCAAAGTGGAGGGGGAAGAATTCTAAATTTCTTTGCTGGCCAATGTTCAATAAGGATAATCAGATTGATGAGGGGTTGATTGATTTGCTTGATGAACCAGGTCTCAGTCAATTTTTGGAAGGAATACTTTGATTAAATCATCCTTTTTATCACTTCACTCCTATTTGGTGGCTCATTCACTTATTCACAAAGGCATTTTAAATGATTTATACAAACTATGTAGGAATTTCATTTGACATAAAGATAATGGTAGACAGGGGATACATTATGTGTCATGGGAAAAGCTTTGCCTTCCTACTAGGTTTGGAGGATTTGACTTGCATTATGTTGTTTCACGGCAAGGTCTATTAGCTTAGAAGTTTATTCAACATCTAGATTCTTTAAATAAATTTTTCAAAGCATAGATGGATTAACTTTGAAAAATTATAAAAAACTCTAGAGCAACTTTAATGAGCTCAAATTTCTATGGTTTGATTCTTGGGTCAACATTGACACATGGTTTAAATTTAAAGTAAGTTGGTGCACATTCGATATTTCAATTAGCTAAACATAATACTATGCAATTGGGCTAGGAATTCAATACATGATAAAAAATTATATATATATATATATATATATATATTGCAAACATCATAAAATTACTAGATTAATTCGAGGAAAAAAAAACTCTATTAAAACCCCATAAAAAAATAAATTAAAGCTTAAAGAAAATTTAATTAGTAAATAAATAAAAGAAGTTAAATTTAAATATAAGTCCAAATGACTCCAAACATATAGGGAACTCATATTAGGTCATCCTTGACATATAGTGATAATTGTTTGACAATTTGAGTTGATTTGGTGCAAAAATAAAATGAATACCATAAATGCTTTATTAAATAAATACAAAAAGGCTATTTTTTATAAATCATAATTAAATAAATTAAATTTTTAAAAATATAAAATTAAAACTCAATTAAAAAGTAGAGATTTTGAAAAATATTAAACTCATAAAATTTTTAGAGAATTAAAAACTCAAAGTTTAATCAAACAAGCCATTAAATGGTTAAAAGGCTAAAAAAACAAATAATTAAAAAATTATATAATTAAACATAAAATCCAAATTTAATAAAATAAGAATAAAAATAATTTAGAATCAAAGAAAAATAAAACAAATAATAGTAATAATAAAATAAATAAAAAATCTTTATATAAATTTAATTAAATAAAAAAATAAAACAAATTTCATAAATAAATAAAAAATAAAAAATAAAATCAAAATAACTAAATAAAAATAATTAATTAAATAAATATACTTCAAATAAATAAAAAATAATAAGTTAAATAATATTAAATAAATTTTAAATAAATCAAAATCAAATAAATAACCTAAAAATATGAAAGTGTTAGATAAAAATAAATAAAGAATTTTAAATAAAAATTTAACAACTTAACTTAAATATATGAAAGTAATTAATTTAATAAATAAAAATTCCAATAAAATTCAATAAATAAAAATTTGAGAATAATAAATTAAAATAAATGATTAAAATAAAATTAATTTTAAAAATAAATCAAATTCAATTCAATTTGTTAATTAAACTAGTTTAAATGAATTCAAATTATCAAATCAAACTTAAATAAATGATTAAATAAAATTATGGTTTAATTAATTGCTTAGTTATTTAGAATGAAAAAAAAAAAAATTCATTTATTTGAAAGCCTACGAGTTGTTGATTAATGTCTACAAGCACTTTGAAGTTGTTAATTAACTTGGTTCTATGAAATCTAAAGTAAATAAACCTTGATTAAATGGAGGCTTTATTTGTTCGCTTAATTCTTTGGAATAAAACAAATGCATTCATTTAGAATCAAAGGATCTCTTGATTAATGACTTCAAAGAACACTAAAGTTGTTAATTATCATGGTTCTTTAAAACATAAAGCGAACAACATAAACATTTAAAAGCTATAAATAAATTATGAAGCAATAAAAAATAAACATAAATTAAAATCCTTGGGCCTTTGACACATAAACCTAACATGTAGATAACTTAATCACTAATACATTTAGGATTTATCTAATCCACATAGCTTTGTACTCATATTAGTATTTTTTGCTAAGAAAACTAACTCAGCAAAGGTAAGGGGCAGTCTTATGGTGTGTGTGTTCACTTTTCTATACATTGTTGTAGTTTAATATTTACTTGGTGGATGTTGGTGCTATTTTGACTGTTACTTTCCACTGCAGTTTTGTGATTTGGCTTGTGAAGTATAGATGATGTATATACTTGTTTTGTATACTAACCCCTATAGGATGAGAGTCTTTTTCTATTTAAAGTGTATAAGTAAATTTGTATAGAGTTGTAAATTGTAAGGAGTTGTCAAACTTTAAAGTAGAGTTGCTTCAATATAATATAGTAGCCCAATAGAATACTTATCTTTTAAATTCATTTCTTTTATAATTCTACAAAAGTATGTTCATTCCTAGAGCCTGATGCCTACAACCTAAAGACATGAATAAGCAACTTTAATTTGTAAAGGCATGCATCATCGTATAATTGTAGAAATCCAAGCTTGTTGTTAATGGATCTTGGCCACCTTTTCCTTGCAATAGACCATAATTTAAATATTATATGTCACTAACAATAGACTTTTTCTTACACTATTTATATACATTGAATTATTGCATGAATATATATATATATATATATATATATATATATATATATATATATATATATATATATATATATATATATATATATATATATATATATATATATATATATATATATATATATATATATATATATATATATATATTAGAAACCCACGAAGGTTTTTGGCAAGGAAGACTTTTTCTTACACACATTAATCAGTAATACTTGGCAACAGTGGCATCACTGCTATAATAAGGAGAAATGGATCAGGGAGATAAATTTCCTTGCATAAAAGAAATAATGAAACTTCTATTATCATATTATCCAAATCCATTATATATGGGTTTAAGCAAGGTTCCTAATAAGAAAATGCCAACACTTTGAACTCACTTAGCTTGTGTCCTTGGAGCTTAACCAAAGTTTAGTATACCTTTTAGGTCAATATAGAATGATGACACTTGGCCTCTACATATTACTCATTCAAAATTCTAAAATGAACTCTTCTTACCTTCATCTTATCCAATAGCAACTTTTATTATAAAAAGGCTCAGTGTTACATTCAAAGTGGATTTCACTATTTTCATAATCACACCCACAAACAGTTATAATACTATTTTAAAGTTTTTCTTTGCTTTGGAAAGATGCAAAACAATTGAAATTATAATTCTTTTGGGAAACTTGATATTGACTTTTGAATTATAATTCATAAATCGAATATACCATCAAAAATTATATACTACCTCAAATGGCTAAAATAAAATTTCCTAATGGATTTATATTTAGAATTAGAAATTTCATCCTGAATATCATAAACAAATTTTGGAAGGAACTACACATGCCCCCGAAGGGTCAAATTATGTTCGATCAAATATTTAGCTACAATAATTTAGAAGTGTTATCATTAATTTCATATCCAAGGTCATAATGAAAAATGATATTTCTCCTCTAGGGAATAAAGTACCATTTCTTATTAACTACTCAAATATGACGATAACGGTCATCATTGATTTTCTTGGTTTTTCTAAATAGAATTATTTAATTTTCAAAATTTATCTAGGGTCTTAAATTTCCTATGAGGGCAAGTCTTTGTAGTTAATTACATTTTAGGAAACTTGAGTTTCCTATGAATACTCTTGATTAAAATAGTGGTAGAAATTTCATTTTGAATTTTCAAGGAGTGATATCAAAGGAGTGAGGTTGGAATTTCAATAGGGATTGGATCAAATTTTAGCACTTGTTTTGGAAGCCAAATAATGAAAGGTAGGAGTTGTTTTAGGATTCTAATATATTTCAAAAACGCCTCTATTTATCATATGCGTTGGGCTTTATAATTTGGTTTAGAGATATTTTAATTTGAGTTTTAATTTTATTATAATAATGGGATTATATTCCAAAAATTAGGGACTTATGATTTTGGGTCTGCCTGGATCCTAATTCTATTTTGGGCACTATACAATAATGACCCAAACCTAGCTAAGGATATGCAAATTTGGATATATCCTGACCTAGATTGGGTGGCCAGCTAACCACATAATGCTTTAAAACTATGAGTCTAGTCTCCATGAAAGATCTGAAGGGTTGTAATTTATCCAAATCACCTAAGGTAACCACAAGGTTACACTTAGGGAATTAAAATGGGCTATCTATACCAAGAGGGGTTATGAAGCTTGTGATTTTCTAACCATTGACTTAAGAATAAAAGCAAACAATAAATCAAACCCTAATTCATACTGGATAGGTTATTAAGCTAAGTTGAACTTAACGGTTAATTAGTGACCCTTAAGACTAAATTTACTTAATTATGCCCATAAAACTTCAAAAAGAGGAGAGAAATTTTTGACATGTTAGAGACATGCCTAAAATTAATCTCCCAAAGTATCATGTGTTGCAGATCTATGGCTTATGATTTTGATGATAGCAAATATTCTTTTTTCTCTACAATTGCCTTATCTACTGACATTTCAGGTTCATACGATCGGACTGCAATTTGGAATCAATTCAAGATTGGGTAGGCTAGGTCTGAGTCAGTTTGTACACTTTTTCCTTTCTTAAGTCTATTGTATTTGGTGTGGCTTCTAATGCTTTTTAACTTGGAAGATTTCTAACTGTTCCCTGGAGTTTACTATTTTTGGTAACATCGTCCGGGACGATTTTATATCGTACTGGACGATCAGTTCAAAAGCAGAAACCCTAATTAGGGCATCCTCATTAAAGCAGCCGTCATTCTGCAAAACACATCATCTTGGACAATTTTGTATCGGACAGGACGATAGGCTCAAAACAGAAAGAATCTATCGCCATATCTATTTAGGAATTACTTATTTTTAGACATCGTCCAGGTGGATCGACCAGGACTATAAAATATCGTCCAGCACGATACAGGACAATTTTACCAAAAGGAAAGTAATTATGACTTGATTGCACGATCAAATCTTCCTGGATGATTACAAAATCATCCTGGCCTATACGCTGGACGATTGGACTTCAGACAGCTATTTTTCAGGGTGATGTTCAGGACGATATTCCACGATTTGTTTTGATCGTCCAGGATGATATATTATCATCTTGGACGATATGAACAAACTTCTTCTGATCGTCTCAAATCGTCTTGGCTGATTGGGCTTAAATTGCACTGATCATACAAAATGATATTAGTATCGTCCTGGATGATAATGTCAGCAACTTGCATTATTGAGCTCATTTAGAGATCTTCTATTTAAGCTATGACATGACACTTTGTAAGTGTCTTTGGCAGCCATTGTAACTTCGTTCTTTTGGTGGAAACTTGAAGAGAAAGCTTGAAAGGGAGTGAGGAAAGGGTGGAGTTTGAGAGAGGGAGAAGATCCTGTGAGGGGGGACTCAAGGGAGTGTGGAGGGATATCCATATGGTTTCTCCGGCAAGCTTGCACCTGAATACCGTCAGATTCAAGACTATTCTCGAGGGAAGTTCACCAAAGAAGAAGATCTCTTTCGTGTCAAAGGACCCGGCGAATCCGCCGCACTGAGGAAGGTGAAAGTGATTTTGTAAGGGCTTCTTTGCCTAGCTGTGGGGGCTAAAGGAGAGACACTTTTGTAGTGTAATACTTGGAGGGTGTCTCCAAGGAGTGGACATAGGTCAAGGTTTGATCGAACCACTATAAATCCGGTGTGTTCTTTCTTTATTACTTCCGCATTTAATTTTTGCACTTTAGTTTTTATTGTGGTGATATTGGTTTTGATTTATGTTTTGATTTAAAGATTCTTCTTTACCAATTCACCTATCTCTCTTAATTAGCTTTGGGCCAGTTCATAGAGCCTAACATCCCTAACGAACTTTCAAGTGGTATCAGAGCACTTTCTAGTGTCATTTGAGCACTTTCATCATGTCATGTTGAATTAATTTGAAGCTAAAATTACAAAAATACCATTAGGGCTATTACTAGAATTTACTAAGTTTCATGCATGATCATGACTTGAAGCCATAGGGCTTTTGTAAGTCTCCTAAGGAACTTTCTAATGAGTCTAAGAACACTTAATTTGTTCAAGTACGCGAGGAGATATTAAATTATAAAATTTTTAGAATTTTAAAATAGGATTTACAGCGTTATCCATAAGCCTTCCATGCGGTGCCTTTCAATTGGCAAGGCAATCACAGGTGGCTGACTGTGTAACATGAGATTAGCCATAGTCATTTGATGGAGGATCAAACCACTAGGAATAAATCCACTCCAGAACCGCAGAAGGAAATATACGCCATTGATAAAGATCAACATTTAAGATTATGTCTTCTACCTCCCGCAAGCATTTGAAGCCACAAGACTTCTCTGGTGTGATCTGAGAGATCCCGCAAGTGAACTTCCACCAAATTTCATCGGGAGGATCAAGACAGCACAAAATATCAATACAATAGTCAAAATATGACGGTTTAATAATTTATTTCACATTTGATGATAGCTACCTAACTAGGAGCTCGATAATAGGATTTTAGCTCATAGAAAGCTCCAAATATCAGTGCCTTGAAACATGTAACTTTAGATTATGATGAAGACTTCTCCTTCAGATATTGTGGTTGGAGGTGCACCAAAAGTAAGACTTTGAGTGGAGGGTAGAAGGACTTCACTGAAGCTTGCTCAAACTCACTCTAGAGAGGGCTAGGAAGTTGTGGGAAGGTAGAAGATTATTTGAGGAGCTTTGGGGGGGGGGTTTTGAAATCTTAAAGGCATAAGAGGGGATCATGATGAGAGTGACCTATTCAAGCTTTAGCTATAGCTTTGGATGTCCATGATCGATCAGGAAATTATTTAGATGCAAGCCAACTGGAAGGGGAATACCTGGAGAACCTCTTTGAGCTCAAAGGATGTGAACTTAGGCCCTAAGGAAGGCTTTGGCTAGAGCTCATGAAGGGGGATCATCGAAACTCATTTTGATTTGCTACGGCCTCCTTTGGCCACTACTCAGGTCAAGCTGAGGTGGAAAAAACACTAGGAAATTGGTGAGCTTGGTAGGGAGCTCAATTGTGGATAGTAAAGCTCAATTGTGTAGGTTGGCTAAGGTTGACCCAAACCTGGATGTTTTTGGTTGGTTATGGTACCGCAACCCTGGTCAAGCCAGATGCTGGGCTGACCAGGGGAAGTGTGTCAGGTCAAGGGCTATCAAATGTGATAAGCCAATGGATCTGGTTTGGTCTATGTTCAAACTTAACTCATGTCAAAGTAGTTTTGACCACTTTGGGCTAGCCTAGGTCTTGACCCTAGTCAAATTAGAGGCTGGGCTGACTAGGGAAGCTGCACTGAACCAAGGCTTAGGTTAGAAATTGGCTCAACCTATAGTGGTTTTGGGCACTTTGGGCTAGCTTGATTCTTAACCGGAGTTGAACCATGGGGTGGGGGGACTAGGGTAGGTGCAATGGTTCATGAGAGACCCAGTCAAACTAGTTTCTTTGTCAGAGGTGACATGGATTGAGTTTTGCCTAATGTATAGCTCTCTTTGGACACTTGGGTCAAGCCATATAGATGAAGCGAGTGGGCCCAAGGATTGGGCCTTCAAAAGGACCCTCTTAGGGACCTAATGGGTCACCCTAAGGGTTAGGATCGGCTTGGCAAAACCTTGGTCAAAGGATTAGAGCTAGATTGAAGTGTATGTTCATTTGATCAAATTAGGTTGACTTGGTCAATTATGTAACCTAGGGTCAGAGGTTGGGTTCAAGGAGCTTGAATTGATAATATGAGACCAATGGAGGAAATCTCAAGTGATGGGAATGCCATTTGGATTGAAATGCATGATTAAATATTTAAGGGGTAATTTATTCAATCATGGCTAACTTGGTCAACCAAGTCAAACCAAAACTTGGGTTTGAATTCAATTCACTCCTAATGGTGTTTAGGATGCATTAGGGAAGGTTCCAAGGCTTCATTTGGTTGGGACATGTTCAAGTTTGGAGAAACATCAATTTTTCCCATAAAATGAAGTTTTGTGTTTGACATGTCATAACAATAATTATGGACATGGTCAAGGATTTTGGGGGAGGTCCCAAGGTCAAATTCCACAAGGTAGAAGGTCTAATGGCATAGGCTATAAATATTTGATGGTTTTGCAACATTTGATTTTCAATCAAGTTTCTAAGGTTAAGGATCTCATATTAGCTTCACATTTGTAGGTTTGACCCTTGGGACATGTCTAATTAATATGCAATTGATAGATCTTAAATCAGGTGTCATTTAACTAGGTTTTGAGGTTATTAAAAAATTATAAAAAAAGGGATAGGGGATATGGGCTTGACTGATTGAATTTGAATTATACAGCTCAATGATCAATAAGGTGATTTTTGATGATTGGATAAGGGAAATCAAGTGGTGGTAACTAGGTGCAAGGGAATAGAGCTAGGTAGTGTATTGAATCACATCACTATAGTGCATACCTAAAGCTTTAAGTGATTAAAGATTGATATCAACTCGATGATTGAAGTTGATTGAAGACTAGATTGAACTGTAGAATAAGTTCTAGATGATTGATAACTGGATGAGTTTCAACCATCAGATCAACATGCAGGAATCTGGATGTCCTCATACCGAATTGAGGTCAACAAGTATATTGCCCCTCTTTACAAAGCTAGTAGTAAGAGACATACCATTAAGATATGAGGAAATGACCTGTTTACATGTGCTTTGCGCACCAATCATATCCTTAATGTCTTTTTATTTATTTATTTATTTATTTATTTTTTGCCTCTTCCATCAAAGATGTGGCTAGCCCACTCAACCTTGGGTTGGTAAGCACCCTCACTTCTATGTCCATTATCTCCCTTCAACTCCCTACAGACAAAGATTTCTTCTCCTCACTCTCCTCCAACTTATGCTAATGGAGATCAGTTTTCTTAGACTCTAGAGATTCACATCAGATAGCTTATCATGGTTCAACCCAACCATCCTAAGTGACTAAGTTAATGGCATTGATAGTTGGATGAAATAATTTTGTAGCATTGCACCATTTGGTCATTGCATATCATTAAAGAGAGAGTGCATGGGTTCAAATCAAAGTCATAGTGTGAAACCTAGATGACACAAAAAGTTATAATAATTAAACATTGGAGTAACTTGTACATAGTGCCCCTTTTTTTCTAATTGGCAAAATAAAATAAATGCTTGTCTTTATATCACTTATCCTTTTCATAACTCACCATTTAATGAAGTAAGTATATATGGGAGTAAATGTATTCTCCTAAAGCTCATACATGGAATTAATACAGACATGATAGCCTTTTATAGTAAGATTCAATCATGATGATCACATCGCCCCATAGAGGAACTCACCCAAGGGGGAAATGTGACCCTATAATTGGCTAGCTAGCTCCTTCCCATATGATCATAGATGCTCTCACCAGAAAGGATTTAATCATGAAGACTCATCTTGGTAGGCTAGACCAATGCATAATCATCTTCAACAAGTTCCATAGAAGGCATTTACCTGATTGCTCTGAGCCCTCATGGTCACTCTCCTTTGCAAGGGTCACTTGCCTATAGTAGCTATCTATAGACACAGCCACCAACGTATCACTAACATCCTCAATCTATCTACATGATGTGCACACCTCATGTATAAATATCAATGATTTTCTAAACTTAGTCAATTCTTAGTTGGTAGCCATTTTTGCTTAAGGAAACTTGCCCACTACACATAGAGGTCATATTATCTCCTCAACGAACTCACACTCATCTCTTGGGGACTCACCTTCATAAACTTTCCCTATATAACAAATCTCGAAGAGTCACCCAAAGCACTAGCTTAAGAATATAGAAACATGCTAGAGTTAAGGATCCATGTTAAAATAGGTGAAGTAGGCCATGTGTATATTATATATTGTACTTTTATATATATATATATATATATATATATATATATATATATATATATATATATATATATATATATATTCTAGATATAGTTTTCCCTACAACCCTCTAAGCCCTATAAATAAAAAGTGAATCTTTGAGTTATATTATATGATATGAGATTTATAGAGATTTTAGAGCTTCGTCCTATTCTCTATACTATCTCAAATCTCACCTAATTTCTCAGCTCTAACTTTCAAGTTCCCTGATAGTAAGATCAAGTCTCACCTATAAATAAATTTAAACCCAACATAAATCCGGTACATTAGATAGGATATTACTTTTTTTTTTTTTCTTACATTCAGATTACCTAAAACCTATTTTTATAATATAGGAATCCTTCCAAATATGAGATATTTTTTCAATTCATTCATTTCTATATTTTATAAAGTAGGAATTCTTCTAGATAGCAACCAGAATTCTCTAACAAATAAGCATTGTAACTAAGAAGAGATTTAGAATCTTTCAGGAAGCTAGTTTCAACGATGGTAGGCAGAATTACTATTAAAGTTTCACGCAAAACGTCACGAAACCATTACCTTTGACAAAAAATTTAGCTGACCAAATATATTCCCAAGCTAATTGTACCATCCCACAATTTCTGATAAATTGATAGAAGTAGTTCACAGCAATAAAATTTTTATATGGCATTGAAATTATGGCTTCGTTTGAGGCGATTTTTTTTCGACTTCTTAAAGCAATTTTTTAATAAAAATATTTTAATTTATATATTAAAAAATTATCAAGAAATAATAAAAAAGCTATTCCAAACGAATCCAAAAGATTTTTTTTTTTCCTGAAAGGAGTATTTTTGTTATTCTGAATCAAATTCTTATGTTGAAATACATAATATAGACACGCCTATCCTTGAGATTCCTTCTTTTGAAGTATCTACTTCCTTCTGTTTCGAGATAAAGACAAGTTTATCGTTTCCTAACCTGCCATTGCTATGTACTTTGACGTGTTGAAGAATATATATTTAATATTCACGAATAATTTATTTTTCATTCAGTAGTTAGCTCAATTATATATAACTAGATTATTAATAAATTGACAAGTCAAAATAGAGCAAACGTCAATTCAATTATATTAAACTCATTAAGTTATTTAAATAATATATACATGTATATAATTATTGCGGATTTGCATGTGTAACATTCAAAGCTATATGGTATGTCTAATTAAAGCTATAAGCTATAATTATAGTTATTTTGAAGAATTAGAGAAGGTAATCAAGGATCTCGGTGGGAACATTGCTCCAGGACAAGATGGTATATCTTATACTTTTTTTAAATATTATTGGCACATCATGAAGCATGATTTGTGGAATGCTATGGAACATTTTTTCATGAGTGGGAGGATAAATGATAGTTGGAAAGATACTATTATAGTATTGATTCCTAAAGTCAAAAATCCGTTGTCTCCATCCAATTTTAGACCCACAAGCCTATGCAATTCGGTGTGTATGATTGTTGCTAAAATGCTTTTAAATAGAATGTTGCTTGTTATCCCTGTTGCGGATCTGTTTTCTGGTTTATGATTTTGATGATAGCAAACACTTTTATTTCTCTACGACAGCCTTATCTTCTGACATTTCAGGTCCACACGATCAGACTGCAATTTGGAACAAGCTCAAGATTAGGTATACTAGGTCTGAGTTAGTTTGTACATTTTTGTTCTTTCTTGAGTCTATTGTATTTGTTGTTGCTCATTTTGCTTTGTAACTTGGAAGATTTCCGACTATTCCCTAGAGTTTACTATTTTTGGTAACATCGTCCGGGACGATTTTATATCGTCCTCGACGATCGGTTCAAAAGCAGAAACCCTAATTAGGGCATCCTCATTAAAGCAGCCGTCATTATGCAAAAAACATCATCCTTGACGATTTTGTATCGGCCAGGACGATATGCTCAAAACAGAAAGAATCTGCCGCCAGATCTATTTAGGAATTACTTAATTTTGAACTTCATCCAGAGGATCGTCTAGGACTATTAAATATCATCCAGGATGATCCAGGTCAATTTTTTCCAAAATTTCTCTGGAAATTAAGGAAAGCAATTATGACTTGATTGCATAATCAAATCATCCTGGACGATCGCAAAATCATCCAAGCCGATACGCTGGATGATTGGACATCAGAAAGCTATTTTTCAGGGCGATGTTCAGGACGATATTCCACGATTTATTCTATATCTTCCTAGACGATAAGAAGAAATTTTTTCTGATCGTCTCAAATTGTTCCGGCTGACTGATCGTACAGGACGATATTAGTATCGTCCTGGACGATAAAGTCAAAAACTTGCATTAATGAGCTCATTTTGAGATCTTCTATTTAAGCTTTAGCAAGGCACTTTATAAGTGTCTTTGGTAGCCATTGTAGCTTCGTTGTTTTGGGGGAAACTTGAAGAGAGAGATTGAAAGGGAGTGAGGAACGGGTGAAGTCTGAGAGAGGGAGAAGATCCTTCGAGGGGGGACTCAAGGGAGTGTGGAGGGGGATTCCACACGGTTGCTCCAGCAGGCCTGTGCCTTAATACCGTTAGATTCAAGGCTTGTCTCGAGGGAAGTTCACCAAAGAAGAAGATCTCTTTGGTGTCAAAGGACCCAGTGATTCTGCTGCACCGGGGAAGGTGGAAGTGATTTTGTAAGGGCTTCTCCGCCTAGCTGTGGGGGCTAAAGGAGAGACATTTAGTTTAGTGCAATACTTGGAGGGTTCCTCCAAGGAGTGGACGTAGGTCAAGGTTTGACCGAACCACTATAAATCTAGTGTGTTCTTTCCTTTATTACTTCTGCATTTAATTTTCGCATTTGGTTTTCTTTGTGGTGATATTGGTTTTGATTTTTGTTTTGATTGAAAGATATTTTTTTCCAATTCACCCCCCCCCCCCCTCTTAATTAGCTTTGGGCCAGTTCATAGGGCCTAACTTCTCTAACGAACTTTTAATCCCTAAGCTAATTTCGGAAGAACAAGTAGCTTTTTTGAGGGGAAGGACACTTTCTGATCATGTTTTGGTAGCTCAAGAAATTTTCCACAAGTTTGATATTCTATTTGTTGAATAGTCCAAAATTTTCATTGTTAATAATTGGGATCTTCTCCAATTGGATCGAAGCTAAGTGAGGATTTCGTCAAGGGTGCTCGTTATCTCCATTCTTGTTTATTATGTCTGCTCAACTTCTCTAAAATGCTTTCTTACAAAAAGCTAATTCTATTAGAATTGGTATTTCTCCCAAAGGGCCTAAACTTTCTCATTTACTTTATGATGATGATATTATCATATTCTCTGAAGAAAAGATTAAGTCGATTAAGAAAGTCAAATGCATTCTTATGGATTTCTGTGGATGGACAGGATAGAAAGTGAACTATCATAAATCTGGTATTCTTTTTGGGAAATCTGTGAGAAGGAGGAGGAAAAAATCTGTAAAATCATGGAATTTAGGGAAGTCCAGGAATTTTCCTATTTGGGGATCGAAGTGGATTTAAGGAGGATGCTTAGAGCTGATTTCAAATTTATTTTAGACAAAGCTTTGAGTATGTTAAGTGTTTGGGGTGGCCAGTTAATATCTTTGGCTGGTAGAGTTACTTTGGTTAAATCTGTATTACTTTCATTCCCTACCTTTCACTCTACTCTCTCCTTCGTTCCAAAGCATGTCTTGAATGAAGTTGATAAGTTGTGTAGAAGCTTCATATGGAACAAAAGTGATGGAAGTGCAAGTCTTCATTATGTAAATTCAGATTTATATATATGCCGAAAAGATTAGGTGGTCTTGGGATCAATTCCTGTTAAAACAAAACTGAGCCATTAAGGATTAAATTAGCTTGGAGGTATTGCAAAGAAGAAGACTCCCTTATGCATAAGATACTATTTCAAAAATATGGCCCTATTCCAAATGAAGATTCACCTACTAAGGGAGGCTCGGTCACCTGGAAATTACTTTGTAATGGAGGTGAGTTTCTCAGGCCAATCGTCAGGTGGACAATTGGTGATGGAAGATCAATTCAAGCATAAAAAGACATTTGGTTATTGGACAAGAGTATTGAAAAATGGCCCACTTTTGTCAATCCATTGGGAGGCTGCATTCTTACAGTTGATAAGTTTATTAGCAATGGAAATTGGAATGTTAGAGAACTTTAAAATCACTTTGGCAGAGAGCTTATAAAACTAATCACTTCAATACAGATCTCGTCATATAGAGAAGAGGATTAAAAGTTCGTTAGGGATGTTAAGCCCTATAGAACTGGCCCGAGGCTAACCAAGAGGAAGGGGTGAATTGGTATTTAAAAATTTCTTTAAGCAAAGCACAAATATCAGCTAACCAAATCACCACAAAAACAAGTGCGGAAGAAAATAAATGCGAAAGCAGTAAAAATAAGAACACAAGGGTATATAGTGGTTCGGTCAACTAGACCTACGTCCACTCCCTGGAGGCGCCCTCCAAGTATTGCACTACAAACGTGACTCTCCTTTAGCCCCCACAACTAGGCGGAGAAGCCCTCACAAAAACACCTCCTTTTTGCCACACCCGGCAAGGCAGAGAACCCAACTCCTTTTGCTTCCTCCTGAAGTAGGAAGAGAACTACGATCACTTGCTGAAACTTACCTCTCCCAACCCTTCCAAGGACAAGAGACTCTAGGGAAGAAGAAGTGGAACAATGCTTGGAACAACCCTTCTTAATCCCCTCACAAGCTCCCCCTCACAAGATTCTCTCTCTCTCTCTCCTTTAGGTTTTCTCAGGTCAAGACAGCAGCTAAGGATGTTCAAAAATGTTAAACAAGAGCTCTTAAATAAAAGAGCTTCAAAGGGGCTCATTAATTGCAAGTTACTGACTTTATCGTCCAGGACGATATAAAAATCGTCCTGGCCAATCATTATAAATCTCATAAGATCGGCCAGAGCATCGCCCTGAATGCAAATTGGACGATTGAAAATTTGCTTGATCGTTCCGGATGATTAGTTCAAATCAGAGGAAAAATGTCCAGAGCATCGCTTTGAATTTGATCTGGCTGATATTCATCATCCAGAAGCAACAAAGGGTTTTTGAATAGATCGTCCTGGCCGATCCGGAGATCGTCTAGGACGATGTGATCGTATCAATCATCCTTAATTACTTCCTTAATTCCTGGATCAATTTAGGCATAATTGTGTGATATCGTCCAGGCTGATCTCATAATCATCCTGGGTTGATTTCCAAAAATGCAGAATACCTAAACTGATCATGGCGGCAAATTCTTTTTGTATTGAGCATATCGTCCTGGCCAAATACATGTATGGTCCAGCCCGATCGGTTAATTATAACTGCCTTAACTAGGAAATCCTGATTAGATCTTCTGTTTTGAAATCTTCTAGGATGATATAAACTATTGTCTGGGATGATGTAAGTAAAAACACAAGTTCTAAATCTCTCAAGTGTGTGTGTGTAGGGTTACTTAACATCAATCACTTCAAGCAATTACAATTGACTCCAAAAAGAAAATTATAGACTGACTCAATCCTAATCTACCCAGTCTTGAGCTGATTCCGATTTCCGTCTGATCTTTGAGTCCTAAAAAGTCAGTAGAAAAAAGCAGTCGTAGTGAAACAAGATTTGTTTGCTATCATTAAAATCATAATCCAAAAACATATTTATAACAATCTCCCCCATTTTGATGATGGCAAACATATCGATAATAAATTCTAAAACAATAATGCAAAACTAACCAAGCTTTTAATTTTTCGAACAGAACAAGTACAAACATAATACAAGAGCAAGTACAAACACACTACTCACCCTTTTGACATATCAAAAAGGAGGAGAAAACTAAAAATAAAAACTAAAGAAATGAAAAACACAATACAGAAAAATAAAGCAATCCTCAGAAAATAGAGACTAAAACTAAAAAAATGAGGGATCCTGATTATCAGATGGAGGTGGAGGTGGTGGAGCCTGTTGAAAGTAGCTAGCTAGTGTAGTAAACTGAGCATTGAACCAGGCTATGTTCTGGTCGTGCTGCTGGTGGTGGTGAGTAATATAGCTATCAAAATGGGCTAAGTCCTCTATGCTGAGCTGCTCGTAGTGGGTCATGTCCTCAGAATATTGCTGCTCCTGTGCAGCAACGTAAGCATCGAAATGGGTCTCCCAATGATCAAATCTCTCCACTAACTGGTCAAACTGTGAGTGATGGAGAAGAGGAACAGGATCAGGAATGGGAGTGAGAGCCTCCTCCTCCTAGCCCCCCTGAGGTTCCCCATCTCCTAGGTGGAGACAAGTACTGTGAAGGATATTGAACGAATTGTTTGAGTAGTAGGGGGGCAGATGGTTGGGGTGAGCAGGATATTGAAGATTATATTTGGTTTCAAGAACATATAAGATGATGTGTCCCAAAGCTAGATTGGGTTTCCTCTTATGACCCGGATCATGGATTATAGTTAAATGATCAATTTATCGAAAGATTATATCAGTAGCACTAAATTTCTACGGGCCATGATGTAAAAGGTGGTAAGAGAAAGAAATGGGGCGAAGTGGATTTGGTCCCCAGCATTTGGAATTATGGAGGTGCGAAGGACATGTTGGATTGTCCTAGCATCTTTAACTAAAGAGCTAGTCTCTCCAACATGAAAGGGAAAGTTGGTTTGGCGTAGAAAATGATTTGCAGCGGACCAATTGAAGTCAGAATCAGAGACAATTAAATGCAGCTTATCCCCAGTAGTGGATAACTGCAACAGTTCAGCACAGTCTTGATATGTGATCTCGACTGGCGTCGATTCACATACGAGATTAGGGCAGTGTAGGCAGCATTTATACGAAGATTTGCAAAAAAATTCAAATAGAAGTTCAAAGGCAAAAGGGACTTCTAGAGTAAGAATGAAGTAGAGAGAAGTGTGAGTGAAGAGATCTAGTACCGGATATGAAAGGTAGGCAGGATTGATTATCCTTGAGAGAGTGATGCTACATTTCCTTGTACCGACAGTAAGCTGCTTAATCCTCCACTTCCCTGAATTGAGGGTCCAGAGTGGCCCTTGAGGAACTTCCAGAAGCCTGTCGGACACGCTTCCCACCAGCCATAGAAAGAAATTAAAAAGTAAAAATGAGATAAGAAGAAGCTTTGAGGTGAAAATAATGGTTGGAATGGCTTGTATTTAAAGAAACAGCCATATCGTTCAGGACGATCATAAAATTTTCCAGGATGATTTTGTTTAATTATTGTGTACAGGCCGATTGGTCAAAAAGGCAGTCTGATCGGCCAGGCCGATCAGATATCGACCAGGACGATTAGACACAGGCGATCGTCCCGAGGAGTCAAGCCGGACGACCGTTTAAAAAGCAGATCATCCGGGCTGATTAGTTGTATCATCCGGGCCGATTAGGTGTATCGTCCAGGATGATGCACAATAATTGATCATACCGACCGAAGTTAAAATGTTTTAAATCTGTGCCACATGTATCTTCCAGGATGAATAGTGGATCGGCCAGGACGATTGTCCAATAATGGATCCTCTGAGGCCGGTTTTAAGGATTTAAACGTACTGACACATGGATCGTCTAGGACGATCTAGTGTATCGGCCGTGATGATGGCCATTAATGCATCGGCCAGGATGAATATTATATCAGCCATGACTATAAAAAATGATTGTAACAGAGTTCGATCATATCGGCCAGGACGATAAAGGATCATCTAGTACGATGAGTTACAGAAAGCTTAGAAAAGTTCAGCAGATGAGATTTTGAAGAGAAATTATCATATCGTCCAGGATGATAGAGGTACCGGCCAAGACGATGTGACAAGAATTTGAAAATCAAGGAAAGATGGAGATGATCAGGGAAAACCTCAAACAAACAAACAAAAAATAAATAAATACAACAAAATCAGATAAAAATAAAATAAATAAATAAAAAAGTGACAAAGTTTTTTTTTTAATTTTTTATTTTTTTATTTTTTTTTATTTTTGTTTTTAGCAAAGCAAGCATATGACAAATTTTTCAAATGATTAAATTTTAAAGATTTGAAAGATCAATGAGTTAACAATGTCATAATCAGAAATGATAGAAAATTCGATCCTGATTACCCTAGCTCGGACTTCTTTTAGGATAAAAATTATCTTTTGAAAACAAGAAGCCTAACTCAGAATAAATTGGATAAAAAGAAGATCCGTTCAAAACTTGG
Organism: Dendrobium officinale; assembly: GCA_019514585.1. Lineage (NCBI taxonomy): Eukaryota > Viridiplantae > Streptophyta > Magnoliopsida > Asparagales > Orchidaceae > Dendrobium > Dendrobium officinale. Next base: position 38,855,971 of record CM033691.1, on the reverse strand, counting down.
TTATAAATAAAATATCTTATAGAATAGTGTACCAAAGTAATTTGTCTCTATCATGGAATTTGAAATCAAGCCTTTGAAAATATCAAATAATCCAAGAGTTCTTCTAAGTTTAAAAAGTTTTGAAAAGAGATGATAGCTTGTATTTAGTGGGCTGATTTTATGCCTCTTCTCACTTTGATTGGCTCTTTGAGCATCTTTGATTTTTGATACACTTTTGTGTATAAACTTTTCTTTTCAATTTGGCGTTATTGACCATTTTTCCCCTTTTTTTATTTTAGCAAGCTAAAAACTCTTTAACAAATCCTTAAAAAGGTTCTTAGTTGTGATTATATCTTCTAGATATTAGAGAAGAGGAGCTCTCTCTCTAACATAGGGAAGAACAACCCACAAAATGAAAATCAAAATCATATGATAAGTTCAACGGCAAGATTTTAATTAACTTGAAAGATATATAAGAACTTTGGATCATATATATAAGATAGACTATTGTAGCAAGAAAAAAAGATCCTAATTTTAAAAATCATCTGTTAAATGAGATAAACTTTTTGTTTAGAAAAGAAAACTATATCACCAAAGGAGATTAGAGAGAGGGAAACCATCAACGGTGTTTTCTACCTTTAACCGATTTAGAAATGCTAATCATTGGCCATAAATCTAAGTTTAAGAACAAAGAAAAATCATCATAAAGAAAACAAAAGTAAAAGCGACTAGAACAACAAAAAAACTATCACAAAAACAAAACATAACAAAAATAAAAATGCAATTCAAGAATTTGTTAAGTAGTAAGTTTAAGCATTTATGAGATGTGAGCCTCCGTTTGTCCAAGTATCCTATTCTCTCACGAGGTCTTTGGTGAGAGCCCACCTACAAAATCATCAAATGTTAGATTTAGGAACCCAAATAGGTTTGGGTCCCTTCTCATGAAAAGTAGAATATAATGCATGTGTGCTATGCTGTGAATTATGCAATTTTGGTCTCCACACCCAATGTATACTACGGTGAACATTGCAAGTGTGTGAGAGGTGTCCTAGCAAGCCACATGAAAAGCATGTAACACCAGGAAAAGGATTTCTTAAATTGTTTGCATAGTAATGCCTCTTCCTAGGTCTCAGCTTTAGATCAAAAGTATGTGTCATCCAATTTCTCTTAATTGTGTTCAATTCATCTTTAAGCCTCAAGTTAGTATTTTCTAAAGTACTATTATCCATCCTCAAGTTGCGCTCTATTTCTTTAGATTTCTTCAAATGAGATTTGAGTGAGGTGTGTGAAACTTTTAATGCATCATGCTCATCAGTTAATTCTGAATTTTTTTTTTATTTAAATCATCAAATTCATCAAGTAGAGCCATGTGATTTGAATCAATCGTAGAATGATCTTTGAGAATAATTTCATGCTCTTTTTGTAAATTTATGAGTTCCAACTTCAAACTAGCATGAGTTTTCTTAAGTTTTTTGTATGATGCATGAATTTTCTCACAAATTTCTAACAATTGATCATAAGTTGGTTTACATACCTCTTCTTCATCACTTTGATCAATATGATCTTCTGCCATTAAGCACAAGTTTGTTGTTTCATCTTCAGGTTCTGTCTCTGATGAATCCGATGCAGAATCTGCCAAAATGCTTTTTAAAGTCTCTTCTTGTCCTTCTTGAACTTGGGTTTCTCCTCACCCTTTCCTTTGCTTGAGTGATCTTGAAGTGTAGGACAGTCAACTCTCACATGTTCGGGTTTCCTACATTCATAACATACAACATCAAAAGATCCCTTTGAATATTTATTATTCTTACCTTTTCTCCAATTATGCTTTTGCTTCTTCCTTAGAAAGCTTTTAAATTGCCTTGTGATTAAGGCAAATTCATCGCTTTTGGACCCAGAAGAGTCAGAATTCGATTTGTACACCTTCATTGCCACCGTTTTCTTCTTTCTTTTCTCACCTGCATCAAGATTTCTTTGATTCACTCCTTTCTCGTAAGCAATGAGTGAGCCAAGTAAGTTGTCAATCAAATACGTATTCAAATCTTTAGATTCAGTTATTGCAGTGATTTTAGTATCAAAAGATGAAGGCAAGCATCTTAAAATCTTGTTCACTTTTTCATAGTTTGAAAGTTCTCTTCCTAAAGCATGCAAAGAAGTAACAATCTGAGTAAATCTCATATATATTTCAGATATTGATTCATGAGATTTCATACAAAAAAGTTTGTAGTCATGCAAGAGAATATTCAAACGGGATTATTTAACTTCATTAGTGCCTTCATAAGTGATACAGAATTTATCCCAAATTTCTTTACCAGTTTTGTATGTGGAAACACGCATGTAGTCTTCTGATTTTAAAGCACAGAAAAAGCAATTAAGACATTTTGCATTTAATTGAGCCAAATCCCTATCATCTAAAGTCCATTCAGTAAAAGGAAGTGGAACAGTAATGCCGTTAAGTTTACCAGTTGGAGGTGTGTAACCATCCTTAACAAGTATCCACATGCGATAATCAATAGATTGTAAAAACGTAGACATGCGAGTTTTCTAAAAATCAAATGGGATATTATCAAACAAAGGTGGTCGAGTAATAGAATACCCTTCCGGTGTATTATGATTCCCAAAGTTAGCCATGGATCAAAATTCAAAAAGTTTTCAAATATAGTTTTTATGAATCCCGCTCTAATACCACTTGAAAGTTCGTTAGGGATGTTAAGCCCTACAGAACTGGACCGAGGCTAACCAAGAGGGGGGGGGGGGGGCAATTGGTATTTAAAAATTTCTCTAAGCAAAGCACAAATATCACTAATCAAATCACCAAAAAAACAAGTGTGGAAGAAAATAAATGCGGAAGCAATAAAAATAAGAACATAAGGGTTTATATTGGTTCGGTCAACTAGACCTACGTCCACTGCCAGGAGGCACCCTCCTAGTATTGCACTACAAATGTGACTCTCCTTTATCCCCCACAGTTAGGCAGAGAAGCCCTTACAAAAACACCTCAGTATTGCCACACCCGACAAGGTAGAGAACCCAACTCATTTTGCTTCCTCCTGAAGCAGGCAGAGAACCACGATCACTTGCTGAAACTTACCTCTCCCAACCCTTCCAAGGATAAGAACTCTAGGGAAGAAGAAGTGGAATAATGCTTGGAGCAACCCTTGTGAATCCCCTCACAAGCTCCCCCACACAAGATACTCTCTCTCCTTTAGGTTTTCTCAGGTCAAGACAGGAGCCAAGGATATCCAGCAACTAAGGGGTTTTGAATAGATCGTCCTAGCCAATCCGGAGATCATTCAGGACGATGTGATCGTATCAATCATCCTTAATTACTTCCTTGATTCCTGGATCAATTTAGACATAATTGTCTTATACGTCCAGGTCGATCTCATAATCGTCCTGGCTGATTTTCAAAAATACAGAATACCTAAACTGATCATGGCGACAAATTCTTTCTATATTGAGCATATCGTCCTGGCTGATACATGTATCGTCCGGACAATCGGTTAATTACGACTGCCTTAACTAAGAAATCCTGATTAGATCTTCTATTTTGAACTCGATCGTCAAGGATGATACAAACTATCGTCTGGGATGATGTGAGTAAAAACAAAAGTTCTAAATCTCTCAAGTGTGTGTGTATAGGGTTACTTAACAACAGCCACTTCAAGCAATTACAATTGACTCAAAAAAGAAAATTACGAACTGACTCAATCCTAATCTACCAAGTCTTGAGCTGATTCCGATTTCCGTCTGATCTTTGAGTCTTGAAAAGTCAGTAGAAAAAAACAGTCATAGTGAAACAAGATTTGTTTGCTATCATCAAAATCATAATCTAAAAACATGTTTGTAACAAGGATAAGCTGGAACTTATACATAAATTTTCTAAAAGGACGATAGTAGCTCTAGCATCCGAAGCAATGAAATCTGATAATACAGAGCACATAGTTTGGAGATGGGCTGGAATGGAAAAGCTAAATCCTAGAGTGGAATTCTTCTGGTGGAGGTTGCTTAACAAAGTAATTCCAACAAATCAATTTTTATGTTACAGAAGGTTACAAGGATATGATAAATGTCCTAGAGGCTGTGTAGTGGAGGAAAATATTGATCATATAGTCTCTGGCTGTAGTAAATTAATTGAGGTGGTGGAGATCTTAAACAGATGGTGTTTCAATTTTCCCAGATTCTGTTCTCTTGATGATTGCTGTAGTTGGCTGGATACTCAAAGCCAATGGGTGATGAATCTATTTTTTAACACAGTCTACTTATCTTCGAAAGCATGGAATTTATTTGTTCATGAAGGGAAAACTTCCAGCTCGATGATGATTGCATCAAATGCTATAAGTATTTCTGCAGTTTACAAGTATTCCAGCTGTTTAAATTTAGGTATCGAGGATGTTAATCTACCTTTGAGGATGTTGAATATTTGGCACCCTCATCCACCTGATTGGATTAAAGCTAATATAGATGCAGCCCTATTTAACACCTACAAGGTTGGAATTGGAGGAGTTTTTATAGACTACCAAGGGAGATTCTTACTTGCTTTCGGCAATGCCTATGTCCACTGGGATTAGGCTGCTTTGAAACTTCAGGCTGTTCTTTCAACCAAGCAAGTGGTGAAGAATTGGATGTTCAATTACAAAGGATTAATCATTAAAGTAGATATCAAGAATGTAATTAAACACATCAAGGAAATGGTGGAGATAGGTGGAAATGAGTTGAGAGATTTTTCTTTTATTCAAGATTTTCATTTTGTTGTCTTTAATTGTGTTGATAGCAGAATAACAAGTTAGCAGATCTTTGTGCTAACTATGTTTATTTTAGTAATTTCCATTGGGATGAAGTAGATATGAATAAGTTCCCTCCTTCCTTCATCAATTTTTTGAAGGAGTCGGATGCTATTAGGTTGTAAAGCTATTTTTTCATTTCATAATAAAGCTCTATTGCTTTGTTGGCTTAAAAAAAACATTCAAAGCTATATCATGTGTACATATTTAAAAATTAAATTTTACTACTTACATCAATAATACTCAAAATGTAAAGAAAAAAAAAGCACGCCTTTTATTAATCTGTCACCAATATCTTTCTTTATAATTTTAAAATGTCAATAGCATTATTATATGTCAAATTTTACTTTATATGTCATCAGTTTGGTACGGTCCATGATAAACTACTGTTATATGGGGCATAACCCTTGCTACAAACTTGAAATGTCATTCAAGTAAACATCTCGAGTATGATTGTAATAGATAAAACCCTTGGTCATCTACCATTTTAATAATTCCTAATGAAGTAAATCAAGATTACTTCAACTATAACATCAAATAGACAACATCACATTTATGGTTGTTATCAGAAAACTTCTTCATTCTAATATCTATTATTGTATAAATTTCATGAGATCCATATCAAGACTAAGTCCAACAATGGTTGCAACCTTGAATGTATATTTATGTTTAAATCTCAAGCACTGTTGTTGTAATATCTTATAATATCCCTTACTACAATACCCAGTCTATTTACAATTACCTGAAGTGAACCTGGTAAGCATTATAGGTTTGTTTTAATGTTTATACATTTCTATAAAATTGATTTTTTTTTTTGAAAGAAATGCAATTGCATTGAATTAAATAAAAACCAAGAAACAAACAGCAAACTAATAGAGATCTTCCTTCAAACTACACTCTTCCTTTATAAGTTTAACAAAGGAAGTAGGAAGAGAGCTCTCATAAAAATCGTTCCAAATGAAGTCATATGAAAAGGAAAGGTTAGCACAAAAATCAGCTACCCTATTGCCTCTTCTTCTAATACAATTAAAAATGACATTACTCCCATACCTTAACCCAAAGAAGTCTTTGTCTTCCATGATTCAAGCCTTATTATTGCCTTTGCTATACAATTCTTGAAGAAAATGAATAACATTTTTATTGTCTCCTTCGATGATGACACCTTTGGCTTCATCCAAACAATTGTGTAACAAATACTTCAAAGAATAGAAAGAATAAAGCTCCAATTGAGAAATATCCCAATGCATTCCATAGAACCCAAAAGCACGAATCATTCTTCCTCTATAGGCTCTAACAACTCCTCCAATTCCAGCTCCATAATTACTTTTTAGTTCAGCATCAATATTGATCTTGTACCACTCGGGTGGAGGAGGATGCCATGAATCAAAAGACAATCCAAAGGATTGAAGAGCATCCCAGTTGTCCGAGAGTAAATTCTTCCTTCTATCAAGACCAATCAAGCTAATAACATTGGAAGCCAATGTTAAAACAGTATCTTCCTTCTTACCGTCCTTTATTACAGATTTTACCACAATCATTCTTTAGGTGCCCAATAACTCCACATTCAAAGCAAAGGTTTGCTACCTTCTCTTATTCCACTTTTTGAAAAAACATCCCTGAGATACTATCTACCCAAATTCCCAAGGGAAGAGGTTGATCAAGTTTCACCCTCACTCAAATTCTTGCAAATTCTCTCCTTCCCCATTGGAAGAGATTCCCATCCATCATCAAAGGGATTCCAATTCTAGAAGCTATTCTAGCTATATTATCTTCATCCCAACATTGCAAGGGAAGGTTAGGCAACCTAACCCAAATAGGAGATGCCAGCCCCTTCATGGAGTTAGCTGAAAATTCAGTGGACCATCTCTCCATACCCACGATGTGCTCATTGATAAACCATGGCCCCCCTGACAGCACTGCTTCCATCATCTCCTCCGATTGAAAAGAACATAAAAACCACCCTTTTCCTAGAGTGGTAAAATGAAATTGACCGAAATGTTTCCACGGTCTTCTTATCTCCCAAGCAATCAGATGAGATGCCAATTCTCTGCCAAACACCTTTATCACAATGGAATTTGAAAGTTTTTCAGAATTCTTAACTTCCAGAGCTTCATTCATTTTAACAGCTTTCCCATCTTCAGAAATCATGCTTTCATCTTCTTTGAAATCAATCTTGATGTAAGACTTGTTACTCCAGGTATTGTTGGTACCGACTTTATCTGAATAAGTCGGCATTTTATCAATAACCTTATCAACAGCCAAATGGTTGTATAAGTTCAGAGCCTCATGAGTATTGCTGATACGTATCTTCAAAGGATTCTTCTTTGTCTCTATCTCCGATTTAATACTCAAATTAACAAATATGTTTACAAATAATTTCATACCAGAGGAAGAAGCTTCGGGATCCAGGAAATTAATACCAGAATGCAATTTTTCAGTGCCTGGAGTACTTTTAGATTCAGAATCCACAACTCCTTTACCTTTACCTTCGACATAAATGATTTTTCTAGGCTCAGCTTCAGATACATCTCTGATCACCAACGAACCATTCAATTTCTTCATACGATCATCCAAGTGTTGAGGAGACGATAACTTCTCGTTCATCTTCGAATTAATCTTAGAATTACCAATAAAGGATGGAGGTCTGGTCGCCGGCACCTGAGAAGGCCGGCGACTCTCCACCGCCATCTTCTCCCGCCCTCCCTGAGAAGCAGGAACAAAAACCGGGAAGAGAAATTTGAATTTCTCTGTAGTTTCTCTCTCTAACCAAAAAAGCTAGAGTTTCTCTCTCTAATCGAAAAAGTTGGAAGGAGGTCTATACACATTTAATATAAAATTGATTTATATAGAAAATTTATAACTAGAAAATTTCTCTTGGAGCACTGTAGCACACATAGGCTAGCTATGGCGGCACTAAGCGCTAAGCCTCTATCTTGATGAACAAAATTAAAGTCACTCACAGTGGCATGTCACAAGCCCTTATATACCAACAACAATGCCTTATCTATTTATTGTGAGTACATGGGAGTGTTTTGTCACTAAGAACGTAGTGCAAGGGTGTTGAGGACTTGATTTATAAGAAATTTTGAGAAATGGAGTTCTCTTGAGAATCCAATAATGTTTGGAGTGCAGAGGCGCTAGACTGATTTTTATATTTTTATATAAATATCTAAAATCATTAACCCAATACTAATACCACCATTACATTTACTGGAGGTGCTTGGAGAGGAGCTAGAGAGAGAGAAAAAAAAAAGAAAAGGAAAAGAGAGAAAACGAAAACTAGGATTTGGGGTTGTGAAATTGGATTCAACCATTATTTTAATTGAAGAAAATATTTATCCAAAGGTATGATTCTATTACCCTACTATAGTATGAAATTTGGGAATTTTGGGTGAAGGTTGAAATGATTTATTTAATTTTAATAAGTTTGAGAAGATATCCATAGTGTAACTTTTGGTATATCATAGAATATATTCTTTTAAGCAATATGATAAGAAAAACTCCTACTCTTAAGGGGTGATTTTAAATGTGAGGTTTTTTGTGTGCTTTGCTAATTATTTTTGGTTTTAATACAAAGTGTTATAGAACGATAAAAGCCCCAAAAATAATGTTATAAGTATCGAGTGTATGCAAATACATCCCTCAAAAGTATTATGGTTGTCGTATATGTAACTATTTTACATTTTCTTATATTATGGTAATATTTCCTTTTCATGCTGAAAATATTGATGCAATTATTCCTTCATACAAAAAGAGTAGCTTTATTGGCTATGATGATAATTTACATCTAATTCATGTTGAAAATACATATGTTTTCATGTACATATGCATAAAATGTGAAATGAAAGAAGGTGAATGTTAGAGAATGTGGAAAATGTGAGGTAGGTGGTGGATGTTTGATGTGAAAAATATTTGAAGTTATAAGGGCTCTTTCACTCATGTATATGTATTTGTTCATGTATTCTTCCATCTATCTTAAACAGATGCGAGATGGTCAAGTTATAGTATAAGTGAAAGTTGAGTTATAAGAGGAATAGAGATATATGTAATTTCTCAATCAATCTTAGAGTGTGAGAAGATTAAATTAAGGTAAAAGTGAAAGTAGAGATACAAAGAAGCATCAGATAATGTGAATGTTAAGTTGTAATATACTTCAATACTATGCTGAATGTTATATTATTTATATTTGTGTGGCATGTTCAGTAAAATGATTATATTGTGTGTTAAGTAAAAATTATTTAGCACTTTATTATGTTAAATTCTAGTGAATATATTTATTTTTAGTTGATGATGTGCACGAATATCTTAGAAAATAAAGAAAATTTCATAAGTATTAAACTAGCATCACAACATTTTATTTATAAGCATTGTAGCATCTTAGCGCAACTGCACCAAATTTAAACATTGCAGCATATGTGTATCAGGAAAAATGTTATTTAATTTAGAATCCCAGTAGATTAATGGTCAACATCGCAACGCTACATAGCATCGCAGTTCCAAAAATCAACATTGCAGCACTAGTGTATCAAGAAAATTACATGATAATTCAACATCGAAGTGCCATCCTTAGAAGCACCATAGTGCCACATAACATAAGAAATCATTAAAATCCGTAACTTTTATGATGATGTGGAGGAGCAATTAACAAAAAGGAGTAGCACATCAATTAGTCAAACATCACACCATATTAGCAAACAACCATGTTGCATTAGCCAAGTGCTGTAGCGGAGACCATTTAGTAGCAACGAGGTGCTAGTTTATATTATAACACTACATTGTCATCTTATCGAGTATTACAGTGCCTAAGCCATTTCTTTAATAAGTATTCATTATTTTTTATTTTCTTTGAAGTGAGCAATCAAGCATTTGGAGAGAAAAGAAGTGCGAAGAGAGAAGCTGTAGGGAGAGATTCACTTTGGAAAAGGGTTCATTTACAGGATCCATTTGTGGTCCTTCATTTTGGGTGATAATTTTTTACTTTTTTTCTACTTGTACTTTCTTTTTGGAGCAAGTAATAAAAAAATATTATTTTATTTTTTATTTAAGTCCTGCTAAACTTATAGTTTTGGACTAATGCTATGAAAAGCTATGTAATTACTAATTTAGGCTCTAGTGCTTAAAATTATGAATGGTTTTTTTTAATATCTCTCTCTCTCTCTTCATTTAATCTATGTAGTGGTTGTGTGTAAAATTAAAATCTAGCGTGACATATTGCCTTAGTGGAGGAATATTGAAATAATTCTGAGAATTGGAATGGAATACTTGTACGCCTAGACATATGATGTTTAGCATTTGAGATTCTATGGAGAGAAATAACGGTAAGAAGGACATGAACCTTTCTTTGTATCCTTATAACCTCAACTCAGATCAAGAGATGCATATGCTATGATTCAAAACTAATTTAGGAGAGCCTACTTAGGAAAGCATAAGATATTTCAATATCATTAGTGCAAAACACTTTATATATTGATATCTTCACTTTTTTCTATAATTCTAACATTAGATAGAATATAACCCTAATTTTGTTATATAGGATAATTTTTGTAGCTTGAAGTATATCTTGCTAGAATAATTGTTTGAAGATGAATACTTCATCAAGGGATCGACACTCTCTCCTAACACTTTTATTACTAGATGGACATATGAACTTGCATTTTTAGTGAGGATTTATATTTGAATAACAATCAGCATAGCCAAGCATAAACTAATCACATGCCATCAAGTTTTTTGGCATCATTTCTAGGGAAGAAACATGCGCACTTACAATTATTTCTATATTAATAAAAAAGTTATGTATTTAATTCTATATGTATTTTATATTTTGTTTTTTTTTTTTTTTTGTTTAAAAATTGAAATCATCCCCAAAGACACTAAGATTTAATGTTCCAGCTTGTATATTCTAGCGATCATTTAAATTTTGCCAAGGATGATGTACTCATACATGTCATCCAAGTAAATTTAATGCAATTAAAATGAAGCTCAACAAGCTCCTCATAAATGAAGCTATCAAGGAGGATTTACATAAGCATAAAAAATTTACCAATTATCTACATATTTAACACCTAAATTTTAATATTTATTTATATAACATTTTAGTATCTAAATCTCATTCAAATATAAGATATGCTTGTTTTAATTTAAATCAATTAATATTAGCTATATTTAGAATTTGATTAAAAATTTTAAATATTATATAAATAAAAATAAGAATTTAGATTTTAGATATGTAAATGTATAAAACTTTTCTAGTATTTCAATAAATTCCCACATGTAAATCATTTTTGGTATAAACTAATATATGGTGATGTTTCATTTTGATGAATAGCCTTGTTGTGTGCTTGAACATTTTCGGCAGTATAGAGACATGGAGTTTAATGTCTTAGCTATGCCTGAATATATAACACACACTAAAGTAATGAAGGAGTGCAAGAGCTATAAGAGACAATAGAGTTTTACTTGGGATGCCCTAGAAAGAGAAAAACCACAAGGTCTATCCTAGTTAAAAGAAATTTCAAAAGTTTTTGTCATCGATTACAAATGATGTTGTTCCTCAAGGGAAGGAATTAATAAAGTACATATCATGTTGCTGAAGTTGGGAAAGACCCATGGCAAGGAAGGACCATATTTGGGCTATAGAGATTGAGAAGATTGTAGTCAAGCAACAGTAATTCAAGGACCATGATCTGACAATGGTGATTGGGTGATATTTTGATGGTAGTTGTCAGAAAGTGACTAGATAGTTGGATTGTGCATAGTTTTGGCAATGATAGTTAGAGTTTTTTTTAGTGTTGTCGGACAGTGGTCTAACAATGATGGTTAGATGGTGGCCCAATAGTGATGCACGAATGGTGCTTAGGGATCTTTAGATCCTTTGAGCTTCCATGAATCTCAAGCCAATGTCCAAGCTTAAACTCATCGTCTTCAAATCTCCTTTCATATAGAGAGTGTGGGTATATTTATAGATTTTTTAGAGTGGTATATCCTATAAATATGGAGAATATTAGAAACACCCCATCATACATTACATATTGATTCTTTTGATCATAGATCACTTCTTTAACATTAAATTGCTTTAATAATGTCATACTTAAGTAATATAGGGCTCATTAGATTTGTCTCATGGATTCACTTGATTTGATTATAAGCCTATCACATTTTTCTATCATTTGGTCAAAAAATTAAAGCCCTTGATATGTCTCCAAAAATTGCCTTGATCAAGCTCAAATCTTGAGGCATATTCAAATTGGAAACATTAAAAATTAAATTTGGGACCATTCTGACTTCAGTTTCAACAAATTTATAATCAAACATAACATCTTCATGAGACAAATCCATCAACACTAAAATTGGTCCAATTTGAGCCGAAATGAACCCAAGTCGATGACTTGATATATATTTGGAAGCTTCTGAATATTAATAGAGTGACCAACTAATATCCAAATATGGCATGCTAATAGTTGAATTGAGCGGGTCAATGAGAAAAAAATATAATGAGCATAAGATCGCTTTATTATAACATCATTAAGACACTTAAATACAATTCAAATTATACATGATCAACTAAATCAATATTGGTAATTCGATGGATCACTCCAAATTTTTTCTAGATCTACTCCATGTTACGATGCATTCCACCATCAAAATCTAAAAATAACCTCTCTCTCTCTCTCTCTACATTGAAGTGACATTTAGAGCCATAGATATTGGGCTAGATCAGATCAAGAGAGCATAAAGGATTAAAAAGTCTCAGAGCTCCACCCAGGCACTACCGCCCAGAAACCATAGCCGCACAGCCGCCACTTTCATACTTAATTTAATCGACCGGCCATTGCCAAGAATCAACCCAATTTTTGCTATCACTGGACCTCTACCCAACCATTGATGTTGATACCAACCTAACCATCAATGTTGAACCTCCGTTTGGGCACGTACCACCGCATGGTCTTCACCGAAACTCAATCGCTTAACTACGATCCCTCCAATCTTTATCACTCGATTATGGTCTGTTTGACCTCTATCACCTGACAACAATTCCATTGTCCACTAGCACTCGACTACGATACATCTGACCTCAATCGCCCACCTACAATCCTTTGATCACTATCACCTAACTATGGTTCTGCCAAACAAACATATAAGCCAATAATCTCTTATAAATAGCTCCCATGCCATTTAATTTTTTCTAACTCTAATCATATAATGTGATCTAAATGATGTATATTTGCTACAATGTGCCAATGCCTTCCCCTGAGAAAGGGTATCATTTGTAATCAACAAAAACACTAGTGAAAATATTTCAACCAACCAAAGTCCCATGATACCTTTTTCAGGATTTTTCATGTAAATATTTTGGTGTTTCTTTTGACTCTTGCACCCCCTCTGTCAATTTGTATGTGTTGGATCATTGTATAAAGCTAAAACTTTATACTACATATCTTTCTACCATCATGAATGTTCTGACACTCAACAACCTAAAGTTTTCTATTACGCTTTGGGCTCTTAATCCCGGCTAATTGGAGTTTGAATGATTCTGAATAAAATTTTGGAAGCTTTTGATTCAAATATGCCTTGAGATTTGCACTCGATTAAAATACTTCTTAAACTTCATTTGTTTTTTTTTTTCACGTTATTTTATGATAAGAAAGTAATCGTAAAAAACAAATGCTATTTTGATAAAAAAAAAATTGAAATATCATTTAATTCTTGTCCAAGAAATTGTTATGTAAAATTTACTTTTGAGAATGTTGAATAGATGATTTAAGATTGAGAAAACATCTTCGATAAGCCTTATATCAAACGAAACTTTGATCATTAAGACGAATAGCTTGAAAATCCGACCATTGAATTGTTGACTTCTTTTATAGAGCACCATGGGCTCCTATGCATTGAAAGTTGAGGCAACTCCGATGGCCTTATTGTAAAACACATTTAAATGATGAAAAAAACATCAAAAACATTTATGCAATTGGAAAAACAAGTTAATCAATACATCATAGCAGAATTTTCTTTCAGTTGGATGGAAAACAGTTCTCCCTGTATAACCTACTCAGTCAAAAACATGAAACTATTCACCTATGCTGCTTTGTGCTTCAGCGTAACAGGAACTTCACCTGATTATCATGAATATAAACAAATTGAAGAAAACTTGCTTAGCAATCACTCATTACAATGGAAAACAATTTACAAACACAAATAAATAAAAGCAACAAAATGTCAATGGCAATTGAATTAGCCTCCTATCTGAGATTTGATTTCCCTTTGTAAAATATGTGGGAAAAAAATGGAACATCAGGCGGAATTTTGTAATGAAATCCATTTATGTATACTCTTTTTATTACTCACTATCAAGAATAAATACGTTCTAAAGCAAGACTAATAAATCATAATCAGAGAGTATCATCTTCTAAGGATGCCATCGCTAGCTAAAGTTCCCTCAAGGTCACCGATTATTCGAGCTATTCTTACCTCCAGTCCTCTCTGAACTTCTTTGAAAAGAGTCCTTACAACATCTAAAAACTGCTCCAGGTTAAATACAGCTGATTCCTCCTGTGCTTCAACACCATCAAGACTGCTTTTTATCTTGGACTGCAATTCCATCAACTTTTGCCCAGTTGCAACCATGTACCTTTGTAACTGAAAGGTCTCTTCAAGAAATTGTTCAAGCTTGTCAATTTTATCTTTAGTTCCAGCATCTAGAAGAAGGCGACCAGTAACAGTCCCAGAATTCTCATGCTGCAACATATAGTGTCACAAATTGTATTAAATTATGTATTTCTTACTTCAAACATGTAGAAGAAATGTTTATGATTTCTTACCATCTTTTTGCACAAGGCATCAATCTTCTCTTCAAGAGTTTGATACCTCTTTAGTTGCTTGTTGAGTAAGGAAATTACTTGTATTAAACCTTTCAACTCAACGTTCTTCTCATTAGTACTGCCAGTTGAATCAGAATTGTCTGTTGCATGATCAGATGAATGTGTACCAGCCAAGTTTTCCAGTATAAGAAGTTGCTGTTTTAGCCTTTTAATCTTGAAGGAAACTCCAAGAGCTTGAAAATCCATCTTTAAAAAAGGCTGTCCTTCAGAAGCTAACTTACTGGACACTGAGGCAAAGGCATCTTCCAAGGAATTGTGCCTTGCATGGGAATGAATGAGAGCCATGCCAATATCCCTCTCCAATTCAATCTCTCCTTCAGGAGACTGAGAGATCATTTGAACGTTTCCTGATTGATCGTCAAGTAAAATTTCCTCATTTGACTGATCCCCAGAAACGTTTTTCGATGAAAACGAATCATTACAAATGGTTGCTTCCGCTTCCATTCCAATCCTTCCTTTTCTAAGCAATACAATTTCATCTACATTTTTCATTTCACTATCTTCCTGCTTATTTTTTTCTACTTCATATGAACTTTCATCCGCTTTCGATTCCTTTTTTGACACCTTCATTAATGAATCAAAAGACTGGGGCAAACAGAACTCGGAAATGGAAGGAGAATTGCTCACCTGAAAATGCTTGCCATAAAGGCTGAATCTCTCCTTCAACGATTTTAGTTCCCTTTCCCTATCCGATAACAGAGCTTCCAATTTCAGGTTATCATCCCTTAGCTGTGTAAGACTGCCGTCAAGCCCTTCGATGTGAGATTGCAGCCTCTTTGAGTCCAGCTCGGTGCTTAGTAGTCGCCAGTGCAAAGCCTCCAGCTTCTCATCTCTTATTCTCAGTTGCTCTGAAAATGCTTCAATCTCTGAATAATGTTTTTGCTCCAGCACTGTTGTGTATTTTTTAGTTTCATGATGAACCCAATCTTGCAGCTCTTGAACATTATCTGCAGATATTAGCTATCAGGATTCTAGCAAAAGCTTCATAAAATGAGTAAATTGGCATCTATTTTGCAGCATAGAAAAACTGCTCAAAACGAATGCTAAAAGTAGGAAAGAAAGGCTTACCAAGATCATCATCACTGTCGTTCAAGAACTGAACCTGAAACTCCATTGGTTTGATTACACTCTCCACCTTCTCTGTGGGAAGTTGAGGCTCTCTTTTGTTCTCTGTGGTCAAGTACTCAAGTAAACGTGTTCTCAGGTCAACCCTAGTGCTTGATTGAAACTCTGCAACTCTTTCCCGTGAACTCCCAGCTTCAGCTGAAGGCAATTCTCGTGAGCCCTTCTTCTGTTTTGCTTCCAACAAGCTCTTCCACCTTTCAGCCTCAAGCTCCGCTTGCTTCTTCTTCGCCCTAGTTATCTTCACCTCCTTTAAAAGCGCCTGTTTCTCAGCTGTATCGTGCTTCGCTTTTCTAAGCAATGCCGAAACAATCTTCCCTTTCTGCTCGGCGTCCTTTTGAACTTTAACAAACTCATCCGAAAGTTTCTCCACCATAGCTCCAGCCTCTTCCTTCTGCTCAAAAACTTCTTCGAGCTCTTGTTTTAGTGCATCAGCTTGGCGAAGCAAACGAGCCATCTCTAGTTCCAGCTGCCTTTGGTTGGAAACCATCTCCGTGAAAGCTGTCTTATGCCTTCTGAGCTCTAAAATGTGATCCTGCGCTTCCTTGTTCGTTTTCTCCCTCAACTCCTCAACTGCTTTCTGCGCAGCTCGCAACCTCTCTTCCAAATCCAACCTCTTCTTTGCTTCTTCTTCAAAACCATCATCTTTGATCCTTCTCGCCTGCTGTTCCTCGAAAACTCTCTTCTTTAGATCAGAGACGACCTCCTCATTCCTCAACTTGTCTAAGGACAATTCACGCGACAGGGACTGGATCTGATTCAAAAGGCGCCTCCTTTCTGCTTGCCAGCTCTGCTCGCGACCTGCAAAGATGGACATAACCTTCTCGTTGGCCTTGGCGTCCTCTGCGCGAATCTGCCTCAGCTCCAAGACTTCCAACATGGCCTTCCTCTCATTTTCTTGTAGAAACTCATGCCTTCTTTGAGCTTTCTCAAATAACAATCCTAAAAGCTGGGCGCTGCCTCGAAGCAAAATCTCTTCAAACGAGTACTTTCGCTGGCCAAGCTCTGCGCTTGCTCCGTCCACAGAGGACAGGAACGGAAGAGCAAGGAAAGCACACGAAACGCCAAAGTACATCGGATATGCGCTGAGTGCATTTAATTCTTCAGCCGAATTTGGTAACTCTTCTTCTGCCATTTTGTTTCGCAGTGCCCTTTGCACTCAACTTGAAACAGAAACGGAAGCTTGCTGAGAATACCCAATTATATGTTAACTTCAGAA
Source organism: Dendrobium officinale (assembly GCA_019514585.1). Taxonomy (NCBI): domain Eukaryota; kingdom Viridiplantae; phylum Streptophyta; class Magnoliopsida; order Asparagales; family Orchidaceae; genus Dendrobium; species Dendrobium officinale. Next base: position 38,838,995 of record CM033691.1, on the reverse strand, counting down.
ATCACAATAGAAGAATCCATAACCAAATCTTCCTTCTTTCTGACAGAAAACGGTATTACAAATCATGGATAACTCCATTAGTTGCACACACCTACACTTTTCTTCGTTATAAATGAGAGAGAGAGGGAGAGTGAGGGAGACAGGGAGCATACTTACCCTATAATCACGGCAGCGGTAGCTTGAAAAGCGTGTGAATTTCACGTGTGAAAGAATGGGAGATCAATCAAGTCCTAGTTTCAGAAAGGCTGTATTAAATCATAAAAAAGATTCCATGGTTTTCTGTGAGAACAGAGAACTCCACCTATCTCTTTCTCTCTCTTTTATGTTCTCCTTCCACTGATTGGTGGAGGAGGGAAGATGGCGCCTATCGCCTGCATCAGAAGTAAACTCCTGGCCAAGAAAGAGGGAGCATAGTTTTCATTAGAAGAAAGAGACGAAGATAGCTGATAAGCTATAGAGAGGACAAGAGAAGACTTGGAACAGTTTTATCTGCTCATTTTTAAATTGATTAATGATGTAAGATAGGTTGCTACAAAGCATAAAAGCAGGATGTGAACAAAAGAATTTATTTAATCGCAAAGATTTGTTAGACATCTGAAGTACTGTATAAACTAGAGGTTTAAGACCGTTCAATGTGAACAAACAAGCCTTCTTATTAAATCATAAGAAGAAAAACAGTATTTTACCATTGGAGCGCATTCTGTAAATGCATTAGTTAAGTATTAATTACCGAAAGGGAAGAAACAAATAGAGAAAGATAAAGAAGAAGAGAATGATACAGTTATTTGTGGCATCTTTAGAATATTTACTCAATATTTCTATTTCTAAACTCTTTATGTTTACCCACGAAAAATAGAGCAGTTTCGTGGATAAATGGGTGCCAGTCAATTTGATTCATAAAAAAAATGTTAAAATTGTTGTTAAAGTTTATCCCAATCAAATTTGTGTCTTACGTTTTCAATTTCCAAACACTAGAAGTATTAAAAATAAAAATAAAAAAAGCTGGCAACAACATGGCCTGTACCAGAGACTCTTATCAACATAACTAAAAAGTGCAGGGCCACCATAATAGAGAGAAAAGGTCCCTAATTTCAGAAAAGATTAAAAGAATAGAATAAAAAGGGTTCCTTATTAGCAACAGTTTTGGCTAAGGGTGTAATCTATTCGGCATATGTCTCTTGCTTCCTAGTTCTTGGGGCGCAATAGGTTGCTTGTGTAATTTTGTTAGCCTGTGTGATATTTAGTTGTGTCGATCTAATAGCCACCAAGAACGACTATTGCATATGACTCTGTACAACTAAACCACTCCACATGCCTATAACCACCTAATATAATATCTACCTTACACGTGTAAAGTAAAAGCATCACACAGATGTAAAGATGTCTATATATACTCCCACTTTGAAAATCAATAGTGAATGTCTTTTACTCCTTTAAAATACTATTGCTTTAATATTAGTTTTCATAGTATTAGAGCCCTTATACCTCATGATATAGATGTTAGAAATGGAGCTATCATCTTCCACACAGCTCGGCGAAGCTGGTCTGCCTCTATCTTAATTAGATCCCCACATCCCTGCTTCTCTCAAGTTCTTCCTATCTAATCTCAAAACTATCGTTCCAACTCAGCCCTCCAATGGAACTTACTCCATATGAAGGTCCCAAATCCTTAAGCTTTTCACCGCAAATGGCTTCTCCAAGCATCTGCTCAGCACTGACGAAATCACACCATCTACCATCTCTACATCTAATTCAAGCCTCTTGGCACCAACCCAATATATCTTCATTGGCTTTCAGTAGACCAAAAATGTCAGCAACACTATGCTCCACTCTCTCCACCTCTATCCTTATGTCTAATATTTACACACACTTACAACGAGATCTAGCTAATGCTTGAACATCGTCTCCATGCCACCAATTGCTCCCGCATAATACAGCTCAAGAATGAGCTTCATAAAATCTCTATGAAAAACTCATTCATGAATCAATTCTTTTCGACATCAAAATGTTGGTAGACAACATCTCAGCAATTGGTTACTATCGACGCTAAAGACATTATACTATACACTCTTACCTCCTCAATACCAATCCTTCAAAACCTCCATCATAACCCATCTTACTTTGATTACCTCTGATGACTTCTATTCTCTCCTTATAAGTGAAGAGATTAATCTAGCCTCATAATCATCCAAAACTCAACTACCTCAAAATACCACACAAGCTCTCTACATCACCCGCAAAAACCGATATAGTCAAGGCAGAACTCGATTCTTTCCCAACTAAACCAAACACATCCTTCATAATCCACCTAACAATCGACCTTCACAACCACCCATTGTCTACTAGATCAGCAACAAATGAGTACACACCGCCAACAACTGTTGGCACCGTCCAGACATCAATTATAACCCCACATCTTCTAACTCCACTCCAAAGGAATTCCTCTCCTCATTGACATCAACTCCTCTAGACCAAGTGGGTACTAGAATTTGGTGCGTTGTTTACTCAGACGTCCTACGTCGACAACCTAATTAATCTCACTATCTACACAAGAACCGATCAAATTGCTGTTGTCAATTGCTCCACTACTTCCATTCTTCATACCGGTCAAGGTATTCTTCCAACTCCCAATTGTAAGCTACATTTATCTCATCTTCTACATGCTATACATATTTTTCATAATTTTATTTCGATCTAAATCTCACCCGTGAGAATAATCTCACTATTTCCTTTGATGCATCAGGTTAAAAAATTTTGAACCAATACGACCAATGCATCCATCAAGGTCCCTCCAATAATGGCATATACCCATTATGGCTCCCCCATCGGTCCTCCATTCATTCTCTCACTACATCTCTTACAAATCGACCTCCACTGGTATCAATGTCTAGGACTTCCTCACATTCAAACCATCACCGTCATCTCCAAACATAATAAAGATTTAATATTTCGGCAAATTCCCCTCCTTGTTGCTCGTGTATAGCCTCTACAAGCCACAAAATACCATTTATACATTCTTCTAATTGAAAATGTAACCCATTAGAACTTTTACACTATGACGTATGGAGGCCTCCCCCATTGTTATCCAGTTAAGGTTACCGATATTACTTACTTCTGGTTGATGACTTCTCCTGCTACATCTGGTTATTTCCAATGACTACAAAATCTGAAGTCATTACTCTATTCATTCAATTCAAAACATACATTGAGCAACAACTACCCTTTTAAATAAAATCTATACACACTGATTGTGGAACCGAGTTCATTAATCACTTTGTACATTCATTTTTGCAAGCTCGTGACATTCTTCACCAAACGAGTTATCCTTATCTGAGCTAAATGGTCTTGCCGAACACAAGAATAAAATCATCGAGACTGCTTGAACTCTACTTCAAACTGCCAATATTCCCTAGACCTACCAACCATATGCTACTCTTATTGTTGTATACCTTATGAATAAAATGCCGACCCCAATTCCTAAGAAATAATCACCATTTCTACTTCTATTTAACAATTCACTTTCCTACTCCCACCTTCGCATCCTTAGTTGTGCATGCTTCTCATGGATTCCAACATCCACTCTCTAAAAATTACATCCTCGTCCCACCCTTTGTATCATTCTTGGATAATCTAACACTACTACCAAAGGATATAAAAACCTTGATATCTGGATAGTAAAAATAAAACTTTCTTGTCACATTTAATTTTATGAAATAGTTTTTCTAATAACACAACAAACTCGCTTCATTCCTCACATACCCACTCAACTACCCTCCAATCCACTACTACTCACACCTACCACCTATTTATCCATCACGCCAACCATAATCTCTTCCCCCACTCAACCTGCAACTCCCATCTCCTCACCGCTTTTCCCAACCACAATATCATCACAACCTTCATACCTTCTGCTGCCTGACCTCTCACATACCTTTCCTCCAATTCATCCCATAATTACCTAGTCCAAAATTGGACACCTCAAATCTCGCTAACTTCTGAATCTAATAACCTCTACCACACCTCCTAAATAAACCTCTACCTTCAAAGATGCTCTCCAACATCCTGAATGGCACAATTCCATGATAGCATAATTCAAAGCTCTCAAAAAATAGGACACATGGACACTTGTATCACAACAACCTAATACACCAATACTAAGATGATAATAGACCTATCAGCCGAAATTAAAATCATATGGTTCCATTCAACGTTGCAAAGCCTGTTTCGTGGCTCAGTGTCATCGACAAGAGTATGGTCTCAATTACATAATGAAATTCAATCTAGTTGCTAAAAAGCCTTCCATCTAAGTTGTCCACACCCTTGAAATATCTAAAGGATGGTCACTTCATCAATTAGACATCTCATATGCCTTCTTTATACATGTCTCAACTCAGAAGATCCAACCTATCACACCAAAGTCTGTCTCCTCAAGAAAGCTATTCATGTCCTCAAAAAGCACCCCTACTCTTGGCGTTCATCAAAGCCAATCTGATCCTTCTCTCCTAATATATGAGTCCAAAGGAACCTTTATCTACCAAGTTATATATGTTGAAGATATCTTACTTATCAGTAACTCTCCCTCCAAACTTCAACACATCATTCACAATCTTCATTCTAAAATTTCCATGGAACACCTTGGATTTCTATCCCAATTTTGGGGCATTCAAATTCACAACAGCCACAATTCAATGTTTTTTCTCTTAGGAGCACTATGCTTTCTTCATTCTCAATTAAGCTTACTTTAGTTCCTGCAAGCCCACCTCCTCGTCAACTCTAGTCAAACCACACTTCAATCAGACACCCACTAGTACCTCCTTTGAGCCCGCCACCTACCACGACCTCACTAGCTCACTCCAATACCTATCCATCACCCGACCCTTACTATGAATTGACTATACTAACTCATACATCAACCTATTCCTCAACACTCTCAACTTCTCAATAATCTCCTACGATACATCAAAGGTACCACATCACATAGCATACCAAACTTTCTAAGTCCACTACAACTTTTATCATTTTCTAACCTGCATTCGTTTGGTGATCCATCCATCTAATGCTCCACCATGGGCTAGTGTGAAAGTTCGTTAGGGATATTAAGCCCTATAGAACCTGCCCAAGGCTAACCAAGAGGGGGGACTGAATTGGTATTTAAAAATTTGTTTAAATAAAAAGAACGATTATCACAAACCAAATCACCACAAAAATAAGTGCGGAAGAAAATAAATACGGAAGCAGTAAAAACAAGAACACAAGGATTTATAGTGGTTTGGTCAAATCGACCTACGTCCACTCCCCAGAGGCGCCCTCTGTGTATTGCACTACAAACATGACTCTCCTTTATCCCCCACAGCTAGGCCTAGAAGCCCTCACAAAACACCTCCTTTTTGCCACACCCGGCAAGGCAGACAACCCAACTCCTTTTTCTTCTTCCTGAAGCAGGCAGAGAACCACGATCACTTGCTAAAACTTACCTCTCCCAACCCTTCCAAGGACAAGAGACTCTAGGGAAGAAGAAGTGGAATAATGCTTGGAGAAACCCTTGTGAATCCCCTCACAAGCTCCCCCTCACAAGATCCTCTCTCTCTCCCTTTCTCTCTCTCTCTCCTTTAGGTTTTCTCAGGTCAAGACAACAGCCAAGGATGTTCAAAAATGTTGAACTAAAGCTCTTAAATAGAAGAGCTTCAAAGGTGCTCATTAATTGCAAGTTGCCGACTTTATCGTCCTGACCAATCAGTACAAATCTCAGAAGATCGGCCAGAGTATCGCCCAGAAGATGATCTGGATGATTGAAAATTGGCTTGATCGTCCAGGATGATCTCACAATCGTCCCGGCCGATCAGTTCAAATCAGAGGAAAATCATCCTGAACATCGCCCTGAATTCAAGCTGGCCGATATTTATCATCCAGGAGTAACTAAGGGGTTTTGAATAGATCGTCCTGGCCGATCCTGCGATCATCCAGGACGATGTGATCGTATCAATCATCCTTAATTACTTCCTTGATTCCTGAATTAATTTAGGCATAATTCTGTGATATTGTCCAGGCCGATCTCACGATCGTCCTGGCCGATTTCCAAAAATACAGAATTCCTAAATTGATTATGTCGACAAATTCTTTATGTATTAAGCCTATCATCCTGACCGATCAGTTAATTACGGCTGCCTTAATAAGAAATCCTGATTAGAACTTTTGTTTTGAATTCGATCGTCCGGGACGATGTGAGTAAAAACACAAGTTCTAAATCTCTCAAGTGTGTGTGTGTAGGGTTACCTTAACATCAGTCACTTCAAACAATTAAAATTGACTCAAGAAAGGGAAAATTGAATTACAGACTGACTCAACCCTAATCTACACAGTCTTGAGCTGATTTCGCTTTTCGTCTGATCTTTGAATCCTGAAATTATTAGTGAAAAAAGTCAGTCGTAGTGAGCCAAGATTTGTTTGCTATCATCAAAATCATAATCCAAAAACAGGTTTGTAACAATCTCCCCCTTTTTGACGATGGCAAACATATCAAAAATTAATTCTAAAACAGTAATGCAAAAACTAAACAAGCTTTTAAATTTTTACCAGAACAAGTACAAATATACTAAACAAGTATAAACATTTTACTCCCCCTTTTGACATCTCAAAAAGGAGGAGGAATTTACAAAATAAAGCAACTAACTAAAAAAAATATAATACATAAAACGAAAACAATCTTCAGAAAAAAGAAACCAAAACAAAAAAAATGAGGGATCCTGGTCATCAGATGGAGGTGGAGGTGGTGGAGCCTGCTGAAAGTAACTAGCTAGCGTAGTAAACTGAGCATTGAACCTGGCTATGTCCTGGTCGTGCTGCTGCCGGTGAGTAATGTAGCTGTCAAAATGGGCTAAGTCCTCATGTGCGGTGCTTCTCGTAGCGGGCAATGTCCTCAGAATGTTACTGCTCCTGTGCATCAATGTAAAAGTCAAAACGGGTCTCCCAATGATCAAATCTCTCCACTAACTGGTCAAACTGTGAGTGCTGGCGAAGAGGAGCAGGATCAGGAATGGGAGCGGGAGCCTCCTCCTCCTCGGCCCCCTGAGGTTCCTTATCCCCTGGGTGGAGACGAGTACTGTGAAGGATATTGGAATAATGGAGGTGCGAAGGACATGCTGAATTGTCCTAGCATCTTTGACTAAAGAGCAAATATATCCAACATGAAAGGGTGTGTTGGTCTAGCGAAGAAAATGGTTTGTCTTGGACCAGTCAAAATCAGGATCTGAGATGATTATATACAGCTTATCCCCGGTGGTGGGTAGCTGTAAAAGTTCAGCATAGTCCTGATATGTGATCTCGATTGGGCGTTGATTTACATAGGAGGTCAGGGATGTGAAAGTAAAATTTATGCACAGTATTGCATAAAATTCTAATAGAAGTTCTGAAGAAAAAGGGACACCAAGGGTAAGAATGAAATAGAGAGAAGTGTGAGCAAAGAGATCCATTACCGGATATGAAAGGTGGACAGGATTGATGGTTCAGGAGAGGGTGATGCCACATTCTTTGTACCGATGGTAAGCTGCTTGATCCTCCACTTCCCTGAATCGAGGGTCCAGAGTGGCCCTCGAGGAACTTCCAGAAGCCTGACGGACTCGCTTCCCACAAGCCATAACAAGAAATCAGTAAGTAAAATTGAGATAAGAAGAAGCTTTGAGGTGAAAACAATGGTTGGAATCACCTGAATTTAAAGAAATGGCCACATCATTTAGGATGATCACAGAATCGTCCAGGATGATTTGGTTCAATTATTACGTACAGACCGATTGGTCAAAAAGGCAGTCCGATCGTCCAGGACGATCAGATATCGGCCAGGACGATAAGACACAGGCGATCGTCCCGAGGAGACAAGCCGGACGACCGTTGAAAAAGCAGATCGTTCGTGCCGATTAGGTGTATCGTTTAGGACGATGCACAATAATTGATCGTACCGGCCAAAGTTAAAATATTTTAAATTTATGCCACATGTATCGTCCAGGACGAACAATGGATCAGCCAGGACGATTGTCCAATAATGGATCGTCCCGGGCCGATTTTAAGGATTTTAAACGTACTGACACATGGATCGTCCAGGACGATCAGGTGTATCGGCTAGGACGATGACCATAAATTCATCAGCCCGGATGAAAAGTGTATCGGCCAAGACGATAAAAAATGATTGTAATAGAGTTCGATCATATCGGCCAAGACGATATGGGACAGTCCCGTACGATGAATTACAGTGAGCTCAGAAAAAGTTCAGCAGATGGAATTTTGAAGAGAAATTATCATATTGTCCAGGACGATATAAATATCAGCCAGGATGATGTGACATAAAGTTAAAAATCAAGGTTTAGATGGAGATGATTAGAGAAAGCCCAAACAGACAAAAAATACAAACTAAAAACAACAAAAATAGCTAAAAATATGGAAAAGAAAAAGATGTTTTTATTTTTTTTTAATTATTTTTTTTATTTTTAGCAAAGCAAGCATATGACATATTGCCCAAATAGTTAAATTTTAAAGATTTGAAAGATCAATGAGTTAACAGTGTCACAATCTGAAAATGGTAGAAAATCCGATCTTGTTTACCCTAGCTTGGACTTCTTTCAGGATAAAAATTATCTTTTGAAAATAAGAGGTCTAACTCAGAATAAATTAGATAAAATAAAGATCCGTTCAAAACTTGGATACAAATAAGATATCTTATAAAATAGTATACCAAAGTAATTTGTCTCTATCATGGAATTTGAAATCAAGCCTTTGAAAATATCAAATAACCCATGAGTCCTTCTAAGTTTTGAAAAGAGAGGATAGCTTGCATTTAGTGGGATCATTTTATGTCTCTTGACACTTTGATTGTCTCTTTGAGCATCTTTTGATTTGTGATACACTTTCGTGTATATACTTTTTTTTTCATTTTGGCGTCATTGGCCATTTTTCCTTCTCTTTTTTTTTTTTAAATTTTTTCAAGCTAAAAACTCTTTAACAAACCCTTAAAAAAAAGTTCTTAGTTGTGATTATATCTTTAAGATATTAGAGAAGATGAGCTCTCTTTCTAACATAGGGAAGTACAAACCACAAAATAAAAATTAAAATCATATGATAAGTGCAATGACAAGATTTTAATTAACTTGAAAGATATATAAAAAGTTTGGAACAAATATATAAGATAGACTATTGTAGAAAGAAAAAAAAAAGATATTAATTTTAAAAACCATTTGTTAAAATGAGATAGACTTTTTGTTTAGAAAAGAAAACTATATCACCAAAAGAGGTTAGAGGGAGGAAAACCATCAACAGTGTTTTCTCTCTTTACCCGATTTAGAAATGCTAATCATTGGCCATAAATCTCCAAAGTTTAAGAACAAGGAAAAATCATCATGAAGAAACAAAAGTAAAAATGACTAGAACAACTAAACAAAAATTAAAACAAAACATAACAATAATCAAAATGCAATTCAAGAATTTATTAAGCAGCAAGTTTAAGTAGTTATGAGCTGTGAGCCTCTGTTTGTCCAAGTATTCTAAGCTCTCACGAGGTCTTTGGTGAGAGCAATCCTGCAAGAATCAACAACTGTCAGATTTAGGAACCCAAATAGGTTTGGGTCCCTTCTTATAAAAAGTAGAGTGTAATGCATGTGTGCTATGTTGTGAATCATGCAATTTTGGTCTCCACACCCAATGTGTACTACGGTGAACAGTACAAGTGTGTGAGATGTGTCCTAGCAAGCCACATGAAAAGCATCTAACACCAAGAAAATGATTTCTTAAATGATTTGTGTTATGATTCCTCTTCCTAGGTTTTGGCTTTTGATCAAAAGTAGCTATCATCCTAGTTTTCTTATATGTATCTAATTCATTTTGAATCTTTAAATTTGTACTTTTTAAGACTTCATTCTCAATCCTCAAATTTTTCTCCATCTCTTTAGACTTCTTAAAATCAGAATCAAATGAGGTGTGTGTGACTTTTAATGCATCATGCTCTTTAATTAATTCTGAATGCTTTTTGTTTAAATCATCAAATTCATCAAGTAGAGCCATGTGATTTGAATCAATCATAGAATGATCTTTGAGAATAATTTCATATTCTTTTTGTAAATTTGAAAGTTCCAATTTTAAACTAGCATGAGTCTTTTTAAGTTTTTTGTATGATGAATGAATTTTCTCACAAATTTTAAACAATTGATCATAAGTTGGTTTACGTACCTCTTCTTCATCACTTTGATCAAGATGATCTTCTTCCATTAAGTACAAGTATGTTGCTTCTTCTTCTGGTTCCGCCTCCAATGAATCCGATGCAAAATCCGCCCAAAATGCCTTTTGGACTCTCTTCTTGTCCTTCCTTAACTTAGGTTTCTCCTTACCCATTTCTTTGCTGGAGTGATCTTCAAGTGTAGGACAATCAGCTCTCACATGTCCAGACTTCCTGCATTCATAACAGACAACATCAGAAGATCCCTTTGAATATTTCTTATCCTTATCTTTTCTCCATTTTTGATGATGCTTTTACTTCTTCCTTAAAAAGTTTTTGAATTGCCTTGTGATAAAGGCAATGTCATTGCTCTCAGACCCAGAAGAATCAGAGTCAGATTTGTGTGCCTTCAGTGCCACCGTTTTCTCTTTCTTTTTCTCTCCTGCATCAAGATTTCTTAGATTCACCCCTTGCTCGTAAGCAATGAGTGAGCCAAGTAAGTTGTCAATCGAATAAGTGTTCAAATCCTTAGATAGTTATAACAGTGATTTTAACATCAAAAGACGAAGGCAAGCATCTTAAAATATTGCTCACTTTTTCATAGTTTGAAAGTTCTCTTCCTAAGGCATGCAAAGAAGTAACAATCTGAGTAAATCTCGTATACATTTCAGAAATTGATTCATGAGGTTTCATACGAAAAAGTTCGTAGTCATGCAAGAGAATATTCAAACGGGATTGTTTAACTTAATTAGTGCCTTCATAAGTGATACATAATTTATTCCAAATTTCTTTACCAGTTTTGCAAGTGGAAACACGTATGTAATCTTTTAATTTTAAAGCACAGAAAAAGCAATTAAGATATTTTGCATTTGACTGAGCCAAATCCCTATCATCTAAATTCCATTAAGTAAAAGGAAGTGGACCAGTAATGCCATTAAGTTTACCAGTTAGAGGTGTGTAACCATCCTTAACAAGCATTCACATGTGATAATCAGTAGATTGTAAAAATGTTGACATGCGAGTTTTCCAAAAAATTAAATGGGATATTATCAAACAAAGGTGGTCGGGTAATAGAATACCCTTCCAGTGTATTACGATTCCCAAAGTTAGCCATGGATCAAAATTCAAAAAGTTTTCAAACTTAGTTTTTATGAACCCCGCTCTGATACCACTTGAAAGTTTGTTAAGGATGTTAAACCCTATAGAACTGGCCCAAGGCTAACCAAGAGGGAGGGGGATGAATTGGTATTTAAAAATATCTTTAAGCAAAAAGAACGATTATCACAAATCAAATCACCATGAAAACAAGTGCGGAAGAAAATAAATGAGGAAGCAGTAAAAACAAGAATACAAGGATTTACTCTGGTTGCATCGAGTTTTATAGGACTTCCACATTCTCGTCACCACACCTACCACAATATACAGTGATAATCTCTCAGCCATTACTCTCGCTACCAACCCTGTATTCTATAAACCTACTAAACAAATTGAGATCAATTACCACTTCATCCAAGAACACATTCAATCATGTAGACTTCAGCCCCAACAGATTTCTTCCAAGGATCAACTAGTGAAAATAATTATAAAATCCTTACCAATCCAATAATTTGAGTATCCTCATACCAAACTGACTGTTCAGCCTCCTCACTGTCTATTTGAGTGGGGCTAATAGTTACCAAGAATGAATTTTGCACGTGACACCATACAACTACACCACTTCACATTCTTATAGCCACCTAATATAATATTTACCTTACACGTGTAAAGTAAAAGAATCACACAGATGTAAAATATGTCTATATATACTCCCACTTGGGAAATCAATAGTGAATGCATTTTATTCCTCTACAATACTATTACTTTAATATTAGTGTTCATGATAAATCAAGTTGTCCTGTTGATAAGGATCTGAACTCAGTTTGCCATGCTCGCACAAAAGAGGGGGGGGGGGGGGGGGGGGGGGCAGGTCTTAAGAAAATATTTTTTTTTTGTGCAAAGACCCGACGTTGTGTACTCTAATGCCCCAATATTGTGTACCCGAGCACCCTGATATTGTATAGTTTGCTTGGAGAAAATATATAGAGCAAAGCACACTAGCACTTAAGATTCAACAATGCAACGCTATCAGGAAGACTGTAGAAAGAGCATTGAGCATCATGGTGCTCTAAACTAGCACTGCAGTGCTGTGAGGCCAGCAAGATTGTTTTTCTTTCTCTTTATTTTTAAGAGTTGCGTCCCTTCATTATAAGAATTGTATCAATTTGTTTGATCATATGTAAGAACGGTGTAATAGAGAAGGGACATAAGGACAGAGTGAGAGAGAAGAGAGATCTATATTAATTCTCTTATATTTTCATAGTAGATTTTTTTTGTGTGTGGGAGGTCTTAAATTTTTTTTTTGCAAGGACCCGACGTTGTGTACTCTAATGCCCCAATGTTGTGTACCTGAGCAAGCTGATATTGTATAGTTTGCTTGTAGAAAATATATGGAGCAGAGCACTCCAGTGCTTAAGATTCAACATTGCAGCGCTGTTAGGAAGACTATAGAAAGAGCATTGAGCATCGTGGTGCTCTAAACTAGCGCCGCAGTGCTGTGAGGCCAGCTGGATTGTTTTTCTTTCCCTTTATTTTTAAGAGTTGTGTCCCTTCATTATAGGAATTGTATCAATTTGTTTGTTCTTGTGTAAGAACGGTGTAATAGAGAAGGGACATAAGGAGAGAATGAGAGAGAAGAGAGATTTATACTAATTCTCTCATATTTTCATAGTAGATTTTTTTTTGTGTGGTGTGGCTCCGTAATCTTTTTCCGGTTTCGAATTTTTCACTTTAAATCCTAGTATTATTTACTTTCCGATGCTTTTCTATTTTATTGTTTGTTTCTTTGAGTGGTTTACTTCCACCCCCAACAAATATTTGATAACTTGTTTTGTGTATTTAAAGTATTAAACTGTGTTCTCTAAACTTTCTAAAAAACTAATATGTAAGAAAAAATAAAGAAAATGGTTTTTTGTAATTATAATGCCATGAAAACCTCCACATGAGGCCACCTTTTAGCTTGAAGTCAATTTTTAAGAAAGTAAAGAAATAAATTGCATGAGTATATCTTAATAAAATGTGTGAGAATGAAAAATTAAAAAGCTAAAAAGAAAGATAAATATTTAAAATAAGAAGATATTAATTCGGAAATATAAAATAACAATACAATATGTTTCTTCATTAGAAAATTTAAATAAATTAGGACATTATGCCTTTAAAATATATTAATAACTCCTTCGTTAAAAGATCCATTTTTGATTAGTCAAGCGAACAAGCGAGTCTATTATTCAAATAAAGAAAGAGTGAAAAGAGAAGTAAAGAAATGAATTGCTTTTGTCACAAATGTAGGTTTTGAAAAAGATGAAAGGAGCTGGAGATAGTTCATTTGACAAGCAAGTTGGCAATATCCTTCAAATAACTATTTTTTTATTAATTTTGAAGATTAACATCACATCAAATCATAAACTAAAGCTGTAAGATTATATGTATTGTCTTTCACTTTTCTTTGTCCATCATATGTAAGCTAAAACTTAGTTTATCAATATTAAATTCTTGCTTTTGTTCTTAGTAGAAATGTTTGATGCTTTCAGTTTTTTCTTTCCCGTCTGTTCTTTGAATTGAAAGGAATTTTCTATGTGGCCCAATTGCATCCTAAGGCAACTTTAGAGACCTGTAAAGTGGAAAAACTGTAGAACAAATAGTAATTTTGCACACCATAAATAATTTTTATATAACAATTAAATTCAAGCACTCCTTTATTTAGCTAAATCAAATTCAAGCACTCCTTTATTTAGCTAAATCATTGAAAACGAGAAGACATACAATTTATTTTTATTTTTCTTTGTGAAAGTATTGATTGGCCCAACTAAATAAAATGGAGCCCAATTCTTTTTTTGGTTGTGAATTTATTTGGAGACCAAACTTTTATACTAAAAGAAAGAAATATCACAAAAATTACTATAATCTTTAAAAGGAATAGAATTGTGCTCGTATGTAAATATATCAGGATAAAAAAACAACTGATAGAAATAAGAAACATATTTTACAGGAAGTGTAGGATATTTTAAAAGAAATATAGGAAAATAACATTTTTCTTCGTATGATAAAATTTAAATATTAAATAGCTTATTTCAAATATTTTCTTATACAAATTTCCCCTTCAATGTGAGAAATCATTACGTGCGGAGTTCGAATGGCATTCGGACTCCAATCAGAATAGATCACAACATTTGTACACAACCTATGTATAATTTATACACACATTGGTACTTGTAATGTGGCTCGCTCTGATTGAAGTCCAGAAGCATGATACGTCCGGGTTCACACTTAATAATTTCTCATTAAAAAATAGTACAATATGAAGGCAAATAATCTAATTATGCCACACTTTTCTTTCTTTATCCCACTCATTGAAGAATGTGGACATGTTTCCCAGCTGTAGTAGCTCCCTTGAAAAAGTTGTAGACCCACATGAAGAGCGCTAAGACTATCTATTATTATGAAGAGGTTTAGTGGCTGTACGTAATTACTTGTAGTCATCTAAATTAATTTTTTGTACTATAATTATGAAGAGGCTTAGTGTCTTGACGTTGAATATCTGCATAAATAAAGGTTCCTTATGGTTTTTACATTTGGAGGTTGATAGAAATGAATAAAAGTAAAATAATTTTAATTAGTATAAATATAATTAAAATTTCCGGCTATCCCATCAGAAATTAATTATTAAAATAAAGTTTACTATATTCATTATTAGCATTATCTCAACTATTTTGTGTAGGTTTTTTAATTCTCATTTTGCATTCGTCTATGATGAGCGTTGCTTGCTGGATTAAAACTATCCTATAAAAATATTTTTAAATATATCCAATTCATGTCATCTTAGATTTAAGTATTTTACTTTTTAATTTTCTAACATTATTTTGAACTCCACGTCTAATAGTGCATTATTTTGTCCTTTCTTGTACATTACAAAATCCCTAGAGTCTAATTTAATAAAAAGAACCTCAATATGCAGTGGCAGAGACAAAATTATTTATGTGCGGGGGCACAAATTTTTAATTTAAAAATAACTTCAATTTTTTTTAAAATTTTATTTTTATCCAAAGTTAAACTCTGCTAAATAAATATTTTCAGATTGAAAGCATTTAGTTTACAATAAATTTGAACATAAAGTGAAGTTTACTTCACTACCTTCAAATCAAGTACACAGACAAAACATTGCATGCAAATACTTTAGTTCCTTACATAAATAAGGCCAAATTGTTTCTGAGACCCTACTAGTTCCAAAGGTTTCAGAAACTAAACGCATAAATATAGAAAGTATCTAGCATATTGCTATGTACACCCATATTTTTTTTATAATTTTATGAGAATCTCAATCCCTGCTCCATTTTGTAGCTCAGTTGCGCTTCTGGGGGAAGCAACTCTCCTTCTAGCCATGTTTTGCTTCTTTATAATAATGAGCTTATCATATGCACACCAAGGAAAGCTAATAAAACAAAGCCTCTTTACACTTTTATTGTATGTTCCCTAGTAATCCTTGTGATATGTCACATGATAACAACTTGATGCCTCATATGAAGCTCCACTCTTGCTCCCATAATTATCTTCATCAAGCCATGCCCTTACTTCTTTCCTAAAGGACTTCACATCTAGTTTGACTGCTTCACCATCTTTGTACTTGTTGAACTTCCTTGACAACTTCATTAAGCTCCAAGTAAGGAGTTCTATTTCATTCATCATGCCGTAGTGTTCCAACAGATTTCCCCACTTGAAATCATAGTTTTCCTTGAAAAACATGGCATCATTAGTATACTCCATGAAGCCATCGACCTCGCTCCATGTCTGGGTCATAAGACCTTTTTGCAACATCTTTTGCAAAGGATTTTATAAGGTACCCTTGGGGCAAATGGTCCTTCACCACCTTGAAGAGCGTCCCAATCACTCCCTTTGAAATGTAGGTTGCTTTGTTAGGCTTTTCCATGAAGTCAGGGTACTCCTTGATAGAAAGATGAGGAGGAATTTCAGCTGGAACACCAGTCTAGGGGAAGCTCACAGCAATTGGTAGAGTTTTGCGAGCTTGATGAAGGGTGGGCTATGTGCCATCATAGGTTCTCTGTCAGCGAAGACGGTGTGAGCATTTGAAATGACACCTAAATTGTCATTGATGATGTAATTTGTGAAATGCTTCGGGACTTCCTCAATTTGAACTTCATGATCAAGAGTTGTAGATGGGGCAGCTGTATATTACATAGGCAAAGCTTGACTAGGCGGAATAAGCACCAGGTCCCAACTGACAAAGTATATATATATATATATATATATATATATATATATATATATATATATATATATATATATATATATATATATATATATATATATTTGATTAAAAAAATACAGCTTGAAAAAGGTTTAATTTTCTTTGGAAAAGTTAAAAAGTTGAATTTTAGTTTTGGAATCGAACACGACATTAAGAATGATATATTGTCTCAAACGGTGAGAATATAATTCACTAATTGGTTTAAACTTCAAAACTTTAAATTTCTATCCAGATTATCGTAGTCAAACTCAGGAAAGTATCACATTTGACCCTGAAGGGTCAAAACATAATTTAATCGAGTGTTTGACTATGCTAATCTGGATAAAAGATCATTAATTTCATAATTAAAACCACGATAATAATTGATATATCTCTCCGAAGAAAGAATATATCAATCATTATTGATCGTTTGAAAATGACAATAATGATCGTCGAGTTTGATTTTCCCAAAGAGAATTAATTGAGGTTTTGAAAATCTGATCTGGGTTACTAAATCTCCTATGAGCAGAAGCCCTCGCAGTTAATTACTTCGTAGGAAACTGGAGATTTCTACGAATACTCTCGATTAAAATAGTAGTAGAAATTTCATTAAAGAATTCAAAGATTGATGTCAAAGGAGGTAAGGGTTTAAATTTTCAATCAGGATTAGTTCGAGGTTGAGCACTTATTATGGAGTCGAAGGAAGAAAGGTAGGAGGCACCTGGGATTTTGAAACAATTCAGTAGTGGCCCAGTCTATCCTAAGTGTTGGGCTCAAATTTGATTGAAAATATATATTAAGTTTGAGTGATAAATTTTATTAGAAAATTGGGATTCAACTTGAGGTCCTATAGCCCGAGCCTGCTTCAGAACCTAAGTCTAAATTGGGTACTGAAAGTCAGTGACCCGAACCTAGCTAGTACGATGCAAATCTGGACATACCCCGGCCTGGATTGGGGAGCCAGCTAAACCACCTAAACGCTTTAAAATTATGAGTCAGGTCTTTTAATGTTGAGTGATAGGGACGTTATTTATGAAGAGTTTGAGGAGTTGGGGCCGACATCTAGAGCATATCCTAATTGTCCCCTTAGACATATGTTGGGTATTTGATGTCTAAATAAATGCAATTAAGTATTAGACTCTTTTTAAATTTGTTACTAATACGATGCATGCTAGTCGACTCGATTAAATGCATGAATCAGTATGACGCAGTTTAAAAATTTTAGCTTAGAAAATAGGTTTTTCCCTAAAGACTCCACAACATCCCCTTGAGAGATCTGCACCCTCATAGGCCAGGTGGTCTGCCAAAACCCGCAAGCGAGGAGATGCCTAACAAGGTAGAGAAGACTTAATATGATGCATGAAAAACCCTCAACGAGTCCGAGTTTACTTCTTAAGACCGTTTATAGTTTCTGTCTTATCTTAAAAATTTTAAATTTAATTTCAATAGAAAAATTTTGACAAACCTCTTAGAGCCTATAGTCGGATTCCAGGCTAAATCAAGTACGACATGCAAATAAAAAACTAGCAAAGCAGATATTTCTAATGCACAACCAAATAAATTCTTAAGATTCTAAGATTATATTCTTCTTGTCATCCACTTCTTCGTCTTCTCACGAACATCTTGATTTGTCGATTTTGGATACCCAAATGAAAAGAAACCCCCCCTTGAATGGGGTGTTATCTTTCCTCTTTAGATATTTGAAAGGTATCCTAACTTGACTTCTAAATAGAAGAAGACTCTCCCTATTAGGGATGTCTTCTCCACTTTGGAATTCAAGTTGGATATTAATATCACAAACTCAAATCACTTCAAAAATTTACAACCTTATCAAATAAAATTTACATTAATTGAAATTAAAAATAAATCTAGACTCGATTATGCAAGGTTATCCTAATAATCAGCAGTTGTATATATAATCCCAAGCACTTATAATTAAAAATTTGAAATGCATAATTTTAGTCAAACTTGGCCATGCCCTTTTAGTTTAAAGGGGGTCTTAAGCTCAGCAAGAACTAGTGCAAAACATGATATATTTTTTATTTATTTATTGCCCCCTTTAATCTTAATGCCTAGTATGAGCATGGCCATCTACACAAAACTGGATTAGTATAAAAATCGCTCATAACCTAAGGGTAGATCTAACGCACAAGCAATCACAGTATAAAGTTCAGTAAGAAAGTAAGTAAATAAACACATCAACTCTAAACTAGCAAACAACATGTAATAAAAGTCACGAAAAACATGGCACAAAGCGGAAACGTAAACACCGGCCTAGCATAAAACTAGAGTTGGTTGTCCTAAAAAACCATCTAAAGTGTGTGTGAGGTGGGCTGTGTGGTTTTGATATGTCCTAAAAAGGATTATTTGTTAAAGTTATTTTATATTTTGATTTGTTGAAAGGCTTAAGGGAAATTTTAGTTAAATTTTAAATATTAATGATTTGAATTTAATTTTAAAATTTATTTAATTATTTGTTTAATACCACGTTTATTTCTCACTGAGGCCATGAAGTTTATTTCACCTTCCTTGGGGCTAACTTAATAGCCTCGTAGGCCTGGGTTACCTAGTGGTACCTGTTATGATTAAAGTTGATTAGTGTTTGAAAGCTAATGAATTTTAATTAACATTGGTTAATTTCTGGTTTTAAAAGTTTATTAATTTAAGTTTTCCATTAATTGATTCGTGGCATTGTGCCACCAGGCTCGAGGAATAAAGCCTCCTGAGGACACATAGCCTCGTAGCCCGGAGTAGTCCAGCCGATAAACCAAAGTAATATGGTTGAATTAGGGATTTTAAATGATTAAGTAATTAATAATTAATCTATTTTAAAGTTTAACATCCCTTAGAATCTATTCGTGGCATTGTGCCACCAGGCTTGAGGAACAAGCCTCCTTATGACACGTAGCCCCGTAGCCCGGAGTAGTCCAGCCAATAAATTTCATCTTTAGGATGGTTGTTGTTTTTAAGAGGTTGGTTGAGTATTTTAAATATTAATTTAATTTTTTCTAGAGTTTAAAATCAAATATTGAATTTTGGAATTTTTTGGATTATTTTAATCACTTAATTAAGGGGTTAAAAGTTGACTTTTTAATTAAAAGTATTTTCTTGAAAACTAATATTTTATTAAAATACTAGACCTTAGTACAATCAGTTAGACTGTAATTACGCCAAAATTGGATTTTTCTACATTTTATTATGAAGGTTTGAAGTTTTAGCTAAAATTTAACTTAGGTTTCACAGATTTGTTGACTTTTTCAGATTTAATGATTTAAAAACATACATAAGTATATATAAACCTATATATATAAAAATATGCTTTAAATTAAAATAATTCAAAATATTATCAAAATAAATTTATAAATGATTAAGAGATCCACTGATCTTAAAGTTATTTGAAAATAAAATTTTAAATTTTAAAATAATTAGTATAGTATTTAATTAAATATTACTTAGATATTAAGATATTAAAATAATTCCAATTAATTAAAATAAATCAAGTTTTAATTTTAAAAATAGTTTTAAATTAAAATTCTCAATTTTTTTTTAAAAAATAATATATTATTTGAATTTTTATGATTTTGGATGAATTTGTTTTGAATTTTCGAAGCCTTAAGTTAATTAAGACATTTTAAATTAGTTTGAAATTAATTAGTAGTTAAAATGATTATTAAATTAAGCCGAATTAAACCTTAAATGTTTCTGAAATTTTGAGTTATTAGAACAGTACTTGAATTTAAGTTTAATTAAATAATGATTAAATACTTAAATGTTTAAATATTTTAAAACTATTTAAAATATATGTTATATATTAAATTAGATTAAATTTTAAGTTAAATTGAATATACATGTATATAAAATATATATTTATATGAAAATATTTTTAAATATATATTTATATTTTAAATATTAAAATATAGTTTTTAAAAATAAAGTTTTGAGTTATTTTAAATATTTTTAAATTAATTTAATTAAGTATTAACTTAAAATAATTAGAATTTAAAATATTTTAAAGTATTTTTAATATTTTATCTTAATATTAGTTTTAATTTAATATCTTAAATTTTCTCATAGTATTTACATAAAATAAACTTTTTTAATAATTTTAAAATAAATTTTAATTGATTTTTAAAAAAAATATAATTAAAAATGATTTAAAACTAAATTAAAATAATTTTAAGTAACTGACGATGGGGTTGCCACGTGGCACGCTCTAGTTGGACAATCCAAACCGCGGCGGCAGCAGAGGACACATGGTGTAATTGGATTGGACCTGTCCGACCGCGACCAATCATTTAGTGGCGGCGTACTGATTGCGCCGCCATTAATGATTGGGATCATGATACCGCGGGGAGCGGTATCTCTAAATCACGTAAAACGGTGTTATCAGCCATATGATCTTCTACCTTAGGGAATCAACGGCCTGGATGCCATCAAACCAAGATCTCAACATCTTGCCGCTAATACACGCCGAATCAAAACACAGATTGATGAAATCTCATCGATTTATCAGATGATCAACGGAAGATATTTCATAAACCTGAACGAGACCGCGAAAATGCCCTAGGATTCATTTTTTGGCTCGTTCTTTCGATCCGATAAATTGTTCAAAATTTTAAACCTAGGTGGCTTAAGTGAACAGAAAATGTGGGGAAATTACTTAACAGAAAATAATACACTAAAAGAAATGTTAAATTAAACTAGGTGTCCTATGCTAGGTTTAGGATTTTACAGTGATTTAATGGATGATGTACACCACTTTTAGATTCTCTGAGCTTGTAGACTATCCACGATTAAGTTCATAGTTGAATCCGCACTCCAAAACTCCACGAATCGCTTGGAATAAGACTTGGACAGATTGGGAGTTGGACTCACCAGAAGCTCGTCAGGAAAGGCTTTGGCCGTCGGGGTTTGAGTGGGAAGATGAGTATGGGTCTCTAGAGAACTCCAACGAATGAAGTTTTGGGCTCTGGGAGAGTTTGAATGGAGAGAGGTGATCGAAATTCGAATCAGACTCATTTTGAGCCTTTTGCCCTATTCAATCCACTCCAGATTGAATGGATGGCTAAGATTTGTTTGGATGGACTCTAGATAGCTGCCATGTGTCTAGGTAGTAAGTAAGAGTAGGAGGAATCAAGGATAAGGGTACATCTTAGGTGGAAAGGGTGTTTTGTCCTTCTAGGGCATGTGGATTTAATCTAGGCCATTGGATGTTGATCCAAGGGTTGAAGTGGGCCCTAAGAATGTTCTAGAGTATGTTTGAACTGTTAAGGCTGAATTGGCATGGGCTAGGATGTAATTTTAGCTAGCTTGACCAAGTTTGACCAGTCATAATGCCTTCAATTGTCTGTTTGACCAGTCAAAGTCCGGGTGGACAGATGAGATGGCAATGAGGGGTGTTAAACTGCTGGTGGAGTGATTTTGTGGAGTTTGAGCTAGCTTGAGTCAAGCCAATTAGGCATTTAAAGGTTTGTTGAGCAAGTGTTGACTGGTCAATTGACCATGTTGATCGTTGAGGTGGCAGCCAAGTGGTCTCAAGAGCTGATTAGACTTATTTAAAACAAAGGCCAAATGAAGGGATTGAGATTTGAGATTAGTATGGGAGTTTGGAGTAGATTTGACCAAATTTATTAAGTTGCTTGGTCAACTTAATTTCGTTTTGACCAATAGTGGTTTAAGGCATATTGACACCATGGATTAGAAAGCATTCAAGTCCTTGATATGGGTTAGATAGGCTAAATGGGTAAAAATGACCCTTAAAGATCCTTAAAGGAGTGTGGGTCAACCTAGGATGATTGGGTCAACCAGGTGGGTCCATGGTTTGGAAATGAGTTCAATCAATTTAGTTTGACATTTAAAATTTATTGGAAGTGGTTGCATTTGATTTGGAGCTCATTTGATCTGAAAAATTAAAGACATTTGAACCCATAAGGGGTATTTTGGTCATTTTGACCCCTGGTCAACTAGGGGTCAAAGTGGGTAAAAAAAAATGAAGTTTAATATTCAATGAGTCTATTCAAAGGTCTGGAAGTGGTTGGAGGATTTGTAGAAAGCTCCAAGGTCAAAATCTACTGGGTGGCAGATCCAGTGACATAGGTTGTAAATATTTGAAGGTTTTACAACCTTTGGATTTTGATTTAGTTTCTAAAATTAGAGACCTCAGAATGGGCTCAAATTTGGAGGGTTGCTTATAGAGAGATGTCTTATCAGTATGCAACTAACATACTCTAAATCAGAAGTCATTTGGTTAGATTTTGAAGTGTTTGAAAAATCCTTAAAAAGGCTTTTAGGGTGGACCCTTTAGCCTTGGATTTGAGTTTGTATTGATTTAAGATCTAGGTAGATCCTAAGGTTTGGATTGATCTAGGTTCTAGGTACATCCTAGAGTTTGAATTGGTTTGGAGATTAAATTTATCGGGGGTATATATATATATATACATCCATCCAAGTCACTTCCTGAACACTCTTTCATTTGGGTGTGGCCTGTCACCTTTATGAGGAAAAAATGGCATAGTCAATCGATGTAAGACATCAACAACACTCAAAATGTGAACATCACCAGGTGAAGGCAGGGGTTCCTAGCGACAACAACTTTCCCGTTCACCACCATAGTATGTTGATCCATTTCCCTCGCAGGGAATGTTTGAAGGCCATTAAGATGATACATTATGTTTCCAATGTACGAAACCTGAACAAAAACTTCACCATCCTCCAATATATTAGTTTAATCGATCCAAGCATCCCATCATTTCTCTACCTTTTGGAACATATATCCTCGATTTAGTTCTCAATTTAAAAAATTTTGAGGCTCTATATGTCTATAAAATCATTGAATGGAATGGCTCAGCATCAGGTTTATAACCACACATTAGAATTTCCTTCAAAACATTGGTTATTTCTTCAGGTGCCATTACCTCAATAGCCTCCTTTGCATTATCAACATCACTTAAAATATTATCCAATTGATTAACAACCTCTTCTTGCTTCCTCTCAAAAACATTATCATGAACTCCAAGAGTAGAAAGAAGAGTTATCAACTTCTTATTGAGAAAGCAAGGTTGATATTTTATATATGCAAGGACACCCAATTTATGTTTTCAGATTCATACTTACACATGCTATTCTGCAGGGATAACTTTCTAACTAACATTGGACTAACAAGAAAAACACCTTTGTAACCACCATACCTTATTTAGAATGGTGAAGGTGTTGAACATTTCAAGCCACATTTTATAGCAACTCTTTTAGCAAATTTGGAGAAAATCTTACCAATTCCATTAGAAAAGATGTAGCCCGCTAAATTTTCAATGTCCCAAAAAATTTTAACCTCATCTCTACCAACAGTTAAAGTTTTTGGAGCTGCCAAAAGATTGGCCCAACCTGCTAGCATATTTAGCAACATTTCTTATTCTGCTAAAATTTCCCATCCAATTTCTGATGCCAGCATATGTTACACCATTGCTTAAAGCAAACATCTAGGTAAAATTTTCCCTCAATTGGCTAGCTGAGAAAGAAAGGAATTCAAATTTCTCATCACCAATGATAATACCATTTCTAAGTGTGGACAAAATCCTCTGATAGAGTTCGGTACACCTACTGCTACTAGCACTGCCATAATGAGACAATAAATCAAGTGAACACATTTTTTCTTCATTCTCATCAACAAAGGAGACACTTATAAAGTTATTAATTTCTTCAATGTAATTATGTGGCACATAGTTTGAAACATTGATTTCAGGACCATAGAAGTACAATTTTGTTGGTTTTACTTGAACTTTGTAAATGTATACCAAGCCATCATCCAATGAAATGAAAGCTGAGATTCAATGATTTTTTGATCTTCAGAGTTTTTCATATGGCTCTTGAAGCCATTTAGCAGGATGAAAACAAAAATTTTTCAAATATGACATCTTTTCTCAGGCCCTTTCAATTAAATGCTTGCCTATAGAAAAAGGATTGACCAAATTAAAAAACAATTCATCTAGAGTTGGTCCAATGAGTGTTCCATTTTGCACTAAATGATTAATCTTAAAGAAAATTTTTTATGGAACTCTAAACCCATGGGGAGGTCTCATAGTAGGCACAAGACCTAAATTATACAAGTACGAAGAGCCATTCAGCAAATCAAGATGACAATAATCTTCTCTGAAGTAAACAAAACTTTCCTTTATGTTTTGAAGATAATACCGATAGGGTAGCTGTAAACAAATTGTTGAAGATTGTCCTATGCTACATGATGGAGTAAAATCTATTTTTCTAATCCACTGGTCATCAGTAGGATGGTTTAA
The DNA here is from genome assembly GCA_019514585.1 of Dendrobium officinale. Taxonomy (NCBI): domain Eukaryota; kingdom Viridiplantae; phylum Streptophyta; class Magnoliopsida; order Asparagales; family Orchidaceae; genus Dendrobium; species Dendrobium officinale. The sequence goes on along the minus strand of CM033691.1, from coordinate 38,814,175 downwards.
ATAATTAAAATCTTGACCTTCATGTATAACATAGGAATTTGGTGGAGGCATTGCATAAACTTTAGGAGCAGCTTGGACCTGGATTTTGAGAAACAAGTAATGTTGAATAACATTATGGCATAGATTAATCTGCTAAATGATTTCATAAAAAAGTTTAAGCTTATATTAGCAATCTTTATATGATATGAAAAGGCATACCTTTATCAAGTTAAATCCGAACTCAATTCTGACATCCTTCACTGTCCAAAGAATATATAACTTATTTTCAATAATTTGGAAACCAAAATGCATTATAACATCCTCCATAACATGTGATGAAGTACTAGGCTTGGGTAATATGTCACGCTCAACATCTTTAGATGTCAAGAAATAGCCTTGAAACCACAAGCACTACAGATAAGTCATATTTTTTATATCTGTAGCTCCCGGGCTGCTTACAAATTGCACAATAACAAATACATTTGATGTCTATTTTATACATTTGGGATGTCAAAGCTTGAATGCAAATATAGATCCCTCTCCTGTAAATTTCTCCAGGCACTCATTTACTTGAATAGCCGTGGTATTAAGAGGGAAACCAGAAACCTGAATTATTTTACCTCCTTGTTTTGAAGCTTTCGACTGGCACTACATCATGCCAATGCCTCAATTTACAACACACAATTAAAACCTCAAATGCACAGAAAAATTCTCTTAAAAATCAAGGATCGATATAGAAGAAACATGACCAAAACTTCTAATGAAGTTCTTATCTACTGTACTGATAGACAAGAGAAAATTTTGCAGTTCAATACTCAGCATTTGTCAGGGCAACATCGAATGAGAAGAGTTGATGAGCTACTAATGTTTTTTGAAAGAAAAACTAAAACTTTTATAAAAGTTTGGATCAGTACGCACCCCCCATTGTACGAACGGAGCAAAGGATACACTGAACGGACTTAAAGTTTCTCTGACATCAAGCTTTTTCATTCGAGCTTGAATTTGAAATTAGGGTATTATTTTTTTTTTAATTAAAGTTGTTATAAGAAGTTAAATTTTGTTATAATGAACAAAAAACTTATTTTCATTCACATCTAAATTAATTTCAACATAAATTATTAAAAACTTTTTATGTGTTCTAATTTTTTACATATTTTAACATTTATCTACCAAATTAAAGAAATATCATTTACTAAAAGCGTACTTCAAGATGACCTATTTTTGAAATAGCACATGTAAGAATCTCCATAAGTAAGATAAAAGGAGATGTGCCAAATTTTGATCATTAATTATTCCTATAAAAATGAAAAAATATTAAATTTTAATTTTATTCTTCATAGTATCCTCTTAACACTTTTTGGTTCAATTGACCACTAATAAGTTATGTTAAGCTAAGGTGATGCAACACCGAGATAGATGTTAAGAACAATATAACAAAAAAAGGTTTTACATCAATTGGCCTTAAGTTAAGCTTCTGAATTATGCTCCAATAATTTTATGAGGATTATGGGACATTTAAGAGCTTGTATGAAGAGTTATGCATTACGAATAACCCAAACCTTGTGATGCCTTTGGGATTGTTATAGTTAGAGTGTTTAGAGAAGCCAACTATCATGTTGCATATTTAAATGAAGTTAACTAAGGCTAAGCAAATTTATTCCATTTATGATAGAAAATTTTAAACCATTTTCCATTCCCTTAAATGCTAGAGGAATTACTAATTACATAATGAATTTACCCTACATTCTGACCATTATTTCCTTATGCTTATCAACATATAAATAATACATAATCACAAGAATGCAAAATAAGTTGAATTTCTTCATGAATGTTCTTCCAATTTGACTAAAAATCTAAGAAAAATAAAGCTACTGATGCCTAATCACAGGTTATCTTAGTCATCTCCTTTATAAAATCACACATACCTAGTTTTTTAAGGATAAAAGATGACTAAACTATAAGCTCTAATTTTTATCTTCTTTATCATGATCACCTAGATAAACCTTTTACATTGTGTGAGCTCTTTTATGTTGTGCGTAACTATCATTATCAAGAAAATAAACTAGTATCCAAGATCATCACTTTTAATTTTTTGATAACTAAACTTCATTCTAGGGGTATAGAGAGACACTTTTGTAAAGATAAAATCATTAAACTAGTAGAATCATAATTTTTTCCCTCCCTACAAAGAGATTTAGAATATCTTATTATTTATTGTCTCACTTGTAAACTGGCAAGAACAACTAAGTAAAAAGTTGGAAAGTATATTTCTCTTATTACAATATGGAAGTCTGGCCTTATTTTTTGATGATTTCAAACTTTATTAGATGTTTATTTTGCTATCCCTACTTTATACATTGCAAAGATTTTTTTATATACTACTAACATTTCAAGTTTAGCATTCACAATGTACCATTAAAGAATCAAATTAATCTCAAGAAAGCATTATGTCATTTAGTCATTATTTGAAAGAGTATGTATTTTATATTTCTTGAGTTAATTTCTATATTAAGAGAGTAAAATTAAATATTTAAATTTCTTAAAATTCATACTACATTATATTGATCATGGGCTATAAGTAATCATATTTAAATTTCTTAAAATTCATACTACATTATATTGTAAAATATGTTAAATAAAAAATTATTTAAAATATTAAATTAAATGAGAAATATATCATGGGCTATAAGTAATCATATTTTAAGATCACCACATCACATAAGATGATTAGCTATATTTAGAACCCCAGGCGTTGAAGCCTTATTACTTAAACTAGGAAAATATAAAAATTAGATTTGAACTATTTATACTATATGATTAAGTTTATATTATACAAAAGTTAACTATATTTCCTAATTTAATTTTGAATATTAAATAATTAAATTATGATTAATTTAAATTAATGATTGTACATTACAATCTTGATCATACAAAATAACCAATAAAGTAATGCTCTGAATGAACTTTATTTATCCCAGGGTTTATGTTGGATGAACTGTTATTCAATTGAACTTATCCCATAAGACAATGTAAAATAATATTAAAGAAAGTCAACTAATTGTACTGTATGATATGCTTATGTACTATATGCTAAAAGACAACTAAATTAAAAGTTTAGGCTTTTTTTGGAGCCTTCTTTATAAAGTTATTGTTATGTATTTAGTAAGCATGTCTTGGAGGTCAAGTCCAATATTTTTTGTGAGAGTGAGTTTGGAGAGTCTACTTCTCAAGTGAGAGAAGAATTGAAGTTGAGAGAGGGAGAAGAGCCTTGAGGGATTGAAGGGAGTGTGGGGGGTTCACATGATTGCTTCGGCTAGCCTACACCTTAGATCATAAAATTTTGTGTTGGTTAAGCTCTTAGGAGGGGCATCAGGGAAAATATGTCAGAGGCTAAAGACCATCACCATCTCTATCATTTAGGAGGAGAAAGAGGTACAACAAATTTTTGGGTGTGGGAATGAAAGGAAGAAGCGATGAATCCATCGAGCTTGGGAGAGAAAGGAGGAAGTAGTGACTCTACTGGGTTGAGGAGGTGAGGGGACGGATCAGATACTCCACTTGGCTTGCGGGCAAAAGGAGTTAATTTTGTTAGGCTGAAGAGGTCAGAGGAAGAGATTCTTTAAGGATGAAGAGTTTCTAAGGGTCATCTTTCACCTATAAAGTGAAAGGAGCTTCTCTGCCTAGCTATGTACTGAAGGAGAGACATGCATAGTACAATACAAAAAAGGGGGACCTTTGGGGAGTTGACATAAGTCAAGTTAGCTAAACCACTATAAAATTCTTTATGAACACTACAGGAAATTCACCAAATACCAACGATATTTCCAGCGGTCATCAGAACTCCAATAATATCAACAAATAAATCTACTGTTTGACCATCGCTATTAATCAATGGTTAGACCACTGATAATAAAACAAAACTATCAGAAATCTAACAGTTAAAGGACCACCAAAATTGCCACTAGTATTATCTTTTCATGATGGCCTTTACTAGTAGTTTATTGCCATTTTTAAATGAAAAATATTTGGCAGTTTAAACTAACGAAAATGCCATTAGAAATTACCCTAAAATTGAACCTACATTTCTTCTTCCTCATTTCTTTTCCTAGCTCATTTGGTTCATCCAGATAATGCTCATAACCTCACCAAACTTTGCACTCGATCGCCTGCTCATTCATTTCATCCAGAGAAGCCTCGATGTCCCTGCTAAATTTTTCCCTAGCATCGCTGACCGACTAACCTAGCAATTTTGGCTCACCTGCCCTAGATGAATGTGATATCCATGCATTTATTTAATTTTTTTAATCTCCATGCACAAACAATTTTTGCCTTTTAATCACCATGTATTCCTTTTTTGTTGATTTAGAGAAATCCTTGAGCCCATATCTTTTTTGCTTTAGTCATGGATGTTCTCACTAGACATTTGCAAGAGGATGTGCCTATGTGTATGCTTTTTGCTGATGACATTCTTCTTGTTGGTAAGAATAGAGAGGGAGTTGAAGGTAAACTTGACTTATGGAGGTCAACCTTAGAGTCTAAAGTTTTTTGCTTGAGTAGATCTAAAACTGAATACATGGAGTGTAATTTTAGTAGTAATACACCTAATGATGGGATTATGACCTTAGGCAATCAAGTCATTAATAGGAGTACACATTTTAGATATATTGTAATATTATTCAAAGTGAAGGTGAAATAGATTAAAATATTATCAAAAAAAATCATGTTAGATGGTTGAAGTTTAGAAATACATCAGGCTTGTTTTGTGATAGAAAAGTCCACATCAAACTTAAGGAAAAAATTCTATTAGATGGTGGTGAGTGCTGCAATGCTTTATGGCATAGAATATTGGAAAATAAAAGAGAAGCATAATACTAAGTTGAGTGTTGTAGAGATGAGGATGCTCTGGTGAAAGTGTGTCTTTACCCGTTGAGATATGATACAAAACGAGAACAAACTTGAAAAGGTTGGAGTAGCACAAGTGGAAGATAAGATTAGAGAGAGTCGCCTTGGATGGTTTAGTCACATAAAAAGGTGACTTTTTGATGAATTGGTTTGGAAAGTAGAGGTATTAGATTTGACTTATATTATGAAATGTAGAAGTAGTCCTAAAAAGACTTGGCTAAAAAATATTAGAAATGATGTTTCTTTATTAGATTTAAATAAGAATTTGTTTTTTCATAATGTATTTCGAACGTTAGATGATTTGTCACCAGGTATTTTGTAAGAAGTTTTCCTCTATCAGATACTATATCTGTTGAGTAATTTATTGCAAATGAATTCCCAGCTTGGTTTAGATCTTAAGTAAGTAAATCTATTTTGATTCATTGATACATCTTATTGAATACTAAAAGCCCTAAAATTTTTAAATTTTCTTAGGTACATAACCCCTGTAACTAGGTTTTTGATAAAGGGCGACTAGTAATAGCATGTGGCCCAAAGAAAAAAGTAAACACTTGGCCAATATATATAGTTAATGGGTTCATATTTCATTCAAAGTAATGATGTAAAGGAAGAAAAACTGAAAATTATGAAGTTTGAGTTAGAGGAAATAATCATGAAGAAGATGATGTGATTATTATGATATTATGAATGAGGTTCTTGAGTTACAATACCCAGGAGAAGATGAGAATCTTGTATGTTTTTTAAACTTTAAATGGTACAATCTAATACCAAATAGAGGCACAAGGGTACATATGGTTTAGTAGAAGTAAAATATAGTAGAAGATAACTGAAGTTTGATCTATTTGGTCTAGCAAGTCAGGTTATTCAGGTTTATTTCAAAAAATATCAAGTGGTCACGGAGATGAGCCAGATTTATTAGCTATAATAAAAACCAAAGAACGATGATTATTAACAAATAATCCATCGCAGCTACTACACATCAAGAGGATGAGATGTTAGATTATAAGGTCTGTTGAAGCTCATGAGATGCCAATTACAATATATAATACTGAAATGTACTTATAGGATGTGAATAGTTTGATAAGCTCTTCAAGTGAGAACGATGAAGAAAGTGAAGATACATTGGAGAGTAATAAAAATATTTCTGATTTAGAATTTTTCATATAATTTAAGTGACTAAATTTATTATAATGTACTTATTGTAATGAAGTTTTTATAAAATAAGTTAGTTGTTATAATCATTTATAATTTTGTAAATCTTATTTATATGTAAAATCTATATTCTATAACTATATTTTTGTAATTGTTCATGTTTATTACAACTTAATAGTCTACATTTTGTATTTTTTTTTTATTTTTACTTATACAAATCTTCATATATATTACAACTTCCTTTTTATATGTCACAACGGTTTACAAATTGCTTCTTTTACTAAAAATAATTTTAGGTGAAAATCCTCCTCGTATATCCATTACTTCAAAGTTTGCCCATAGGAAACTATTGAGCACTAGAGCAAGTGGGTCTAAATAGGGTGATGAAGGTCAGTGCTAGAGAGTTCCACCAGTGATACTATCGCCACCACCTGGGAGTCAACATTAGTCCACCATTGAGTCAGGCTAGGGATAGACAAATAAATATATTGTTAGAGTACCACCCCTTCATGGGTACTTACCTCCTCCTACATCTATGAGTCCTTAATTTTCCTCTCCAGAGCAGACACACTCAACTCCATTCTATCCATATTACTCCCACCAACATCACAAACTACTCCAACATACCCTTACCCTCCCCACCATCACCCATATTATTATCCACCTCTTATATAACTAGAAAAGGGTGGACCATCAACACAAGTAGAGGTTGGTGTTGAAGAGCCTGTATTAATAGAAGATAAACATGTATATATAGAGCATGAGGGTGATACATATGTTTAGTTTATTTTGTAAATTTATTATAATCTGATCTATTATATATTGTTGATAAATGTTTTTACATGTAGCTTCAATCCCTCAGGGTAGCCTACCCAAAAGATTCATGTTATCATACAGAGAAAATATGTTTCTCCTTACTTATCATGGAAGAATATCACAAAGTAAGTTAGAGATATATGGTTTAATGAATTTTTGGTATATTTATTTGAAAATACTTAAAAAAATTTATTTAATTTGTAATAATATTACTTATTATGAATATATTTTATAAAAAAGATTTTAGACAGTTTCCTGGGTATGTTATGAGGATCAAAACAAATTTTAAGAGGATAAGCTCTAATAGTCTTAGGGACATGTTCATGGATATTAAAATATTTGGTCAGGGTCGTATTGGAAAGGGAGTATGGGCTTATTTGGGCAAGGCTTAGGTGAGCCCTGAGTTCACCAAATTGAGAGAGGAGAATAAGTAAAATAGAGCATTTGATTATGAGGGTTTAGGAAGTTCGCTTTATACCATATATTTAGTGCCTCATACTGAACATAAATAATAACTGGTAAAAGATTATTTTATTAGTTTAATAAATATATTTACATTATTTAAACTATATTTTTAATTTATAGAAAGAGTATGTTGGTAGAGTATTGACACCATTGGAGCTGCATATGAGGACTCATCAACATCTAGCTGATCATGAGTGAGTTGATGAGAAGGCAAGAAAATCTCACATGAGTATAATTTTTGAGTAATAATATGAAAGAAATTGAAATTTTATTTTATAGATTTATTTTCATAGGATGATTTTATAGGACTTCAGGATAGCCAACAGTCTACTGGTGAGGGATCATCTTCTAGATCAACCTAGTGTTCAAAAAATCACAATTTGTTAGATATTGTTAAAGGAGGGGGAGGGGAGGGGGGGGGGGGGGGGGGGTTATGGCTTAAGTTTTTATAGATATGCATATGAGGGTAGTACATCTACTTCAGCATTTTATGATGTCAGTGGAGCTGAAGAAACCATTAGCCAGAGGGTTACTGCCCTGATAAGAGAGATAGAGGAGATGAGAAGGATTCATGCTGAGGTGTAGGTAGAGCTGCGATTATATCAAGCTAAAAATTAGAGGAAATATGAGCAAGAGCCTATACCTGAATGAATGGGTAGTGAGGACACGTGTGAAGATTAGTTATTGTTATTTGTTTGAAGAACTTGTTGGCATATTTGGAATATATAGATGTGAAAGAACTTGTTTTATATTTTAAAAATTGTTTAACAAGTTCAACTTTATATATTTTATATTTTGAACTATTACAGTATTTGTTGATTTTGGATGTTATTGTGTTTCATATAATATATTTAAAATGCTTGAGTATTTGGTTAAAATTAATTTATTTTGTGTTTTGAATTGCCTGAATGTAAATATGGAAATTTATTTCAATAGAGGGGGTTGTCATTTTTTTTTTTGTAGTTGATGCATGTTTTTGATGGATAATTGGCAGTTTAGCCATCAAAAACTTTGATATCGGATGATGCAATTTTGCCACAAATTTTTTTATTTTGCTGCTAAAAAAAATGGTGGCTAGCCGGTGGTTTGGCCATCAAAATTATCGGTGGTAAAGCCGCTAATAAAACTGGCGGTCATCGGTAGTGCTTGCGCCAGAATCATTTGGTGGTTTACCTGTGGTTTTGGTTCCATTAATTTTTGACTGTTGTAGAAGCTGGAAAACCACTGAAAATTATTATCATAAAAAATATGCCGTAGGTTTCCATTTCTTATGTGGTTTATTTTGGTGGTTTTTAAACCACTGGAAAATTGAACAGTTGCCAGAGAATTTAGTTAAAATGTTAGAAATTCTTGTTGGTAATGGACAAATTTCATGTTGTGGCATTTTCTTTCTTTACATATTTACTTTCCTATAATTTAGTTATATTACACTCTTGTGTTAGTTTAGTTACCTTAAAGAAAGAGGCATTTTGTTGATTAGTCATTGGTTGAATGTTGTTTTAAAAATCAATAAAGAAAATAAATATAATATTTGTTTTTTATAAAATAAAGAAATTAAATGAGTTCTTTAATATTTTAGTCACTCTACAAATATTTTATTATTTTAATATTTTTGCATATTAAACTTATTTTCAAGAAAATTATTTTTAAAGATTTTAACAAGTTCTTAAGAGAATCTATTCCTCCTCTTGGTGTGTCATAAGCATGTTCAATCATTCTATGAGCAAGTAATTATCTTTTTATTGATATGAGAGCGGGTTTCTCACAGCTTTTTTATTTAAATATCTTAAGCAGATCCAATGGCATTGTTTAGTAACTGTATCACTTCAAAAGGGTTTTGAGTAGCCAGATATCCATAGTTTAATAACATGCCATTTTATTTAAGTCAATATAATAACAATAAATTATTTTTTGCATTTGGCACATGATACATGTATTTTCTATACCATTTCCCTTTATTAATTGAATAATAGTAGAAATCTCATTTATTGAGTAATAGTAGAAATCTCATTTATTAAAGAACTTGCATAACTTAATGTTAAGTATTTGAATTATCTGTTTTATGCACTTTAGTCTGAAGTATACATGCATATTTCTACTTACATTTGGGGTAATGAAGAATGGGACAAACTCTGCATTACTTAAGAAGGCACCAATGAAGTTAAAAAATCATGCTTGAATTTATTTTTATGCGAGTATGAACTTTTTTGAATGAAACCTAATGAGTCTATTTTAGATATGCATACTAGGTTCACTAAAATCATAACTTTGTATACCTTGGGTAGAGAGATCTGAAATTTTGAAAAAGTTAATAAAATTCTATGTTGCTTGCCTAAATTATGGAATGCTAAAGTAATTACTATATTTGAATGAAAAGAATTAAATGCTTATTCTATTGAAAATCTTTTGGGCTTTCTAATGAGAAAATCTGTGAGAAAAAGGCTTTAAAATGCAAGGGAACCAAAGAAAGAACATATTATGGTACTAAAGGTTGATGACACTAAAAGTAGCAATTCAGGAGCTAATGGAAGAGAAGACATTACATTAATGACATTTTAATTTAAGTGCTTCTTCAAATGCAAACAAAAGCAATATGTCAACAAAAATAAACATAAAATTGTATAATCCAATAAATTTTTTTATGATGTAATTTATTTTGAGTGCACGAAGTCAAGACACCTTAAATTAGATTGCCCTAACAATAAGAGTCACCAACTCAATATAATGGTGAGGACAAATATAATTCAAAGAAGGGAAACAAAAGCTACAAAATACAGTTTGGGAGAACTCAAATTCAAAATCATCAAAATCTTAACCAAACGTGGAGGTCGCTAACCATTGCTTAATGGATAAAGATAGTATTGGGGACACTAACAATGGTTAGGTATTTAAGGTATGACATGATAAATTATTTGTTTTATCTAAATAATTTCATAATTTCTATTAAAAAAAATTAATATGCACACATTAAAAGAGAATAATCCATTTTAGAAGATGGGCATGAAAATTTATTTAATAATCAATGAAGCATAAAAATTTAACACACTGTACTAGATATGGAGCTTGAATCATCAATAAAAGAGCTTGATTCATTGAATAAATAGTATATTAAATTACAAGAAATTTTGATTCCTTGAATAAATATCCTATTGAGCTATAGGTAGCATTTAGGAAAATTCGAATAGCTACCATTAGAATTAGATAATAATGAACATACATTAAAGGTGAAAGTTGAATGTATAAAAGTATAAATAAATATTTAATAAAGAAAATAGGAACACTAAAAGTTTGATGTAAGATGTTAAGCCTTTGTGAACTATCCCTTGGTAGCCCAAGAGGGGGTTGAATTGGCAGTTTTAAAAATCTTACTGTTAAACACAAAATATGGGATTCTTAATAACCTAAATAACAAAAATTATCACCAAATGTGAAAGAAAAATTTTGAAACAAGATTTTAATTATGATGATGAGTGATATATTAAATCAATATATCATTAACCATATAATTTCAATCATACAATCTCTAATAAATTAAAAATGTTGAAAAGTAAATTATAGAAAATAAAAAACCAGACAAAATACTCAAATTTTTATAGTGGTTCAGTAAAAAAATAACCTACGTCTACTCCATGGAGTCCTCTCTGAGTATTACACTAAACTTTGGTGTCTCTCCCTTAGCTCTGACAGCTAGACGGAGATGCCCTTACAATCTTTTCACGAACCTAATGCAATGGAGAACCTTGACCTCTTTTTATCCCTCCTGGAAAAGGCAGAGAACATTGCTCTCTATTTTCACCCTCCTGGTGAAGGAAGGGAACCTTGTACTCCTTTTTCACCCTCCTAGAAAAATTAAAAAAAATCTTAATGGTTTTTGAGCTAACGATCTTCTTTCCAGAGACACCCAAGAAACCAAGCAAGTCACTCAGAGGAAACAAGAAAAGAAAATTTCTTGAAGCAACTATGTGAAGCTCTCACACTACTTCATACAGGCTCTCCCTTTCTTCTTCCGAATGCTCTCCAAGATCTCTTCTCCAAGCTCTTTCTCTAGAAAACTCAAATAGCTAGAGACTTGAAATAAGTCAATTAAGAGAGATTAAATATAAGGCTTCACAAAAATCCCTAAAATTTAATTCTATGGATGTTAATCTTATTTGGACAAATAATGATTTATTAAACACAATATGATTATAAGAATGCTCTAGATTACCTTTATTCATCCTAGGGTTCATATTGGACAAATAATGATTTATTAAACTCTTCATATATGATGATATAGAGTCTTATAAAACAAATTTAACTAATCATATTGTATGATCAGAGGCAGTTAAAATAAAAATTAGTGTTTTTAGAGCTCTTTTTATATCTTTAACTAACATCTTTTGATAATCAATTTTAATTTCTTTTTTTGTGAGTGAGAGTTTTGGTAATCCACTTTATTAGGGATTGAGGTGGCGAGGTTGAGAAAGGAGAAGAGCCTTGAGTGAATTAAGGGAGTGCGAGGGGATTCATCTGATAGCTCCTTGTGGCTTACACCTTAGATCCTCCAATTCTATGTTGGTGGAGCTCTAAGTAGGAGCTCTAAATGATGAATGTCTTTCGGGAAAAAGATCAACGACATCTCCACAAGGCTTGGAGAAAAAACTAGGTACTACAAGTCTTCTCAACAAGTGAGTAAAAGAAGAAAGTGGAAACTCCATCGGGTGTGGGAGTGTGAGGAGGAAGCAACCACTCCACCAGATTAGGTGGCAAGATGAGGAATCTACAACTTTACCAGGCTTGTAGGTGAAAGGAGGGATGGCAACTCAACCAGAGTTGAGGTGGTGAGGGGAGGGGATTCTTTGGGGGTGAAACTCCTATAAGTGTCATTCTCCACTTATCAAGTGATAAGGGCTTCTCTTCTAAGTTGAGTGCTACAGGAAAGAAATAAATAGTGAAAAACTAAAAGAGAAGGATCTTTAGGGAGTAATTATAGGTTAAGTTGGCTGAGACACTACAAAATTTGATTTATCTTTTATTCTTTACTCATTTACTTTCCTATAATTTACTTTCATTACACTCTTGTGCTGATTTGGTTAACTTGGAGAGAGATGCACTTTGGTGAATAATTATTAGTTGAATACTATTTTTAAAATCTATAAAAAAAAGAAAGATAGTATTTATTTTCTACAAAATAAAGTAAAACAAAACCATTTCAATGTTGTCTTAGTCTCTATTTTAGTTTTTATAATTTTCTTAATGGATATGCATATTAAATTTATTTTTAACAAAAAGTTTTTTAAGGATTTCAAAATGTTTTTTAAAAGAACCAACTCAACCTCTCCCACTTATTAGTGTGCCATATTCTTGCTCAATTGGTTTCAGATCCAATTGTTATCTTTAACTTTTTCAAACTATTATTTCTCTTTGAAGATGACCTTTCCATGGACTTGAGTTTAGATTTTCCAAAAATGCATCATGGAAATTATAGTATTTTTGTGATTATTGATAAGTTCTCTAAAATGCACATTTCTTACTGTTCAAAAATTAATGGTAGCTCTTAAATAGTTAAAATAGTTTTCTATGAAGTTATTAAACTATATAGATTACCTTCCATAATAGTTTCAAATAACGATGTTATATTAATTTCATATTCTCCAAAAAAAAAAAGAAAACTATGGAAACTCTTTGGAGTACAACTAAAATTCTTTTTTAAATTTCACCCAAAAAATGATGGTTAGATTGAAGTTCTTATTATAATCTTAGGTAACTTTCTAAGGTGTTTAATAGGTAGGAATATTAACACTTGGAACCTACATGTTCTTATTTCTTAGTTTACTTATAACAACACTATTTTAAGAATGACACAAAAAATATATTTCAAAATTATTTATGGTTATAATCCAAAGAAACTAATTGATTTGGTAGATATTTCCCATTATTCATTTTATATGTTGTGTTAACATTTGCACAAATTATTGATATTCTACAAGAAGAAGAAAAGCAATAAATCCAATTTAGTAATAATAAATATGCTAATTACATAAATTATAAATATTCCTCTAAGGATTATAACAAAGGTGATCATATCTTAATAAAAATTCACCCATAGAATTATCCAGAAAATAAAATAAGTTTTAAACTAGGGCTTATGGAAAATGCAAAATTCTTATGAAATTTTGCTCAAATGGTTATCTCCTTGAATTTCCTTTTATGTATATAAGTTTTTTTTTTTTTTAATGTTGAGGATATACTATCTTTTCAAAGAATTATTATACCACAATATTGGAAGAGAACTCTATTATAGAAGATATAAGTAAAATTTTATAGGCTCCTCATACCTCTTAATTTTTGGATATTGATGACATCATTAATTTAAAAAGAACTATCTACAACAACAAGTTCATCACCTAAATTCTTGTTCAGGTGGAAAATACAGCTTCCTTCTAAGGACAATTGAATATCTAAATAAGATATAAGAGAAGCTTATGCTAGGCAATTTTGATGAATGTATGTACTTTAACTCATTATAGTAGAGTTCTTTAATGTTTGGTGGAGTTGATGCAACACCAAGATAGATGCCAATGATATGATTACAAACCAAGATTTTATTTTAAATTTTGGAATGTTTAACTTGCACAACACTCTATGAAAGATGTTGAACATCATATAATCATCTTAAACAATGGGCGAGTAATTAAGAAACTTAATTTAAGACCCATTGAGGGGTCGGTGTGCCATACTAGTCAAAAAGGAAATAATCTTTATAAATAGATTGATTTATGAAGAAATTTGTTTGCCTTATATGTCCAACCCAAACTGTCAAATATTTGAAATTTTTTAATTTAAATTTTATTCTATTATTATTTTTTTCTTGTATTAGGACATGTAATTAATCTTTTTTGTAGTATTTTGTTAGCTCATAAGGCTTTTAAAAAGTTTTTATGTTTGAAAAGGCCTATAAATTGGACATTGCTTTGTATTTTGACTCATTAAATAAAAGTTATTTTTTTTCTTAGAAAATTTTGCATGGAAATGCTTGGGGACTACTCTACTAATTGGTGATTATTGGTGGCTGATCCTCTAGGAAATTTATGAGTCCTTGGTTATTTCATCACATATATTTCCCCTTTTTCCCTATATGATTTTCATTGCCTCCACAGCCCTAAGCTTAGCTTCATGAAACAACAAAAATACATATAACCCTCCAAAAATCTCCCAAATTTCAACAATAATCTATCATAACCTTCTAAGGCCTCAAATTTCCAATAATTCAAAGATACTATAAAAAATTTCTAATTTAGAGTGATAATTTTCTACTATGATCAAACTACATAAAAATAGCATAACTCCTTAACTACTAATCCAATGCCCATTAAAAAACCACCGTTAGTTCTCTTGCATCCCAATCCTTATTTTAGTATTTCTCCATATTTTTCTCTTGTAAAAAACTTTTCAATTGAAAGCTTAGCTGTTGCAACTCCAAATCTATCAAAATCATAAATTCCTTTTTCACCACCAACCATATAACCTTTCCATCACCATCTGATGGGGACATTAATCACATCCTACCTTTTTCATAAAAAACCTGTAGACCATGTAGAATGAAAATTGACTGGCTCACACAACAAGGCAAATAACATGCCCAAAACAACATCATGTCACACACAATAAGCTCTAAAATTCCTTGTTCATTATCAATTTCTTTTAAAAAACATTCATATGTAAAAAAAATGGAGTGCATTAATGTGATTAGGTGGTCAAATTTATCCATGGATAATCATTTGTGTAAGGCTCAATCAAGCGATGACAAGTATTCTAGAAAGGAGTACAATGTTGTACAAAGTTATCCAAATGAAGTTTGATCATGAAAAGATTATTCCTCATGAACAGAACATAAAAAATACCCAAGAGAATCCCCACTTCCAAGTTGAATAAAAGAAGTTAAAAATGATGGGCTATGGATGCAACATTACATGATGTCACCTATTCAAGAAACTGACTCACTGTTACATTTGAAACTTAAATGTTACTTGAAATGGCACTCATATTACATGTGTTTCCCCTTGAGTGAGAAGTTAAATTTAACTTGCATGTGAGGCGATGACATAAATTGATGAGCTTACGGACTGTAAAAATATAATAGCAGCTTATTCATTTCTCTTTCATATTTATTTTATTTTATTAATTAATAATAAAATGAATATATATATATACATATATATGCTATAAGTAGAATTTAGAATGCATTGGGCCTCAGATTAAAAGTAACTAGGCACAATGAATTGGGGGTGAATTGGATGATTTAAAATCATCTTTTAAAAATTGTTAACAATAATTGCAGTAGAGTAATATAAAAAGTAAATTTGTTTTAAACTTATGATTTTTAAAATGATATTTAAAAAAAAAACTTTGAGTGGAGAAGAATTTAACTAAACATTATTCTAAAATAATTAGAATTTATGAAAATGATTTTTTTTTTTGTTTTGATTGAAATGTTAAATCCAATAGCGAGAAAATTTTACCATCAAATCAAAGCATGTAAGAAAATAAAGTAATGTAGAAATGAAAAAGGAAATAAGAATTTTTATAATGGTTTAGTCAACTTGAACTATATTAACTCCCATGAGTTCTCTCCCTTGGAATTTCACTAACCACTCATGCTCTTAATAAGGTGAAGAAGCATTTCTTCTCCATACAGACACAATGAACACCATTGTACACTACTTCTCTCTCCTAAGATATTTCCCTTTTACTACACCAAGTGCAGCAAAGATGCCTCACCATTAGCTTCAAAGTTAGACTAAGATTCTTATCACTAAGTCTCTTTATAGCTCTTGAACTCAAGAGCCCTAACATTATAATATCAAGAAAACTATACCATAGAATGAGAAGAATGATTCATGTGCTTATCAATCTTCAATAAATCCTTACAAAATATCCCTCACAATCTCTCAGAACTATCTCACCTTCTCTCTAACATAAAATAATGAGTCTACCTAAGAACTCTCTCTCTCTCTCTCTCTCTCTCTCTCTCTCTCTCTCTCTCTCTCTCTCTCTCTCTCTCTCTCTCTCTCTCTCTCTCTCTCTCTCTCTCTCTCTCTCTCTCTCTCTCTCTTCCTCTCAATCCTCTTAGATTACCCAAAACCGCTCTACCTATGATAGTTGGAGACTCTAGAAAGCTTAAAATATCTATGACCAATTCTCTATCTCTAAGAGAAATATTTATATTAATCATATAATTAGACCATAAGAAAATTCTAATTTTGTTAATTTTATGGGCAAATTATTTAATTCAATTTATATATTATATTGTATGATCTAAACAAAGTTATGGATTTAGGGAAGTAGATTATTCTATCCAAATGAGGTTTATTTGAACAAGCTCTTTATTTATTTAGATAATATGATTATGATCATACAATACGATCTTCACAAAATTGGTGACTCAGTCCATTAGAGCGCTTGCTTCGAATGAAGTTTTCTTGATAAAATCTTTGTAATTTTAGACTATGCATTTAGGATTTTATGATATGATATATAAATTAATTTGATCCCTCAAATTTAGGTAGTAAAAGAGCTAGATCATAATAAAATAGTTAAGTACAATACTATATGGATGAGTTTGCCAAGTACATATAGTTTAAATTTGAATTTACATATTTTTAGAAATATCATTTTTTTGATGGTTTGAATTTGAATAAATGATAATTTTATATGATATATCTCGTATTGTACAATTAGTTATGAAACTTTTTAATTTTAAAATTTTAGTAGTTATTCCCACTTACTTTTTTAGAATTTACAAATTGACATTCATATTGTAGAATACGAAGAAAGTCAAAAACTTTGTTTAAATTTGTAGAATCCCTCATGCACGTGTGTGTGATCATCCCACTTTATTCCTAAGGTACATGAAGACTAAAGAAAGTGAAAATAATAAAAAAAAATTAATTGACACACTTTTTAATTGTTGATCTTTTTATGCTGACAAATTCTCTTTGTGTTCAATTATTTCAGCTTCTTCAAGTTCTCATCCTCATTGTATAATAAGTAATATATGTGATCATCAAAGCGGTAGTGTACACCAGGTTCATGGGATTCAATAATCTCAACTTTTATGGTGTAAAATATTTCTTGTTATGGTAAAATAAATTCATAAATTGTTTAAAAAAATTTCCCCTTAATTGATGCTTCTAAAGTAGATATAATTGAAGAAAAAATATTTTTTAATCCCATTTTAATTTTTTATAATTTTTTTTCTTAGAAACTATACAAATATTAGAAAATTTATATAAAAAATGTAAGTCCATTTTTTTCACTTATATGAAAGGAATATAAAAGATGATGCAACCAAAATTAAAAAGTCTCCCAATTTTGATATCACTAAAAAGAGGAGAAACTATGAAAATAAATAAAAAGTACAATAGAAGAAACTTTAAGAAAAAAGAGAGATAAAAACTTAATAACTAGAAGGCCCCAAATTAAGGTGAAGGAGGAGGTTGAAAGTGGTTTTGAAGAATTGAAATTTTTTCTAAAACCAATTTCTATCATCTTAAATTCACTATTTTATCTCCTCCCACCCTGCATTGGACTACTTAATATGATAATCTAATTTGAGATCATGTTGTACAAAGTGCTCAGTCTTAGTGTCATGGGGATACTAAGGTACTAGGGGAAGTGGTCGTTAAGCTAATGGTGCTCTCGCTTCATTTTTTCTTTCATTCTCCTCTCCTATGTGAACCTACATACGCCTCTCATTATAGATCATGTAAAAGGAAATTTTAGAGAAGTAGGAAGGTAGGTAACTTAGCCATATAGGGAAGATAATGTTGTACTTCTTTTTATGACATAGCCAAAAATGTGTCCTAGTGCTAGACTATACTATCTGTCGGATCTAGACTTGTAATGGTTGTCAAAATTTCTATTTAGTTGATTATCATATTGGCAGCAATAAATTTTATTCTGGTTAAATAAAATTAACAATTATAGATACAAGTCGGGCAATTTTAATTCGAACACCCACCATAGGGATAAGTGTGTGTTGAGGGATGTGTTGAATAATATGTGCATGTGCTAACTAAAGGCTGGTGCTAAGGTAGCAAATAATTATTAAGGGTCATATTTATTTGGACCAATTATAGTAAATGTCTATAGAAATATCATGGGTTTATTGTTAGTATTAAAAAAGCTACAATACTCATATAGTTCATTTCCTATTATTACTAGCTAGCACTAGTAAACTATAGATTACATGGAAGACCTCTCTCTAGTTATTCAAAGGTTTATAAAAAGTTGAAGTAAGAAATAAGTTTGATAGGGAAAGGCAATAAAGATGATGAATGAGAGGGCTGTTCCATTAAAGTGATCAAGTATCTGGTACCCTAGTTATTCTTAATCTTAAATTTTAGAATTGATAATGGATACATATTGATTACTCATACAAGCCATGACATCCTCATCACTTATAAATCTAGCATTATGTTGGGGGAGAGAACTTGCAATTAGGTTACATCTCCTTCTTGACATTTGAATCTAGAGGAATTAAAAATTACCTAAATCAATGCTCCTATTGCCAATGCCATAGCTTAGGGGAGTTAATTTGTCAGACCTCAAGGATGAATGCTCCCAAAGAAAGTAAAACTAGAGGTATAATAAATGTAAAGTTTACTTTTGGTTGGATAAAGATCACTAGAGCTCGCTTGAACTCTTTGTGGAAGATTACCAAAGTAGTAAGGGAGCTAGGAAATTATTCCTATAGAACTAGGGTAGCATTTAGAATTGACGGAAACAAATCCTCTTTAGAGAATTTGGAAGTATTTATAGCTATATGGTAAAATTAAGTTCAGTTGAGGTTGTTAAAGCTTGTTGATCTATCTTAGGTGCACCAAGAGGGGGGGTGGGGGGGGGGGGGGAATTGGTTATTTAAAATTTGTTTATCTATTTTTTGATATTTAAAAAGCTTATATTAAAAATTGAGATCATAAAATGCGGAAGCTAATGAAAATAAATTTCAAACATTGATGAATTTTTTTAATTTTATTTTGAAGAAAAATCAAAAGTGATGTTATTTCAATGAATGAATTTAACATCAATCACAACATTCTCAATACAGTTTTTCAAGAAAATACACTTGCATGAAATTTAAAGTGTAAAAATTAAAATGTTTAAAAGAAAAGTAGAACGAGCATATAATAATTTTATAGTGGTTCATGATGGGGGATATGGGTAAGTATAAATTTGAATTTTAGCAGTGGATGCTTAAGGCATTATCTCCACAAAACAAAAGCTTAGTTTTTTTATATAAATTTGTTAAACCCCTTTTAATATACGTAAGCATATGTGTCAATTTTCGTAATAATATTATAGAGTAGAGTATCAAACCCACGAGGAAGTATGCATTTTAGCAATAAACTACTATTGTTTACTCTAATTATAATAATAATCCTACTCGATAAAAATGAATATTATAGAGATTCAAAAACTTAAATAAAATTAGACAAGATAATGAATACACTATATAGAAAAAATATTTCCTATTAATGAATATAAATAACATATTTTTCCTAATGAATCTTTTTTATTTTTGATGCTCTTCAGAGCATATGCATCCCTAGAACTCTATCGAGTTTATAGGAACCAAGGAAGCCCAGCAACTTCCTATGGTTATATCATTTCCTTAAGAGTTTAATATATTTCATACCATATGCCTAGTTATATTGTATACTAATTTTATATTCTTGGTTATGCTTGCTTCCCTCCATGAACGCTCCATATTACACCTAATTTTAACAACACATATGGCCACTATATACATTAAATTGAGATCTACAAATTTGAGAATATCATTTTACTCATTTAAGGAATAAAATAACTTCATAAAAACTATATATGATAGTTTTATCATTAATCCAAAAATAGAAAATTTAGTGAGATAATGAGTAGAATTGAAGTAATCTCATTTTTATTAATAGTATGATAGAAAGAAAATACAAGAGATAGATATCTCAAGAATGGTTCAATGGATATCCTCAACAATCCTTCTTTTTACTTAAAATATTGCTTCCATAAGCTCAAGCCAAAAACTCTAATGATGGTATAGCTACTTCCCTAAATTCCCTTAGTTGTCACTCTAAGGGAAATTTTTAGAAGCACTATAAAATGTAATTAAATTATCTAATTGACTGTGAGGAATGCTTTCGGGCTTGTTATGTGATAGAAACGTACCCCTCAAACTTAAGGGAAAATTCTATAAGATGGTAGTGAGGCCTGCAATGCTTTATGGTGCCGAATGTTGGCCATTAAAAGAGAAGCATAATACTAAGTTAAGTGTTGAAGAGATGAGGATGCTCAGGTGGATGAGTGGCTTTACCCTTATAGATAGGATACGAAATGAGCATATACATGAAAAGGTTGGAGTAGCTCCAGTAGAAGATAAGATTAGAGAAAGTCGCCTTAGATGGTTTGGTCACTTAAAACGGCAGTATTGCGATGACCCGGTTAGGAGAGTAAAGGTATTAGATTTGACTTATGTTAAGAAAGGTAGGGGAAGACCTAAAAAGATTTGGTTAGAAAATATTAGGATTGACCTTTCTTTATTAGATTTAAACGAGAATTCGACTTTTAATAGGACACAATGGAGAAAAAGGATTCATGTAGCTGACCCCACGTAGTGGGATAAAGGCTTGTTGTTGTTGTTGTTGTTGTTGTACTGTGAAGATAAAACCGCAACTATTTACAGGAAAATACAAATTAGGCAACTAGTACTGCAACACTTGAAAAATTAGTGCCTCCACGTACAACAATTGAACTAACACTGTTGTGATGTTGTATTGGGTTTGTGATTGTGCTTGTATGATATGGATCAGTTACTTTGTGAAAATTCACATAATTTTGTTGACATATCATGTCCTTTCGAAGTTAAAATTACTATGCCGCGGTGCTGCTGATGTTCAAATGCTACTGCGTTACAAGTGTAATTTAGGTGCTGAGGCATCATATAGTGTGAAGCTAAGATGCATAATGATATAGAACATAACACTGTAAAGTTGAACTTTTGACTTTGGGGTATTTTTTATTGAGAAACTGGCACTATAATGTCAATATTCTATCACTCTGGCTATGTTATTGATGGCACTACAACATTATTTTTTCCAATACAATGGCGCTATATAAAATATAGATTTTTATGCCCTTTATGTATTTTTCTTGCACAATATAACTAAAATAATACATTTTTATTAAAAATATAACACATAAAATAACACATTATTTACACTTATCAGTTTGGTGAAACCTTGACCTAGGTACACTCCCTAGAGTTCCTTATGGGTATTGAATAAAACCTTTTAATGTCTCTCCTTTAGCCCCTATAATAAGGCAAAGAAGCCACAATCTCTTCCACCAACCTGGTGTGGTAGATTACCAGAATTCATTCACCCTTCTAGTGTGGAAAAAAACCTTGAATTATTTTTAACTTCCTAGTGAAGACAGAGTATCTTGAATCCTTTTTCATCATCCTAGTGATAGTAGAGAACTTCGAAGATCTTCATCAGTAAAGTTTTTCTTCCCATGGCCACCTAATGATAAACAAAGACACTTGGAGCAGACAAGAAAGAAGCTTTTGTAGAGCAACCATGTGAGTCCTCTTACACTACTTATCCCTCTATCACAACTTCTCCTTCTTCTTCTCTAAGCTTTAAGTTCTCTCATAGCTCTCTCACAAAAAAAAAAACACACTACTTCCAAAGAATTTTCCAATGTATAATGAGAAAGCTTAAATACAAGGATTCCAAAATAACCTAAAATTTTAATTCAATTATTTTTATTCATAGAATATGATCAATGATCATATAATATGATTATTTTAAAAAATCACTTCTCCTAGTATGGTTTGAATTGTTGTAGTACGAACATTTCAAGTTTTACATATTGATCATATAATATTATGATAGGATCATATGAAATGATTAGTTTATTATTCCTAAGATCTACATGAAAACTACTGTAATGATTGGAAATTATCTATTCTAGTTTTCCAATACTATTAACATCATACTATGTGATTAATTCAAAAATTAAGGTTTCTATTATAATGATTACAAGGACAACAAAATTTCATCTCTACTAATCATCTAGTATAATCCATATCGTACAACATGATCTACAACATTTAATAAACTCTCATTTGATTGACTAATCATGAAATTAATTTAGGTATGTTTTTAAATATCATACAATATGATCTGGTTAGTATAGCATGATCAATTTAAAATTTAAAATTAAAAACTTACCTAAAATATGATTGATAGCTAAGGTTTTTTAAATGAATTAGTCATAGAGTTTGATATGGTTCACTATGTAGGATTAGTTCGAAAATATTAATAGCATAATTAGCTATTTTTAATAATTTTTGGATTAACAGATTATAAAGTATAATTTAGATTATACAATATGAACTTAAAAAAATTTTAAATTTATTTTTTCACCCCCCTGTATATGTGCGCGGTTACAAAATTTCTATACACCTTTAAAAAAAAAAAAAATACTCTTGCAAAATACTATCCTATTTTGCCTAGACTTGATCCTTGAATTTTCCATTGTACATTGTATGAAATACATAAAATTTTAGTATACAAAAGAGAAAATATGCACTACAAATACTAAAAAACATAAGAATACAATAAATAATATTTATTATCATCAAAATTAGAAACTTTGGATCTCTAATTTGCAACAATCTTTCCCTTTTGGATGTTGTAAAATATCATTGGTTAAATTTTCATGATAATTATATTTTCTCCAACTCTCTCCCTTAGTAAATGAATTACTTTAAAGTTAAGAGACAAATAATTTATTTATTTACTATTTAATAATTATTTATTTAATTTTTTTTAATTTTGAAAAGCAAAGCAGGGAGCATCACAATGAATATAAATACAGGATAAATTAAATTGACTAAATAACATATAAAAAAATTACAACCATACTACTCCCACTTTTTACAACACAAAAATGAGAGACAATAGAACTTATGAAAAATTATAAATAAAAACAAGAATAAAATAAAAACATAGAAATAACACTAGAAGATATAACCTAGAAGAAGGATGGCCCCTATAACTGTGGTGGTGGATGTGGCTGGAAATTATGGTGAAGAGCAGTAAACTGCTTGGTGAACCACTCCTTATCTATCTTGCTACTACTGAAGCTACTAGTGGAATTGTAGGAGCACTTAATTTTGTTTTGCTGAGTCGCTATCCAATATTGGTTACATTCTTTGATATGTTAAGTGATCCTCATGTTTAGGCTCGCAAAACCCACTAGCATTGTGGTGTAGAGGTTATCCTGGGATGCAAGGTTAGCCTGGGATGCAAGTATTGGTTCTAGTATATGAGTTGGGGTTGAAGTCTATAGAAAGCATGGTGGTGGTGTTGGAAGTCATCCCCCTTCATCATAAAACTCAGGCACTTCTTCTGGTTTATCTCCACGAAGTCTATGAAAAAGAATGTGAAAAAAGCTATTGGTGTAGAAGATGGAATAACTTTATTTGGTTTTAGGATAACAAATTAATACTTTTTGTTCATGAAATATACTACTAAATGTCCTGAAGCAATGTTTTGATTCTGTCAAATGGTTGGACAACGGATAGCAATAAGATTATAAAAGTAGCTGATAATCTTATGTGCTTCATCAAATTCGATGTTGGACATGATAAAATACATGACTAATGATAAGAGTGGAGTGATGTTGACTTGATTTTTCCCTTAAAAAGAGTTAAAGTTTAAAGAACATGTTATATTACTAGGTATTTATACTTAGGGAGTGAACAAGGGACTGGTGTTAATTCTATGGGATATTTCTAATTGTTTGGTTCACAACAATATAATCATAATCTCCCCTAAATAACAACAAGTGGGGTTTAGGCCTTTTGGTAGAAATATATAGGAATTTGGCTATATCCTGTGCGATAATTTCTATTGGCTACCTACACAAAAAAGAGGTCATAACTAAAAATCGAACATTTATCCTAAGGATTGTAAAGAATTTAAAAAGATGATCAAAATTAAAAAGAAATTCAAGGGTTTTGAGAAAATGTAGTTAGGTGGATGTAAAAAGATCCATGACAAATATTGGAGAAAATTTTGATCTAAAAGATGGGATAGTGTGATGTGTGCCATCTTGAAATTGTGATAGGCTTAGTCATCTTCTACTAATTGAAATTTGTCATCCACAAGAAGATGTGAAGAACTCCCCAAAAGTAGACGTGCTCTCTTGCTACGTCCTACCATTTTAAAATTATAATGTTAGAAAGAAAGTGAACAAATATGGAAGGAGGTTTAGTGAATCAAAAGCTCAAAATTCCATCCCTTATATAGAATTTCTAGTAGATTGTACAGAAAGATTGGAGATCACACAATACGATCGGGGAAGTTAAATTTTCTAGATGACTTGTTAGAAAAAGCAATCAAATCTCATAGTATGATCAGGATCATACTGTGTGATCTTTATAAAATGCATTCGTATTGAAGAGACATTTGTACGAAGGTTGACTTAATTGATCATATAGTACGAATAGGTGTTTGCACTATAAAATAGTGCAATTATTATTATTTCAAGTTGTTGTTGACACATGGATCATACAATATTAAGAGCTGGTCACATAGTAACATCTTCTATTATTGGTCAAATAAAGGCCATTAAAATCATAAGTGGTGATGATGAGCTGAGTTGTGTCGATCGTATAAAACAAATGAGTTTTGTGCACTATTAAATTAATAATTTTTAATTTTTTACTTAAAAAATATTATGTTGTGTGTGATGATCTGGGAATTTCTCCTATCTAGAAACATTAATAAAAAATACAAAAAACACACAAAACATATAACTGCATAAGTTGTTTATTTCACTCTGACCTGAATCAAGCATGAATAGCTATAACACCTAGTCTAGCCCGTAGTGTACTATAGGTGTCATAGCTTAAGGGTTTGGTGAAGATGCATGCTAGCTAATTTTTAGTGGCTATATAATGTAGTTCTATATCTTCCTTGGCTTCATGATCTCTACTAAAATAATAAGATATCCAATTGCTTAGTTCAAAAGTGTTGAATTAAATTCCTAAAATTTTAAATGGAACTAGTGTTATCACACTTAATTGGAATGGTCCCTATAGTTAATCCAACATCAAGAATTTATTTCTTTGTCCATAAGATTTGAGCAACATAAATAACTACTTCTATGTATTCAACCTCAATGGTGGATAGAGCTATTAAGTTTTGCTTCCAATTAGGCTAAGAAACTAATGATTTCCTATGAATTGATAGATTTTAGAAGTACTTTTTCTATCTATTCTATACCCTTTATAGTTTGAGTCTAAATATTCAATAATTTCAAATGAAGTACTATGTATTATATACTAGATGCCTAAATTTAGGATGCCTATAAGGTATATAAGAATCCTCTTAACTATTATCCTATGATACTTTTTAGGATCAATTTGAAATCTAGCACAGAGATAAATATTTAACATAATAGTAGGTGTGCAGGCATTCAAAGTAGAAGATATCTAATTATCCAACTATACCTCTTTTAATTTACTATTTTTTTATTTGGATCCTTGTCTAATTGAATGGTTGAGCTCATGGGTGTATTAATTTCCTTAGCATTTTCCATTTAGTATGTCTTTTGAATATCCTTGATATATTTACTTTGAGTTATAAAAATACCATCACCCCTTTGCTTCATAATAATATCAAGGAAATATGTTAGTTCTCCCATCATAATCATCTCATGTTCTCTACTCATATTTTTTGAAAATTCATTACAAAGGTTTTCATTACTTGATTCAAATGATATGGCATCCACATATATCGGAATAATGAGTAGATCATCTCCTAATTTCTTTAGGAAAATGGTGGTATCTACACTACCTTAACAAAAGATATATTTATGATAAATATGTTAAGTTTTTCATACTATGCCCTAGGTGCTTTCTTTAACCCATATACTGCCTTTATTTAATTTGTATGCATTACTAGGAAAGGTTGAATTTTCAAATCCAATGGGTTTTTCTACATAAATAGATTCCTTGATAAACAAAATTAGGAAGGCACTCTTTATATCCATTTGATACAACTTGAAGTCTATAGAAAGCAAAAGCTAAAAAAAACACTAATGGCTTCTAATAGAGCTATAGGGGCAAAGTTCTCCTCAAAATCAATGCCTTCAACTTGATTGTACCCCTTAGCTAGTAATTTGACCTTATTTCTAATCACTACTCTAGGGTAATTCATCTTATTTTTGAATACCCACTTTGTACCTTCTACACTCTATTCCTTAGTTCTACTTACAAACTCCCATAAACCATTCCTAACAAATTGGTTTAACTCTTCTTGCATAGTGAGGATTTAGAATTCATTAGAGAGGGCTTGATCTATACTTGTGGGTTCTACTATAGAGAGGAATGCACAATGACTAACCTTCTTCCTATGGCCATGCCTAGTTCTAACTCCTATAGAGGGATCTCCTAAGATGTGCTCCTTTGGATGACTAGATGAGTATCTCTAATCTTTAGAAAAGGGCTCCTGAGGTTCTTCTTTATTTCCTAGGTCAATAGATTCTACTTGTTAGATAACTTCTACCTCCATTTATTCTTCTTCTTCCTATAACTTAAGCTAACCAGATTTAACATATTCATAACATACCACATGTGTTGATTCTTCTACTACTAATTTTATCTTATTAAAATCCTTATATGCTTTTCCTATAGAGGAATAACCTAAGAATACTCCTTGAAAAAATTTGGGATCAAATTTTCCTAGAGGAGGTTTTTCATTTAAAAGACTGAAGCAATGCATCTAAAGACATAAAGGAGAGAGATATTAGTTGTCCTACCCTTAAGTAGCTCATAGGGTGCCATATTAAGTTTGGATCTAACAATTACCCTATTCAAAATATAACAAGTAGCATTAACTACTTTTATCCAAAAATATCTTGGGAGAGAGTATTCACGTAACATTGCCATACTAGCATCTACTAAAGTCGTATTTTTATTTAAACTATCTCATTCTGCTGAGGAGTCCTAGGGGCAAAAAAAATATTTTATATTCGTAGTTCTTTGTATAAACATTCAAACTTATCATTCTTAATTTCTCCAACAAACTATGGATAGAAGATATTTTATAACCTAATTTTCTTAAAAACCAAGTGGATAACATTCTAAATTCCTTAAATGATTCACTTTTATGAGATAAGAATCTAATCCTTGTGAATCTAGAGTAATCATCGATAATTATGTATCCAAAAGTTTTCTCACGTAGGTTGGCTACACTAACAGGCCCAAATAAATCCATATGCATAATTTCAAGTGGCCTAGAGGTGGTGATGTCTTTAATAGAATGAAAAAAATGTTTTAAATTATTTTCCTAATCGATAGTCATCATAAAAGTGGTCCTTAGAGAAATATAGATTGGTTATGCCTCAATCTATGTTTTTTTGAATTATTTTCCTAATTATTTTAATGCTTGCATGAAATAGTTATCTATGTTATAGCTAGGATTCATCAACAACAATTTTTAAACATAACAAATTTGAATAATAAGCATAATTCAAATCAAGCATGAAAACATTATTTATTCTTTTTTCTTTTAAAATAAATTTTCCATTTAAGCTAAGAGAGAGAATAAGGTTTTCAAATTTCAACTCGCTAGTTTTTCATAAAAGAATAGCATGGAGGGGGATGACAGCCAATTATCTTTAGCGGTTAGAACTTCATCGTTGAAAGTGTCATCATCGCTCCACATCAATAATGGAAGATAGCAAAATGGTAATAAGGATCATCGTATTAATTGATGAATCAATTTTCATCAGGATTCATTCAAGTAGAGACTATTGATGATTAGAGAAGGCATTTGTCTAGAGTCCATTTTGATTGCTCTAGTTAAATGAAAAGGCAAGAAGGTTGTTAGTTTTATCCAGTCGAAAAATATTAGTAATCAAATTTCTTCAACAAATGTTTTGTGTGGTTTGATTTCATCTAATTTTTAGCAAGGATCTTCATCTTCATTTTGGTTGAATTTAAAAGTAGAGAGATATATGGGTTCAACTTCTTTGAAGGATAGTGATAATTTGGGTTTGAATAGCAAATTTACTCATAAATTTGAAGTTATTTATATTGAGAATGTTAAGACTAATCCTAATTGTCTTGCGGGCGATTCTATTAATTTGGTATTACCTGTAAATCATATTACTAGTAATGTATCTAAAAAAGAATTCATTATAAATGCTTGGAATAAAAATTCTCATATAAGAATTGATCCAAATTCTATAACTTCTAAAATTATTGAAGATGGGTTAGTGGTGAAGCTGAATGTTGCTAAAGAATGTGCCAATGTTCATGTGTTAAGAAATTCTTTTGTGTTTAATGTGTTAGGAAGCAATTTTCCTTTTCCTATTTGTAGCATTGAGTTTAGACATCAATGGGGTATATTTAGAGGTTTCCACCTATCCTCTTTGGGACTAAACTATATTTTATGTTCATTTCAGACTAATGAAGAACGAAACAAGTATTAAATTATGGACCATGCAATGTGGGAGGATTTATTATTGTGATTAATAAGTGGACACCATCCTTTTCACCCAAATCAATGAAAGGTTTAACTTCTCCAATCTAAATTTGATTCCCTCATCTTCCATTACAATGTTGGGATGAAACGAACACAACAAACTTTGCTTTAAAAGTTGATTTTCTTATTTCACTAGATGGGAACATATTTATGTGTGAAAGAAAAGTTTTTTCTTGAACTTATAATGGAAGGGATAAATGGAAAATTTTTTCAAAAAATTGAACATGAAAAGATTTCATCTTTTTGTTATTAGTGTGGGAGGGTTGGTTATAAGAAGGAAGTATGTGCTAAATCATATAATAGTTGTTGGTGTTCTTGTCCAATTGAGATTGTTAATGAACCTGTAGCGGATGGTTATACTGGATGGATGGAGGAGATGATCTTTAGAAAAGGAAATAAAATATTACATGAAGTGGAATATGGGCCTTTGATTCATTTTAAGTTTCCAACATTTAGAAGAAAACTAGTAAGATGTGGAGTGAATGAGATCACGAGGAGCAAATCTTTTTCTAATCCTGATTTAGGTGTGTTGACGGGAAATTCTGATAATCCTTATGTAACAATCTTGGTAGATGGAGATAAAAAGTTGGGAGAGTGAGCTTAATATTATCTTTTGGAAGTTCCAAGTAAGAATGATGGGAAGGGAAGGAGTTATAAAACTAAGGCGTTACAACATCAGCCTCCTTGGTACAAAATAATAAATTAGATATTTTATTTGAATATACTGAAGATCCTATTATTATTGAAAATATTATATCTATTTTTACACGTGAGCCCACTGATGCGATTAATTTTATCCATGAAGATGTTATTTATCTTATAATTCTGGAAGATGGTGCTGCCCCTGAAGGTGATATCAAAGAAGCTACTATTGGGATGTATTCTGGATAGGATGCTTAAAAAAAGGATGATTTTAATTTTGAGGCTGCTAAAGTAACGTATGTTGATTAAGTTATTGAAACAATTATTACAATGGTTAATTTGAAGGATGCTATTATTGTCATAATGCTATTATTGTTGGTAATATTGTAGGAAGAGTTATTTCCAAAGATGTTGATAATAAAATTCAAACGTTAAGAGATGTCATAACTCTATTAATTCATGTGATGACAAAGGTGGCTTGATGAGTGTAAAACAAAGCTCAATAAAGAACTTAAATCTTTAGGACCTACTATAGAGATACCAAGGATGAAGAAAGGTTAGGTGGGGCTGAGTTTTGGGAATGGACACCTTTCTCCTTTGATTTCTTAAATGTCATCTTTAGTCTTTTGGAATTATAGAGTTAAGAAAAAGGAGTCTTCTCTATATCTGAGAGAAATTGTTCATGACAATAATGTTTTTTTTAAGGGTTAATTAAGACTAAGTTATCTAGCATTGATGGGAGGGAGGTCAATAGGATAACTAGCGAGGATTGGGATTTTTTTCATGATCTTGCTAGAGGTTTATTTGGTGGTATCCTTATGTTATGGAAGAGAGAAGAAGTTTAATTCACTGTTATGGAAGAGTCTCTGCATTTTGTTTTTGGTGTCTTCCAAATTCCTAACTTGGGTAGTTGGAATGTAATTATGGTTTATGGCAATAAAGATTTACATGTTAAGATGGATCTATGTGATAGTCTCGACAGGCTTACATCTACTGATATTCCTTCTATGGTAGGTGAAACTTTTAATTGTATATGTTTAAAGAGGATAAGAGAGCAGGGAAATAATTTATATTTTCCCAAGGACTCAGGAGATTTTCCTCTTGGCATCCTCCTTCTCTCGGATGGGTTAAAATCAATGTTGATGCAGCCTTGTATAGCAACTACTTGGCCGGTACTGATGGAATTTATAGAGATGATAAAGGAAGAATGTTACTTGCTTTTGGTTCCCAACATGTTCATTGGGACATTGTCCACTTGGAACTTCAAGCGGTGTACATGTTAAAGAATTTTTTACAAGATTGGATGGTGGAAGCTCAAGGAGTCATAATAGAAGGAGATAACTTCAACATTATAGAAAGACTTTAAATTGCTTGGAAAAGCTTCAAAGTTAAAGGTACTCTTGAAGAAGATTTTTCCTTTATAAGTGAGTTTAATCAAGTTGCTTTTAGTTTTATTCCTAGATGTGGGAATAAGTTAGCGGATTTTGCCGCTAATTTTGCTTTGAAGAAAAGCTTTATTTGGCATGATCTGTCTAGCATTGAAATACCTCCTTCATTCTTGTACATTTTGAAGGAAGATTTAAAATTGCTAGAAGATTTTACTTAATTTGGTTGTACTTCCTTGTTCTTTTAGTTTTTTAATGCATTGATGCATTTCTCCTCAAAAAAAAAAAAAAAAAGGACTCAGGAGATGAGATGTCTTATGGCTAACAATGATGTTTAAGATGTAGGTGTGATTGGACCTAAGTTTACATGGTGCAAAAATATGGAGGGAGCTTTAAAACTCATTGAAAGGTCTGATAGATGTTTGTTGAATTCAACAGCATTACAAAAGGTTCCTTTGTCTATGATCAGACATCTTGCTAGAGTTTGTTCTAACCATAGTCCTATTATGTTCAAGATAAATAAAAGTTATCATTCTCATTATAAAATGATCATATTTGAAGATACATAGAAATTTTACCTAGCTGCTTGGAACTTTGTGAGGGAAGCATGGAGAAAGTCAGATTTTGGAAAAAAAGTAGAAGCATTTCAAAGGAAGATGAAAAGATCTTTAAAAGCTCTCTACTACTAGAACAAGAGCAAGCTGAAGAATTTGACCACTCTCAAGAAGGATCTAAAAATTAAAACTATGGATCTATAAAGGAAAGAAAGCTTAAATGGTGGACTTAATTTAGAGGATCTATTGCTTCTCTATAATTTTGTTAAAGAATTGAACATTACAATGGCTTGGTTGTAACTTTGGGGAGTCAAGATTATGCTTTAGCTTAAAGAAATAGAAATTGGATAAAACAAGGGAAAAATGAGTGTGATGTGCTTGTAGAAGAGTAAGACCAAATTTATTCTATTTTTGTTAAGTTCTTCAAACAAAAATGACAAAATAGGAAGTGAAATTTGGCGGATTGGCCTGAGCTGAATGAAGGACAAAAAATTGACATTGCTGAAAGAGAGATGCTAGATGTTGATTTCAGTAAAGAAGAATTTAGTGCAGTAGTAAAAAGGTTGGGTAATAACAAATCACCTAGGTTAGATGGTATTACAGCTTCTTTCCTCAAATTCTTTGGCTCATTGTTAAAGAAGAAACATGGAAGGCCATAGAATGCTTTTTTAAAACTGGAGTGATGCATGATGTATGGAAAGATACATTAATTATATTAATTCCAAAATTTAAAATCCAATTTATCATTCAAACTATAGACCTAGAAGTGTTTGTTAAACTATTTATATTAGCTAAAATATGCATAAATAGATTAAAATGGTGTCTTCCTAAGATGGTTACTGAAGAATAAGATTGTTTTATTTTGGGAAGATCGATGTCTGACCATTATTTTTTGGCTCAAGAAAATTTTCATAAATTCATATTTTCAAGCTCATTGAAATGAATTATGGTAGTCAAGCTGGATATGGAGCAGGCTTATGATAACATGTGATGGCCAACATTATATAAGCTATAAGATTGTTTGGCTTTCCTTCCAAATTCCCAAAACCTATTATGGCATGTGTGCAAGAGGCCCAATTTTCCATTCTGATCAATGAAAGAAATTCTAGTTGGATTAAGGATGAAAGTGGATTTAAACAAGTATGTCCCTTGTCTCCTTATCTTCTTATTATATGTTCCCATTTATTTCCAAATGAAATTCAACAGAGAGGTGTTGCTTTGGGTATAAAGCTTTCTCCTCATGATGATAAGATTTGTTATATGTTATATTCTAATGACGTTCTTATCTTTTCAATTGCATTTATTAAATTTGCTAAAGTTTTTAAACAAATTGTTAAGGATTTTTGTGGATGGACGGAAAGATGGGTAAATAAAAGTAAATCTAAATTATTTTTTGGGAAATCAGTTGATGTAAGAAGAAAGAAAAATATCGCCAAAACTCTTGCATTTAAAGTTATGAAAAAAATGAATTAATTTAAATTAAAGATGGTGTTGAGGAGATTGATGAGATCAAATTTTCAAATCATTATGGACCATTCATTAGAAAAGTTAAATGCTTGGGGAAATAGATACTTATCATTGGTTGAAAGGATATTGCTTATAAAATCCTCTTTTTCATCAATTCCTATGTTTTCAACAACCCATTTGTTACTGCCTAAGGGTTCATTAAATGATTTTGATAAGCTTTACAGGAATTTTATTTGGGATAAGGATAAGGGAAGACATGGGATATATTGCGTGTCTTGGGAGGAGCTTTGTAAACCCATATGCCTTGGTGGGATGGGTATTCATTAAGTTGTGAATAATATTGGTCCGTAGGGCTAGACTTACATGGTAATTTCTTCAAAATCCCTCTTCCTTGCTAAATCATAATATCGTTTCTAAATATGGAAGAATTGTTAGGAATGAAGAATTAAGAGAGGATCTTCTCCAACTTGTAATATTCTTTTGGATGGTTACAAGTATCTTAAGCCTATTATAAGATGGAGATTAGCTAATATCAATAAAGTAGATATTTTAAAGGATGTTTGGATCTCAGGCGTAGTAACGAGCAAATGGTTAACCTTTGCTGATTTGGAAACCCTACTAAACATGTAAAACAATTTATTGACTAAGATGGAACTTGGAAGCAGCCAGAACTCTATCTCATTTTTTATATTAATATGACCTCTTTGTTAATGTAGGTTCCTATATGTACCAACTAAGAGGAAGATCAAGCAGAATTGATATGTGAGCATTTTGGAATATCCATTATAGCTTTAGCATATGATGCATCAATGAAGTTTTAGCTGTTAGAAGAACATGTTGATAAGTGGATCTAGATATTTAAGCCTAAAATTAAAGTTATAATGCTCTGGTGGAGAATATGTAAGAATGCAATTCCTACTAATGAGTGTCTTAAGTATAGAATGCTCTTACAAATAGATAATTGTGCTAGAGGTTGCCATGAAGTAAAGAACTTTGAGCATATTGTTTTTACATGTAAATACTTAGTAGATATCCATGTCAAGCTAAGAGAATGGGGTGTCAAGTTCCTATTTTATATTCTTTTATTAATTTCATGATGGAACTGAAAAGAATATTGAAGTTTAATCAAAATATTGTTAGATTATATTGCATAACTGTCTTTTGTTATTTGAAATTGTGAAATGATGTTAAGCATGGAGTTCCAACTCCTTCAAATACATTTTCTACTTTAAATATTCTTTCAACAGCTCTAAACTAAACTCATGATCCAATTCTAGTTGACTAAGATACTAATCTCCAAATAGAGTTTGGAAAAGTTTGGCATCCCCCACCACTAGAGTAGGTAAAAATAAATGTTGATGCAGCTATTATGGAATCCAATAATGTAGAAGTTGGAAGAATTTTTAGAAATCATAATCGAATATTTATTTAGGCATATGGTAAACATTTATATCATTGGGATATATCCCAAGTGGAATTAGAGGGCATGAAGTTGATAAGAGAACACCTCCATAATTGGATGTTTCGAATAAAGGGGTTGTGATTGAAGGAGATAACAAAAACATCATCAACAAGCTTCAAGATTCAATAAGGACATCAAAATGGTGGCAATATAATATTTGGAATAAAGAGTTATTCTTTCTAAATGATTTTAATAATGTAGTTTTTCATCATGTATATAGAAAGGAAAAAAATCAGCAGATTTATGTGCTAAATTTGCTTTAGGTAGTTCTTTTATTTGGGAAATTTTACATCTAAGTCAATTCCTCCTTTGTTTACATTGTTAAAGAATGAATGTGATAGTTGTGCTTCATTTACTAGGTTGTAATGTGTTTAATCAATGCAAAGTTACAATCTTTAAAAAAAAAAAAGAGTTATGCTTATAAAACATCTAGTAGATAGAAATTTAATATCAAATCTTTTGTCATATAATTGAATAATTCTAGGCAACTTATGTTTCAATCCATCAACTAGAAAAACATTTTTTTTAATTAAATTTTTAGAATTACAATTATACTTGAGCCCACAAAATTCCTAGTGATGTTATCTCTGAATGTAACCTAGCCTCTTATCTTAGCCTCCAACATGATGAATTACATTAGATCTCCAGTCATGTGTAGTGATAATTTTTTATCAAGGTATCATATCCTCTAACATAATATTGAGTAATTGAATAACCCTAGTGAGTTTGGGTTCCAACATATACTTCAATAAACGAGATACATGCATGTTATGATGTGATACACTTGATTTAGGCCTCCACCAAGATGTGTTTTTTGGTGAATAGTGCAATTGTAGGCTATGTGAACTACGAAGCCACAATAATAACACCTAAGCCCAGGGAATGATTTCCCTAACTATATGGGGGATAGTGCAATTTCCTAAGAATATATGATGCATATTGTGTCCTAGAATATGGTTGTGTGTGTATTGGCTTATGAGTGTTTTGTTATAGCGCACTGAGTTTCTTTGATAAAACATCAGTCATAGTATACTTATCAGGTAATTTTAGTTGAATTTCATACTTTTGAACTTCTAATTCATCTTCTAAAGATTCTAGTTCCTTAAATGCTTCCTCTAACTTAATATGTTCTAATTCCAAAGATTCATGTGATTTGGTTACCTAAATATGCTTTTTATTATGTTCATCAAAATAATTAAGTAAAAAAAGCATGCCCCTTATCTAAAAAAGAATATTCAAATCTCAAACTATCATGCACCTTTTTTTTTCAAAAATTTCAAACTTAAATTTGCTTGCAATTTTTTAATTTCTTATATGAGTAATAATTTTTTTTTAGAAATAATAAGATGCTCATTATAAGATAGTTGACATACCTCATCTTGATCATATTCACTATGATAATTACTTTCCATAACACACAATTTCGTTACCTTTTCTCCTTTGTATTATAATTAATCTTAGGAGGAGTCAGCCTAAAATGCTTTTGCACACTTGCGGAAGTTTTTCTTCTCATTACTCTTCTCCTTAGTAGAGTGATCTTTTAAGTTGGTGTATTTAGATCTTAAGTGACATGAATTCTTTCTTTAAAAATAAATTACTTTAGATGATCTTTTATTGATTCTATTTCATTTAACTTTGCCCTTTTTCAGATGATGTTTCTATATCCTCTTTAGAAAGATTTTGAAAAACCTTGTCATAAGGGCTACATCATCATCTTTTCTAGCTACAGAGCTATTACTATCAGTATCATTGGCCTTTACTATCACTACTTTCTCTTTCTTTCTGTCACTTGTATCAATCAATCTTTAATTTATTCTTCACTCCTAGTCATTGAGTGAGGCAAGTAGATTATCAATATAATACACATTCAAATCTTTTCATTCACATATTGTAGTAACTTTAGCATCATAACTATTAGGCAAATAATATATAACTTAATTGGCTTTTTCAAATTTTAATAGTTCTCTACCTAAAGCATGCAGAGTTGTCACTATCTAAGTAAACCTTGTGTACATCTTTGAGATAATATCATTTGGTTTCATGCAAAAAAGTTTATAATCATGCAATAAAGTATTCAAACTAAACTGTTTTACTTCATTAGTGCCCTAGAAGGTAATACATAGCCTATACCAAATTTTCTTAACAATACATGAAGAAGCTCTTATATAATCTTTAGATTTAAAAGCACATTAAAAATAGTTTAAATACTTGGCATTAAGTTAAGCAATATATCTATCCTCATTGCTTCATTCACTAAAAGGTGTTTCAATTTTAATAATATTAATGAATATAAATGGTATACAATAACCTTCTTTTATTATATGCCACATGCCAAAGTTAATTGATCATAAAATAATGACATGTAGATTTTCAAATAATCAAATAGAATATTAAATAATTGAATAACCATCTGTGGTATTCTTATTTCCAAAATGTGTCATTTGATATTTTCTAAGATAATTTTAAATAACTAATTCTAAGACTCACTCTTTCACCAATTAAAAGTTCAATAGAAGTTTTTAAACTTGTTAAACTACCCTAGGTAGAAATAAAGGGGCATGAGGTGAATTGGTTATTTAAAAAAATTATAAATAAAATTATTTTTGATATTTTCAAAAACTTAGTTTAAAAATTGATATTAAAAAAATTATAATTAAAAATTTTAATGAAAAACTTAGAATAAAATTTTTATTGTTAAAAAAGTTTTGATTTATTTACATTTATTATGTAGTAGAAATTGAATATTTTTTAGTCTTTTTTATTGCATGTCGATCTTTGTTTTAGCCTAGAATCAATCAGAGGCTGGTGAGGGGATGTTAAAACTATTTCAACTCAATTTTTTTAAAAAACTTGTTAAGCTCAGATTGAAACTATAACGAGTTAAGAAGTAAGCTCGGCATCTCCAAGAGTTTTTCATTCATCATATTATTACTATCTCTTCCATGTTAGGCACATCCCCGCCTACAAGTTCTAATAGACCACCTGGCCTTTTAGACTGTAATTCTGTTAAGGGGATGTTGTGTAATTTCTTGGAAAAAAATTTATTTTTCAAGCCTAATTTTAAAATTAATTAATTTAAATTTTATACTTTTATCGAGTCAGTTTGCATGCATTGCATTAGAAATAAATTAAAAGTTTCTAAAATTCTAAATGCATTTTATTTCAAGCATATATTACCCTATATATATCAAGGAGCCTATGGAAGTTTATAAAGATTGTTAAACCTCAAAGAACCTACCGGAGGCTAACCAGGACGGGGGGGGGGGGGGGGGGGGGGGGGGGGGGGGGGGGGGGGGGGGTGGGTGGGGGTGGGTGAATTTGTTATTTAAAAATTTCATTGCATAAAGAAAATCTTTTATTAAAATTTTTCAATATCTAAAAATAAACAATTTTATTACTTGATGTGGAAGCGAATTAATTTCACAATAACAAAAAGTTTAGAGTTTAATCGCATAATTAATCTTAAAAAAATAAAGTGCATAAAATAATAAGAATAAGAACATTGTAATTTATAGTTTTTTAGTCCAAGCTTACCTACGTCCACTCGAAGGAAACCTCCATTCAAGGTATAATAGTAAAACTAGTGCTACCCTTTTTCCCCTACAGCAAGATAGAGAAGCCCATACAAAACCACTTTCACCATCTCGGTGGAGTAGATAATCGATGCTTTTCACACCCTTGATAGTAACGTACCATGAAGATATTTTTCCTTCCAAGAGAAGGCAGAGCATCTTGAATCCTTTTTCAACCTTAAGGTGATGGAGAACCATGACATAGTGCTGTAGAATGTATCCCCAACGCCGCCATAGAATAATGGAAAAACTAGAAGAAGATAGGAAAGAACCTTGCTTTGAGTAAACTTGTGTAGCCCTCATAAATAGTTCTCCCTCCTTTCTCTCCCAAATCTTTCCTAAACTCCTTCTCTATGCTACCTCTTAAGACACATATCACCCAAAAGTTTCTTGAAATAGGACAATATGTGTGTTTAAATAAAAGGTCTCTCA